>CM055646.1:12092684-12692684 GCA_029378325.1 Elaeagnus macrophylla
TTTGCAGCGCCAATATACCCATTATGTCTTTATATAGGACTTGCCTTGAACATCGTCTTCAAAATAAATCATTTTTCATAGGACTGAATACGAGAGTATATTTTATATATTGTACAAAACACATAATTAAAGTGTGTACATGCAATATGGATGACAAGGCTGCACACAAATATAAGCATGATTGCTTGAACGTTGTTATCACATGGAAACTTCTAAGTTCATTGGCCAACTTTCTTATTCATCTAGTAAGACTAGAAGTATAGACTTATATATGATATCCAATGTTGGTGTTGCATCGAAAGGGGATAGGATAGATTATGAATAATTCTTAATTATTTGGAACCTAATTAGGACCTTAACTAGTTCTGCAAGATGAATAAGGAGCTAGTTCACATATTAGTCGGCTTGCTGGTGTTATTTATGTTTGTTTTGACAATGAAGGGTGCTGGTTGGCAAATTTATAGTAGTTCTTTGCCCTTGCTTTCTTTCAGTTCGATTTTTTTTAATGCAAATAGTTGTTTTTCCTTGTTATTGTTATTGTTATTGTTATTGTTTATTACAATAATGCCTGGTCCTTTTCAAAATTAAACAGATTGAAAACATATGAGCCGTAACACATTAAAAAAGCTAAAAACTAATAATTATTGATTTTCACTGGTCACTAAACACCTTTTCTGTTAAACATTAAAGGAAGAATAAAGTTGACCACTCCTAAAAAAGTTTTTCAGATTTTTATTTTTATTTTGTTCATTTTTCAATGCAAGTTGACCTTGCTGGCACAAATGTGTACTTTTTACTACCCTTCCAGAAATCAAAATTGACAATCTTCATACAAGAAAGACAATGACCAGCCGCCCTCTAATGAAAAACACCCAAAAGAAAGAAAGACATGCATTGCCTGTTGTTGTTTGGATAAACACAGAAATTTGGAGTACCTAAATGTCATTGCAACCATCACATTTATAACTCCTAAATTTCATACCAGGTTGAAGATTTTTGTTTTACTGGGGGTTAACTTTAGTTTGGATACAACCCGTGTTTGTTGTGACTTGTAAATAAGTTAACTTGGTAGTTATTGTGGCAATTAACTAAGGAAAGTAATGTAAGACAGAGAATAGAAAACTGATCACATGTGAATATATACCAAGAATTTTGTCACTTTGTTATTAGAATTAAACACAGTTGATACTTCTTGTGCCTTAACATTTTATCAAAATTATATTGGTTCCTTTTCTCCATATGCAATATACTTTTCCTATTGAACAGTTTTAACCTTTTTTTTTTTTTTTTTAATTTTAGGAAGAACACTTTTAACTTTGTAGCTCTAGAAAACAATTTTACATGTTATTGACTGCTGGCATGATTTTTCTTTTTCTGGAATAAACTTCATCGTCACCACACAATTCCATTAACATGATAAATTAGATCACTTTATTTGATTTGGAAAGACTTGATATGTAACTTTAGAACCTAACTTCCTCTTATTATATCTCTGGCAGTCTTCTTTATACTTTTTTATATATAAATTGGGATTAATTCCCTCCAAAATGATACATTTTTAGAATTGAGTGCTTATAATGACTATCTTATCAATGTGAGCGAGTCAAGAACAGCTTCTGCTGAAATATATTACGTACTTATTACAAACTTCAGAAATAATGTATATTTTTAATTTCATGGCTTTCAAAAATCAATAGATGTTTGCTAGTTACTCTCTCTCTCCCCGTGCTTCCCCTTCTTTTCTTGAAGAGAGATTTGATTGCTGATCCAAAACAAATTGTATGGTCAATGTGTGGGTGCTACTTTCGACTCTTAGCTGGTGAATTTAATCTAAATGCTAAAATGTTGGTTTATCTCTGACAGGAAAATTCTCGCAAAGTTAAAATGCAAAGTTCTGTTAAATATGCTAAAAAGATGGGCCAGAGGTTTGCTAAAGGTATCCTGAATTCTATTCTTTTACCTGAAAAGAAACAAAACCTTATGTGTTTATCTACAGAAAAGCAGCAAAATTCTGCTGAATCAGCCAAAATTGTTTCAGAAAAGCAAAAATCAGTGTTACCCCTTCGAAGTATTCTTAAAAACCATACAGTTTGCAAGCAGAATTCTGCAATTCACAGTATGCAATGTGGTAGCCAAGCAAATCAGTATGATACTCAGCAATCAGAAAGGCATGTGAGGTTCTCAGATAAGGATGACATCCTTGGTCCAAGGGGGAAAGATTTCTCTTCCTCTAACCAGAATATTGGCCATTTGATTTCAAATGCTTTTCCTGTAACATCACAAAATATCCAATCTGTAGATAATGAAGTGGCAGCTGGAGAGGTAAATGTGGCTGATGTTGTTTCAGTCATAAGGGATAGAAAAACTGAGGCATATTCCCGGGGAAAGAAACAGTTGGCTGATATTCCTAGCCATATTGGTTTACCAAGTTCTCCGAGACTACATTTAACTAATGAAGGCAGAATGAAACATTTGCCAAAGGAAACAGTTACCTTTACCCAATGTGCAGCTTTTAATAATAATTTGCTCATGTTAGATAGCGGTTACCGAACTGCTTCCCATAGTCCTGCATTTGCTGAATCCATTTCTGCACCGGAAGGACTCTGTGTAGATACTCAAGTAAGTAGTGATGTTTCTAGAAATTTTAGTTCCAGAAGAAACTTGATCAACCATGCTCCAGATCCTGTCTATAGAGTTTCTGAATTTAGTCCAATGGCTAATACAAGGGCATTTTTGGAGCCTTCGTCTTGTTTCAATATTGAAAATGCAAATCAGAGGCTTCAATATCAGTCAAATTCTTCGTTAGGTAAAACTAATGATCATGCACTGGAGTACCAACCATTTGTTTCTCCATCTTCAATGGAATTTATAAGTAGCTTACGTCCCCCTGTGGAGTGGGTGCAAAAACCAGTAGCTGTGAGGAACAAATGCATGGATGAGGATTTTTTTGGATTACCTCTCAATTCCCAAGGTGAATTGATCCAGTCAAATCCAAAGGGTAAAGGTAGCCCTAATCAACTAAGAGAGGGACTCTCAAGTACTTTTCCTCCTCACAACCCCACCCATCCAAGAACCACTGGGGATTTTCTGAGAGTGAATAACAAGCATTTCCTGGACAGATCATATCCAAATGATCATCTAGATCCGTATTCTATGCATAATTGTATTAAAGAGAACCCTGATTCACACCTACCAGCTAGGTTAGGAGTTACTTACATGGAAAATGATGATAGAGGCAGTGTTCATCAGCTTGACTCTGGTATTGGAAGAGAACATTCTTCCCAACCACTTGATCCAGAATGGAATTTAATGAGTATGCCTTTTGCTGGAAGAAGACAATATGATTGGGTGCATAATCAAAATGTCAATTCAAGGATTCAACAAAAGGATTCAGGTAAATTACTGCCTAATAGTAGCCAACCTAGCCAACCAACAATGCGCTTGATGGGTAAAGATGTTGCAATTGGTACAAGTTGCAAAGAAAAGCAGCAATTTGAGGATGGAAAGCTTTGGACTGACAAGGAAATCATAACAGAGCATGGTCCATCAAGTAAAAGACTGGATGGTTCTTCTGGGAATGAAAGTTTGCAGCTCAACTGGACTCCACAGATAACCTCAGAGATGTTCAAACAAACTGTACCGCAGTCATTGGATATTCACAGGAAACAGGTTTCACAAAATAAGTTACTTATGGCATCTCCAGATTCTAGTTTCCCTCGCCCTCATCTCAACTGGCAAAGTGGCACATTATTTCAAAATGTCAGCTCTTCTGCCAACAGAAATCCAAGTTTGAATTTTCTCCCTTTTGCTCATTCATCGGACTATCCCACAATGTCACATAGAGCTCCCACCTTCCAGGAGTTCATTTCTGGAGCTGAATCTCTTCAACTTGGTTCTAAGCTACCTGTACGACACACTCCTCATAATGCCTGTGAACACACACAGTGGGGACCAGCTGATCCGACATATGAGCATAATACTCCTCATATTGTGAAATCAAGGTTTGATTTTCCATTCTTGAACCCTGATTCTAGAGTTAATGTTCAATCACCGTGGTTTCATAGTTCCAATAAGAGCCTGCCATCTTGGATGTCACATGCAACTCACCTGGGAAAAGCTCCACTGGTTGCTTCTCAGCCTTTTTCCAGTGTTCTAAGCAAACACCATGCACACTTTTCATCTGGAACAAGTATCCTCAATGACCCATCTATTTATCATCCACCAGAATTTTCTTTTTCTTGTGTTCAGACAACACCTTCACAAGCTACTATGGTTCTTCCTTCACTTGTTTATGGGACAAAGCCTTCATCTGCCATCAGTGCTGGTTATAGAAACAGGATGAAGGTCAAAGAGAGATTGAAATCAAAAGCTTTAGGTATCAAAGATCTTTATCCATGCAAGAAAGTGAAGAAGAGATCTGAAGCAAAAGCAGTTGGTTTGAAACATACTACAAAGATACCGGAGTTGGAAATGCGAGAAAAGTTGAGTGTTATAAGAGGGACTAATGGTGAAATGAAGCATGGATTAAGGGCAAATGACCTTGATTCAAGCCAGAGCAAAGCTTGTAGTTTGCTGGATGGTGTCGAAATATCAGGTCCTATTAAACTGGGCGCAGGAGCAAAGCACATCCTCAAACCTATTGAAAACATAGATCAGGATAACTTTAGACCTATCCATTGTACTATCCCTTATGCTGAATTAAGTAATGACATTAGGGTACCAGACTCGCAGACCAAATCAACGCAAATCTACCAGTTTTAGAAGTAAGCCTTATTTTCTTAATTGCTTTAAAAAACTGTCTTTTAGTATTCTCTAACATGAATCATTTCCTAGGCTTGAGGGATTTTTTCACATTAAATCTGACAACTCAGGCTGCAGCCTTGAAGAAAACAAGTCCTTTGTGCTGGTCGTACCATGTCCAGCAAATAGAAATATATATGCTAATCAAGTTGACGGTATATTTATTTGGATAATATTTGTTTGTTTAATTATTGAATTTTGTAATAGTGTTAGTTTCCTTAATGCGTTATTTTTCCTGTATCATGCTTTTGTTCATTTCATTCTATTATCTAAATGTGAATTTGGTTCATGTCTGTAAAGAAACAAAATCTTTGGTGCTTATCTACCAACCAAAAGAAACAAATTAGTGTTGAATAGAAAATAAAAAATGATTTATTTTTTATTCGTTCGAAATATTCAAAAACATAAAATAAAATAAAAAACTATTTCTCATTCTTTCATAGCTTAATTGGAATGAAAATATAAACAACACCTATGATTTAACTGTGATGTTCGTATAATATCATGATCATCATCGATCAGATAGTAAGTTCTCTTAGTTTTCATTTTCATATTCAGATTTGCAGACGTTAATCACTTAAAACTAGTCCCTTGCTTGTGAAATAAAGATTTTGGTTCTTGTTTTTTTATTTTTTTAAGTAATTTTTTAATTAGGTATGTTAAGTAACGATTTTTAATTTTGATTTTTATACTTTTTAGGAAACATAAATCTTTAAAAAAAAAATTTTGAATTTCTGATTTTTTTTTTTTATTTATTTTGAGTAAATTAAGTCTTAGAATTTTTGTATGTATAAGTGTTAGAAAAAAATAATTAAAAACTTAAAATTTATAAAAAATAACCAAAATTTTTCTTTATTTTAAAGTTTTTTTTAAAAAAAAAAAAATTAAAAAATTAAAAATATTATTAAATAGCTTAGAGGTAATATTTGATTTTTTTTCTTTAAAAATTACTAAGTATAAATTATTATTAAACACATTAGTGATTATTTTTATAAAAGAATCATAAATCACAAAATTAATTATTTAATTATAAATTATAATGTTTATAATTTTCAGTTCTCTGTTTTGCTGTGCACTGCAGTTCCTTTGATTTCTCTCTCTCTCTCTCTCTCTCTGACTTTCTTCTTCTTCTTCTTCTTTTTTTTTTTTTTGTTGTTGTTGGCAAATTGCGGATTTTAATTCGTTGGCATCTGTTTCAGGCTTTCAGCCTGCAAAAATATATCAACTTCGGTAAAATATATGAATTTAATTAATTAATGATGATTTTATTATATGATTAAAGTTAAATGTAATATAATTTACTTAAAATTATACATACCACTTTGATAACACTGTCAAAAGCATGAGATTCAACTATCACACAAATTTACATTTACATTTTTTATATTGTATTATCTGTCAAGATTGTTTTGAAAATTGAAAAAAATGATTTATTTTTCTAAATAATATTTATATTTTGTCACATGTGTTAAGATTATTTTAAAAATTGAAAAAAAAAAAATGATTTAATTTTCCAAATATTAACACTTAAGTGAATATGAATATAACGTTCAACAGATTTTCTAGCATTAAGATTCATCATTTGATGGGCGACCTAATGACCCTCTGGTTGCTTAGGTTAATATATTCTCCTATATTCACACACACATATATAGAGATGATATGTTAGAATGTTTGACAATATCGCTCATTACCAATTATTCTAATTTGTGGCTGAGGGTTTAAATTTTAGTGTATATATATACATTGGCAAGACTAAGCTAGCCACGTGCAAAACAATAACCGCATGTATGGCCATATTGGAATCCTGCACATATATCATGTAATTAGCTCATAATTAATTAATTTTTATAAATATTATATAAAATTGATTATGATAAAAAAATAATATTATTAAGATAAATTTAACAATTACCAGGCCAGAACTTTCCAACTGGATAGCTCGAAGATTGTTATGGAAGAGTATAGAACCCAAAATATGTGAGCCATTGTTGATCTTCTTCTAGTGTTGAAGGGCTCTCAATTGCTTGCATTGACGCATTATCCTCAATTAAGTATCGTTCATGTATGAACAAAAAAATATTATTACTAATTACATTTTCAAATATATTTCAATGCAGTCATTTTTTTAGTGCCCTATAATGATTTTTTTTGTTTGCTAGACTTTGTTTTCTATTGATTGTTAATAAAATTAATATTTGTTTCAGTTAGAAAGAGAAGACGAGCATCACTCCTGGCCTGGTTCAAAATGAAAAGATAAAAAAAAAAACTATTAGAAGCCAATAAAAGGCAAAGAAAAATATACTGTTACAACATATTTAAAAGAAAAACTGATCAATTTCCCAAGAGCTTACCTTTTGCAAGAGTTGGTGATAAACTTTCACTTCAATCTATATTGAATTTTAAGTGTCCGAAGTATTTCTAAAACTTTGTGTTTGAATTTTTATCAATATCATTGACCCTTAATTAAATGATTTATTGAATACTAATCAATGACATATATCATAAATAATAATGCACTAGTACATATATGACATGAAAATGATATTCATAGCTGTATTGTAATGGCATAATATTATGAGTCTTAATTTTAACACATCAAGTACACATATTTGATATTGTTATGTGTAAATTAAGGGTTTCAAGAAATTTATTCAATATAACATGATGTAACTGAAAACAGGGTTGGGGTCTTTTGCTTTCCTAATCTATACTCTCTCTCTCTCTCTCTCTCTATATATATAATATATATATATATATTTATAATTAATTTAAAAACATAAAAAATTAATTTTATATTTATTTCAAAAATATTGTAGAAAATAATTAAAGAAAAAATTAAAATAATTTATGTATAACAAATGTGTTATTAATTAATACTAATAAAAATATAATTATATACCCATTTAACGTATCCAAGTGCTTTACTAGCCCCCAAGAACACCCATGTTGAAATAAATTTTACATAATTGATCTTCTTGCAGCTGGTACTTGTCAGTTTTAAGTCCGATATAAATGATCACTTTATAGAACCGTTAAATGATTTTGATATGAGATTTTTTGGGTATAATATTTAAAGGTTATAAGTTTTTGGTTGTTCATGAAGCGAATAAAGTAAAAGCTGCTGCTTATTTTTTTCTCCAACCAAAATAATGGATTATTCGACTAGAGAGAAAATTAAGAAATAATATAAATTTAATTACATAACATAATTTTTATTTTTAATTTTTTTTAAAAAAATATTTATTTTTTTTTTATAATAAATTTTATTTTTAATTTCTTCATAAAAAGCATATATTACTTTTTTTACAACGTAAAATAATTTATTTATTTTAAAAAAAATATATTTTTTTAAAAGATATTAAGAATAAAATTATGAAAACAAATAAATTATATATATAATGGAGAATTAATATATTATTAGGAAAACTCAGAGGTCATGTGGATCACCCAAAGTATATATACCTTACCTTTCTTGATTCTCCACTTTTCTTAATAAAAAAAAATTCTGTATTTTTTTTCTTTGATTAATTAATGAAAAATACAACATTTTTATTTTATTTTATCAAAAGGCAATTTTTTGGATAACTTAATTTTTAATTAATGATAAATTTTATGTATCTAATAATAATTAAATCTTACAATTTTTTGAATGTAAAATATTTCAAAAATACAACGTTATCATTAAAAGGAACAATGTTCAAATTAAGATTAGACTTTTCCATTTTTAAAAGTCAGGTGTGCGCATGCAATTAATTGTTTTTTAAAAGGACACAAATGATGATTAGATTATCTTTGGCGAATTAAAGATATTTGTTAATTGGGTGCATGGATGAGTTCATATCAAACGTAGGCTGGTACGTGACTTACTATTTTCGAATAATTTTCATTTTCTGAAAAACCAAGTTGCTATAAAAAAATTTGTAAACGGTTGGGGTCTCTGACATAGTTATACCTAAAAAAAAAAAAAAACGCATCTAAAACAACATGATCAATTTAAACCTATGTGTTAAGAGTAATAATTATTTATTGAATGTTAAGTTTATAATATAAAGTAAAAAAATAATTATAAATTTTTTAATTAAATTATATAATATAAATTATGATATATGCGTCAATCGAATTTGGCACATATCACTACAACAATATATGGATTTAGGGACGGGTGGAAATTGAAAAAACACAGCCAACCGTCCTTAAATGTGTGTTTTTGGGACGGTTTCGCATAAAAATTTTGTAAATAGTTTTCGGAATAGTTGTTAACCGTTCCTGAAGGTAAACCTTAACCATCCCGAAATGTTGTTTAATATATTACAGCTCGCGACACCCTCCCTCCCCACAGTCTCCCAAATAACCCTAACCAAGCCCATTGCGCCGCGATTGGATCCTTCGGACCCAGACCGCCACCATCGCCTCCCTCTGCGCCGTCGGACTCCAGCCCAATGCGCTGCCCTGCTTTTCCTTGCCGAGCAGTCCCGCGCGCACGCCAGGCGTGATTGCTTCCAGCCACCTCCTTCGCAGGTAACCAGCCTCCCTCTGTCAGCTGCCTCCCCTTCCTGCTGCACCACTTCAAGCAGGTTCCTATTTAGTTATTTTTTGCTGAAATATTTTTGATTTTTGCTGCAATTTTTTTTTTGCAATTTTTTTTAAGTAACAATATGTTATGTATTTTTTGCTGCACTATGTTATGTATTTTTTGCTACAATATGTTATGTATTTTTTGCTGCAACATGTTATGTATTTTTTGCTGCAATTTTTTTTCTGCAATATGTTATGTATTTTTTGCTGCAATATGTTATGAATATGGGTATTATTCTATTTTTTTTTGTATTTTTTATTGTGTTGGCATAATTGTTAAATATGTATTAAGTTATAATATTTATATAATTGCTATTTTTTTTATTAATTGATATTTAATAACGAACTTAAATTGAATTTAATATTGACATTATTATTTATATTTAAAATTAGGTATTGTGATGGATAAATCTTGGATATATATGGATAGGAGATCTACTCAATTTAGTGAAGGACTTGAACTTTTTTTGAAATTTGCTATTGAGAATGCTGAAAATTTAGAAAAAATTAGGTGTCTTTGTTTTAAGTGTGGGAATATAAATAGATTCAATGTGAATGAAATTCAAAATCATGTATTTGAGAATGGTATAGACAAAAGCTATAAAAATTGGATTTGACATGGTAAGGAGATTACAAATCGTAATGAACGGTTATGTACATCTCATACCCCAAAAAGAAAACGTAGCAATGATGCTTTTGTTAACACCATAGAAATGGTAGATGTTATGCACGAAGGTGTTGTTGATGAAGAATTTGGTGAACAATTTAATAAAGTTTTAGAAGATGCCGAGAAACCATTATAGGAAGGTTGTACTAGGTTTAGTAAGCTATCGGCATTAATAACATTGTACAATATGAAAGCAAAATTTGGAATGTCTAATAAAAACTTTAAGGAATTTTTAAGTGTAGTTGGTGAAATTTTGCCTAATAATCATAAACTTCCTAATTCTATGTACAAGGTTAAAAAGATTCTAAATAAGCTTGGAATGGGATACGAAAAAATACATGCTTGCTAGAATGATTGCATACTTTATAGAAAAGAGCATGTGAGTAATTTACAAATATGTTAGAATTTAATTATGTTTGTTAAATGTTAAAGTTTATGACATGTGACGTTATTTAATGATTTTGAATATCTTTGTAGGAATCATTGGATGCTTGAAATTGTACATTCATATAGTGGTGTAATTGAATGGCTAGGCTTACTTGATAATAGTCTACTACAAAGATTTGTACAATTAGTATCTGGGTAAGAAAATACTTTCAAATTACATTTATTATATATTAATTTAAAATATATGATATATTCAAATATCAATGTATGATTCTTGTAGTGCTATCTCTCAATAGTATATGACCATTACGCGCTCATTTAAACCACCTCCCAATATCTGACCTATCAAAGTAAGTATTACTTTCAATAAGTTAATTAATTTCAATAATTTTTACTTTAATGTTACTTTTTAGGAATCTAATTAATAATATGTTCATAGGTCCCAATACAACCTAATAATATTGAATGTGAATTTTATGTAATGCAATATATGAGGGACATTATATACAATCCAAGGAGAGATCGTCAAGAGTTGGTAAGTAATAACATTGATTATAAGAAGTATGTAATTTAATTAATATATATATATTATGTAATTATTTTCTAATTTAAACATTATATATTTATTCATATAGTTTGCAGGAAAAAAAACATACATAAGAGAGGATATTGATGTTTGTTGAAGAGAATGATGTACATTTATTATTAACAGAATTAGTAGAACTTGAGTAGAGCTTAAATAATTAGGGTTAGAATTAGACCAAATTTTGTATTTAATTACTAATCATTAGTAATTAATTAGGTCTACTAACTATTTTAATGTAGATATTAGAGTCATATATTAAGAATGACTCCAATAATTTTGTAATTAATCACTAATTATATTATAGTGTTTCATTGTTAATGTTATTTAAATAATGATATTATTATTGTTGATTATATATATATATATATATATATATATATATTGAGAATTTTAAAATCATACAGGTAATTTAAATTATAAAAGCATAGTATTGAAATTAAAAAAAAAATAAAAAATCATCCCAAAAAATCGTGTACAAAATTTTAGGGACAGTTATTGCAGGATTTTTAGGGACGGTTATTAACCGTCTCAAAAAGTGAAAATATAACTGTCCTAAAAAACCTTTAAAGACGGTTATTTTATCTTTAAAACGATTACGTTTTACTTTTAAGAATAGTTAATAATTCATTCTTAAAAATGATACTTTTTGAGACGTACCGTCCCCAAAACAGAATCGTCGCTAAAGCCATTTTTTTAACTAGTGTATCAAAAGCGACAAAGGAAAGTTACAATCATTTTTAATTCAAATCGCTTGCAGGTATATAATTAAATTAGATTAAACATTTTAACCGTACATTCTGATCTATGGTTTAATTTCTAAAAAAAATTGAAAATTTATCAAAATTAATATCTTTAAAATTTATAATAATAAAATTAATATTTTCAATAATATTGAATGTTCAATTTAAATGTGAAATATTAAACGAATTTAAATTAATTAAACGAATTTAAATTATCATCATTTAATTCTAATTAAATGAGTGTTAAAAAAAATGACATTTTAATCATTTTTTTAGTTATAAAAATATAATTGAATATAAAGAATGTTAGTTTTATTATTACAAATTTTAAGGGGTACTAATTTTATTATTTTTTCAAAAAAAAGAGTGCTAATTTTATTATTACAAATTTTAAAAAGTACTAATTTTATTGTTTTTTCAAAAAAAAAAAAAAAAATTTATAGCATGCATGTCGATAGATTTTGTTATTAATTAATACATTATTATTTTTTTAATTAACAAAATCAATTATTTTTTTATGAGCCCATGCTGAAATTTTACCAACAGTGACTTATAATAGCATTTTAAAATTTTATATCATTTACAACATTAATTTAAATTATCCTATAATTAAAAAAATTTATTAATATTATTTATTATATCTATTTATTTTTAGAACGAGTTCGTATATATATATGCCTTAATATTATATATATTTGCTTATATGTCTTTTGACATTTTGAACAATTTTGTTATCAAATTTTTGTTTTAATTACATAATTATAATTATTTAAATACATAGAAAAACACAAAAAAATTAAAAAAAATAATAAAAATAACACTCTTCAAATTTTGTAATAACAAAAATAGCACCATTTATGTTTAAACTTATATTTTTATAATTAAAAAAATGATTGATATATTATTTTTTTTGAACACCTATTCAATTGGAATTGAATGATGATAATTTAGACCCATTCTGAACGTTCAATATTACACTTTTAAATTGAACGTTTAATGTTATTTGAGGTGCTAGTTTTGTTATTATAAATTTTAGATGTATTATTTTTGGTAATTTTCAAAAAAGCTTTAAGGAAAAAATTTCAAATTATTTAATTACTTATAATCTTATTACTATATATATTTACTTATGTATCATTTTTTATTTTAGAATTAAAACGAAAAATTTTCGTCCAAAATTGTTGTTTGTCTATGTATTTTGTGATTGTTAATTATTTTCATAATTTTTTATTTTTATAATTTTAAATTTCTCAAAATGAGTCGATGTTGTCGAGTCTCAGAATTTTTTTTATAATTAAATAATTGTTAATTCTTTGCCTAAGATTTTTTTTTTTTTTATAATAAAAATAACAGATATTATGTATGTGTATATTCTCATTCATTTTTTTTTTTTTTTTTGATAAAATATATTCTCATTCATTAATACAATGAGATAATTAGCTTTTGATCGAATTTCTCATATTTTCTGGATATGCTTTCAGGTATTTAATTCACGAGCGACTGACTATAGGTATGCTGACCAGTTTGTTTGACCAATTCAACTGATAATGCGGACACACCGCGGGTGTATATTATCCCAACAAATTAGAATAGCTGGATAAAGTTCTTGAGCATTTATGGATTTAGGTATGGTATTGAAATCTGGTATATATCATTCAAGATCATCATTAATTTTAACTGGAATACAATTGATCAAACATAATTTTCTAAATGTATTCACATTCATTAGTACTACCTATTATTTTTAATGCATGATGGCTTCTATGTACTACTACTTTTAATTCTTTCAAAGAATTCAAGAACAACACCATAATGTTCTGTCGTATTCACAAGCAATGCACCAAACTATTAATTTACATTATGCTCATCATTTATTTGAATATTTGCTTTTGCTTATGACTTTGCACTGCAGCTATAC
The DNA here is from genome assembly GCA_029378325.1 of Elaeagnus macrophylla. Classification (NCBI taxonomy): domain Eukaryota; kingdom Viridiplantae; phylum Streptophyta; class Magnoliopsida; order Rosales; family Elaeagnaceae; genus Elaeagnus; species Elaeagnus macrophylla. Next base: position 12,106,361 of record CM055646.1, read on the forward strand.
TTTTATTTATTTATTTATTTATATAATTACGTTTACATCCTCACAAAAAGGTGTACACTTTTTCAGATACGGAGCTTAAACTCACGCTATTGAGATACAATGTGCAAATTGTGTTGCATTTACAAAATAATAATTAAAAACCTAGTATTGTCCAATATACATAAATTTATATATATTTTTACATTAAAATTAATTATATTATAATATATGATAAAATTATTTAAAAAAAATGAATCACTTATTTGTCTAAAAAAGATAAGATATGAATTAAACTCCTTTCTTTTTTGGTTCAAGTGTTAGCTTAATTTTTTCAAAATTTAAAATATAATATAAGGGCAATATATATAAGTATTATTTTTCTTTGAAATTCTTTATTTTATTTATAATATATATTTTTTATTATCTTATTATTACTATATATATTTACCTATATGTCATTTTTCATTTTAGAAGATTATTTTTTATTTTATTTATTTAATAATTAATAATAATGATTACATTATCTTATTATAAAGATAACAATTTAAGAGTCTTATTTATCGTTTATTTCTTTTAAGAGAGGTCATGCAGAACCTAAAACACATAGGTCACTTTTTATTAGAATTAATGAAAAAAAGGAATGCAATTGTTTCTACATGTTACTATGTTTGATTATGTTAAAGACATGGAATAAAATGTAGAAGATTTCTAAAAGATATGGAATCGTGATTACACTACGGCTCTATTGGAAAACGTATTCCTTTCCATTCCCATTACACAATTTTTTTTTATTTTAGTTTTGCCCTTACAATTCAACACAAATAAACACTAACCTAAATTACATCTTTTCTCACGCAGCTTTCTCTCAGTCACAACGCCTTCATAATCAGTCCTCTACAACTGGTAGTTTCTCCCATATTTGAGGTGAATTTTCTCCATTTTTCTTATTTTCAACCTGATTTTAGTTGTTCTCTACAAATTTCCTTCACTAGTACATCTTTTTCTTGGTTGGTTGTTCTTGGTTGTTTATGGCTATTTTCTTGACCAGTTGCTCTCTGTGTTTTATGTATAGAGTAAGTTGGTGCTCAAGAGATTTACTTTAAATATTTTTCTTGCTTTTAATTTTTTTAAGATTAATTAATATTTTTAAAAAATAATTATTTAAAATAATAATAGCTTTTCATAATATATTTCATTTGACGGAGGAAATAATAATTAAATGAAATTATTTAAACTTCATTGAATATAGAGGTATTAAGGTAATATGCTAATTTTTCTATTCCATTGTAGTTGTAAACCAAACACTAGAATACTGATTTCTTCTTTGATTTTAGTAGTTAAATTAAATATTATAATAGTAATATTGTTTTCTTTACATTCAATTTCATTACAATTACCATTTACATTATGTTTACATTATGCTAACCAAACGTGACCATAATTATACATTTAAATTATTTTTTCTTTTTTCTACTTTCCTTTTAAAATAATGGACTAAAAAAATTAATTTTTATTTTAGATGATTTTGTTATCAAATTTTAACTTTAATTGAAAATTATCATTAATATTTATTTTATATATTCAATGATACTAATTAATTTAAAATAATGGTTTGAAATAAAAATAAAAAGACCCAAACAAATAAAGAAAGAAAAATATTTGAAAGATAAAAAATAAAATTAAAATATTTTATTTATAATTTAATTTTATGTACTAAAAATCCTAGATAAACTAAAACATATATTTATTTTCAATTATTGGTACAACTCATCATTAATGAATTTTTTTAAAAAATGTAATTAATTTTTTTTATTATTACTTTTTTTATTTAATATAAAATATTATAAGAATCTTATTTATTTTTCAATTTTTTTACAAGAAATCTTACATAACCTCAAATGCACAATTTACGTTTGAATTAATTTTTCATTTTTATTTTCTTAAATAGTGGGTTAAAAAATAATGTAAACAAATAAATAAGGAGAAAATTTAAAGATAAAATTATAAGATTTTTATTTATAGTTTATTTTTTTATATTAGAAACGCTAGAATACATATTTATTTTGAAAATAATGGGCATATTATAATTAAAGAAAACATGGACAAAATAAATCAAATTTAATTACAAAAATTGTCACTGTTATTAATTTTATTTATTAAATTATATAGATTATATTATATTATAATTTTTTCTATTATAAGAATTTACTTTTTTATATTATATGAATATTAACTACTTTATAATTGAAAATTTTCCTTTTAAGTTTGTAATGCAAATTTTTTATGCTTTACATGATTATTATTTTGTGATGATTAATTATTTTCATATTTTTTTTAGCATCTCAAACTGAGTATTGATGTTACTGCGCATCATAATAAGACTTTTATAATTAGTTAGATGTTGAATTTTTAGTATATATTTTTTTCATAATTAGTTAGTCGTTGAATTTTTAGTATATTTTTTTAAATTGATAAATATATATTTTAATATCACATAAAAATATAATAAAAAACTAAAATATAAAAATAAAATATAACACGGCTTTTATATGAATTAATATAATGTGGTGCTTCTTTCAAGCTCGAAATAATAATAATAATAATAATAATCAATTGATTCAATTCTTGGCACAACCATGCTTCGACAAAAACACTCACATTCAAGGAATTATACAAGAGAATATAAAGGGCTCCTAACTTTCATGTCCGTGAAAAATCAATTTCACTCAGTTTTGGCAATTTCGTACCTTGTGCATCAATTGATCTTGTTCAATATGTTTTGGCCTATTCACCAATTACCAGATAGTTGGTAAGCCACTAATTTGATTTTTTTTCTTTTATGGATCTCATTTATTTTAATTTTTTATGTGTTTTTTTATATGTAGTTCTGTTGAAAAATATTTGATATGTACAAATTATATAAAACCATTGGATTATCACTCATTTTAAATATATAAATGAAAATATTTGTTGAGGTTTTTGATCCCCAAAGATATTTTATCATTGATCGATAACAATATTGAAAGAAAAAAAAAAATGTTTCTTATATACTAAATGAGGTCATTTATTTTAACTCTGAAAAGATGTAAGATACATTATGTAATTTTGAGCCATTAGATTTTTTGAAATCAATTTCAGTCTAAAAATTCAATTTGGAATTGCTTTTAAAATTTAATAACCAACCTATAATACATTTTGAGTAATGGATTTAACATAGATAATATGTACGTTAGAATTTTTCCTAATGTAACATAGGTAGTAGAAGTATTTTGGTTTTAGTTTTGTTTTCTATCTTAAGTGTCATGTTGATCTGATTTTTATATGAACTCTTTAAGGGACTGTTAAGCAATAAATATAGACAATCTCATTCCATGTACTAGCCATCCAAAAAAAAAAAAACCAATAAATTTCTTTATAACTAAAGTTATCTCCTTTCTTTTGTTATATAAATTGAAATGTTTTTGGTCAAAATGTCGATATGTAAATTTTACAAAAATTTAAAAATATTGTCATTGTCGACGAAAATTTTGGAAAGAAAACAAAAATTATGGAAATTCAATCAAAATTTTAATTTTTTTTTTATAAAACATCAAAACAATCAATTATTTATATTTTAAACTAATTTTTTTTTTATTTAATATATATATTTTTAAATACTTTCAATATTATATTGATCAATAAGTTGACCAATTAATTAAAATATTATAGAATAAATTTATTTTGCAAAATATTAATTGTAGAATAAGTAGTTAAAATGTTTGAAATAATTAATTAGATTATCTAATTATATTTACTATTATAATTAGATAAACCTCACAGTAGGAAGAAAAATTTCATTGATAATTTTTTAAAAAAAGTACTGATAGTTTGGAGGATATAATAACTAATATTTTAATATTTACTTGAAAGAAAATAATAATATTTGAATAAAAAAATTATTAAAAGAGTATAATAATATATTATTAATTGGACTTTTTTTTTTTATAATTAAAACAATAACTGACATAATTTATAATTTAAGTAATAAATAATATAAAGACATAATTTAAATACCTAACACCGTACCCTTTTAGTTATAGACTTTGACATTGTTGGGTGACAAGGTAGATTATGATGATATTAACATTTTAAAACGGGATTTTGTTTAAAATGGGCAAATCCCATAAGATAGTTTAGAAATAGGCTGATTTGGTTTAAACTTTAGAAATAGGCAAATTGAAATTGGCTCTTCCAGTTGCCGGTTCCACCCCTTATTTCCCACCAAAGTTTTCTTACTTCTTCTCTCTCCTTCTCTACGCACTCTCCCTTCCCACCAAAGTTTTCTTACTTCCTCTCTCTCCTTCTCTACGCACTCTCCCCTCCATTTTTTCATCTCATCCTTACAAACTTTGAAATTTGAGGTTAGTGATATTAAATATTTTGGTTGGGTAGAAATTTCTCAGTTTTAAATAGCATGTAAATGGTGAAATTTGCCGCGGCATTTGTACCAACAATTTTTGCAGTTTATCGTTTTGGGTCAATGTTTTTTTTTGAAAATTTGCCAACCATTTGGGTGATTGGTTGGTTGGAAAGTGATTTGGGTGTTATTTTGCCGTTTAATTTGTTGTATGAATCTGCCATTTTCAGTGTTCAATTTGAACTAATGTATTTCGCGTGTTATCCCCCATTTTTAATCTGCTATTTTCTTTCCCTTTTGTCTTGGGTTTATCCGTTAGGTCGTTGAGTAAATCTCTAGTATACTTTAGATATACCTAGATATACCTTAGATATACCTAGATATACCTAGATATACCTAGATATACCTAGGTATATCTAAGGTATATCTCGATATACCTAGGTATATCTTAGGTATATCTGTGGTATATCTCGATATACCTAGATATACCTTAGATATAACTAGATATACCTAGGTATATCTAAGGTATATCTCGATATACCTAGGTATATCTTAGGTATATCTTAGGTATATCTGTGGTATATCTCGATATACCTAGGTATATCTTAGGTATATCTTAGGTATATCTCTGGTATATCTCGATATACCTAGGTATATCTTAGGTATATCGAGATATACCTAGGTATATCTCTGGTATATCGAGATATACCTAGGTATATCTCTGGTATATCGAGATATACCTAGGTATATCGAGATATACCTAGGTATATCGAGATATACCTAGGTATATCTAAGGTATATCTAGGTATATCGAGATATACCACAGATATACCTAGGATATACCTAAGATATACCTAAGATATACCTAGGTATATCTTAGGTATATCCTAGGTATATCTTAGGTATAGCTCGATATACCTAGGTATATCTTAGGTATATCTCTGGTATATTGCGGTATATAATTTCATATATCAATTTAATTAAATGTAATTTTGAATTAATATTGGTTAATTATTTGAAAACATTTTACAGAATGGATTGGCTTAGTATTCTAATAATTCATAATGGTAAGTGGTTATTGAAAGATGATAAAGAAATATATCGAGGAGGTGAAGGTTGGGTGATGAAGATTAAAAAGGGATATAAGTATAATGAACTTAAAGAAAAGTTGTTTATGAAGTTGAAAATAGATAAGTTAAAGTATGAAATTTCAGTAAGATACTTCTATAAGAATGATTTGACATTACCTTCTGTTTTAATTGGCGATGATGAAGATTTGGATGAGTTTTTTGACCTTCATGTTCAAGACAATGAAAGAAAGGCTGTTCTATATGTAACAAAAAATGAGATAAGATCAGTAGGTACAAGTCATTCCATTTGCCGTGAAGAACTTGTTAATACTATAGGGCGTCATGTAAATGACTTGAGCGATACACATCCGCAGGAAGGAACTCAAAATCCCATAAGAAATTGCGATAATATACCTCATGGTATTGGTGATGATTTAGATAACTATTTAGATATACCGCATATGGGTGATGATGAGTTTGTTGATATGAATAGAGAGTGTCAATTAGAAGTTGTTACTGTCAACGAAAACATTGATAATGACATGGGCGAAATTGGTACTTTACAAGGCAATCATAATGAAATGACATCAGATGAACAAGAAAGACTGATTTTAAGAGATGAATTGTTAAATGGTTTAACTGAGTCTGAAGGACGAAATGTTGTTGTGGGCAATAATGAAATACATTTTGGTCCATCAAGTACAGCCACAGAGATTATTTCTAATGGTAACGTTTCCTCTTCTATGGCACATGTTGAGGTTGATTTGAAAGTTGATCAAGTGTTTGACAGTAAGATAGATTTCACCACACATGTCGGCCTTTATGCCATAAGAAATAGATTTGAGACAAGGACACTGACAAGTAGGAAAGACCGTGTCGTGATAAGTTGCATTCAATGTAGTTGTATTTGGAAGATTAGATGTAATCGGATCAAGGGCTCAGATAGGTTCAAGGTAAAGCATTTTCAATCAGAACATACTTGTGATCCTAACCATTACATGAGGAAGAATAGGACTGCGACCTCAAGAGTCATAGGTAATGCCATAAAAATGAAGTTGGTGCGACCCGGAAGAATTTATAAGCCGAAAGATATTATTGATGATTGTCAGAATGAGTTTGGGATTGAAATTGGTTACACCACAGCATACAGGTCTAAAGAGAAGGCTCTGAGGTTGCTACGTGGAAGTGAAGAGGAATCTTTCCTCTTGCTTCCTTCCTACTGTCACGTCCTGAAGGAAAGGAATCCCGATAGCGTCACACATATTGAAGTTGACCAATTATCCGGAAGATTTAAGTATTTCTTCATGGCATTAGGTCCATGTATCAGAGGATTCTTATCTTGTATAAGACATGTAATTACAGTTGATGGTGCATTCTTATCAGGTAGGTTTGCTGGGACATTATTCGTTGCAAATGCTTCTGATGGAAATAACAACATATATCCACTGGCCATTGGGGTTGGAGATTCTGAGAATAATGAAGCTTGGGAATGGTTTTTGCTAAAAGTATTAGAATTAGTCGGGCACATCGACGACCTTGTAATTGTTTCTGATAGGCACCAAAGTATTATTCAAGCTGTTCCGAAAGCATTACCCAATGCATTGCATGGTTATTGTGCATTTCACATGGAGATGAATTTAAACCACAAGTTTAAGAATCCAGATATTACACCTTTGTTTAGATGTTGCTCAAGGGCATATACAAAGCGTGAATTTGACAAGTACATGGGGGATTTGAGATTGATCGATCCTGAGATAGAAAAGTACTTAGTTGAAGCAGGCATTGAGAAGTGGTCAAGATATCATTTCCCAGGTATGAGATACGGTATAATGACTACAAATAGTTCAGAATCCTTTAATAATGTCATGAAATCTGCTCGTGAATTACCCATAACCATGCTTGCTGAGTACTACCGTAGCAAGATACAAGCTTGGTTTGTCGAACGTAGGGAAGTTGGGTTGAAATGGGGAACTCGCCATCTAACCGATGTGGTGGAATCAATTATGCGTGCAAATCACAATAAGTCCACAAGGTACAGGGTTTTTAGAATTAATGCACATGTCTTCCAGGTATGCCATTCGTACAACTATCTGATTGTTTATTATATGTTTATATATTTTTATTTATTGTCTAATGTAACAAGTTTATTGTTACCAAAATCAGGTTGTACATGGTGACACTAGTCACGATGTTGATCTACTGAACAGAAGTTGTAGTTGCAGGGAGTTTGATATTCACAAAATCCCATGTTGTCATGCCATTGCAGCGGCCCGTTTTCAAAATGTTGATGTTCATACACTTGTGGACAAGTTATATACAGTAGATTGTTACATCATTGCATATGCAGAATCCATTTTTCCGGCTACTGATACTGGTGAATGGGACATTCCACCAGAGATCATAGATTTAGTTGAACTTCCTCCCAACACGAAGAAACAATGTGGGCGACTGCGAAAGCGACGCATACGTTCACGCGGGGAAGTAATAAAAAAGGTCATACTATGCAGTAGGTGTGGAAATAGTGGTCATAATATGAGGACTTGTAATGTATTCCGTCAGATGATTGTAGAACCTTCCCTACCTTCTGTATGATAAACATTTGTTGTTAAATTGACGGTTGGCACCATGTCATCCTTAAGAGTTTAATGTATTATTTATGTATTTTTCGATTTGTATTAATTAATTATAAATGCAAATATGGTTAATTCATGGCAGGTCATACTAGAGATGTATCCACATATCTTTTAATGCTTTCTACTTTTAAGTTGGACTTTCATGTTTACCATATACACTCCCAGATATTTGCACTTAACTACACATATGACTTAGCATACATATCAAAATCATTATTTGTAGGGTAGGGTTACCTACATATATGTAGGTATATATTGACTAAAATAATCAAAAATATCGAGGTATACCAAGAGATATTCCTTAGATATACCTAGGTATAACTAGATATACCTTAGTTATATCGAGATATATCTATGTATAACTATATATACCTAGGTATATCGAGATATACCTAGGTTTACCTTATATATACCTAGGTATATCGAGATATACCTTAGATATACCTAGGTATACCTTAGATATACCTAGGTTTACCTTAGATATACCTAGATATACCTTAGATATATCTCGATATACCTAGATTTACCTTAGATATACCCAAAAATATCTCGATATACCTAGATATACCTTAGATATACCTAGGTATATCGAGATATACCTACTTATACCTTAGATATACCTAGGTATATCTCGATATACCTAGATATACCTTAGATATAATCAAAAATATCTCGATATACGTAGATATACCTTACATATACCTAGGTATATCTCGATATACCTAGGTATATCTAAGGTATATCTCGATATACCTAGGTATATCTAAGGTATATCTCGATATACCTAGGTATATCTAAGGTATATCTAAGGTATATCTCGATATACCTAGGTATATCTAAGGTATATCGATATATACCTTAGATATACGTTAGATATACCTAGGTATATCGAGATATACCTTAGATATACCTTAGATATATCTAGGTATATCTCGATATACCTTAGATATACCTTAGATATACCTTAGATATATCTAAGGTATATCTTGATATACCTTAGATATACCTAGGTATATCTCGATATAATACCGGCTCGATCGATCGTAAACTGTCTCGATCGATCGAGACCTACTCGATGAATCGACCCACATATCTCGATCGATCTGACTGAAACAGAGAGGAGGTAGATCGAAGTTGATCCAGTCTCGATCGATCTAATCCAAACAGAGAGGAGGTAGATCGAAGTTGATCCAGTCTCGATCGATCGAATCCAAACAGAGAGGAGGTAGATCGAAGTTGATCCAGTCTCGATCGATCTAACATGTCTCGATCGATCTAATCCAAACAGAAAGAAACTGGATCGAAGTTGATCCAGTCTCGATCGAGATATACCTTATATATACCTAGGTTTACCTTATATATACCTAGGTATATCGAGATATACCTTAGATATACCTAGGTTTACCTTAGATATACCTAGGTTTACCTTAGATATACCTAGATATACCTTAGATATATCTCGATATACCTAGATATACCTTAGATATAATAAAAAATATCTCGATATACCTAGATATACCTTAGATATACCTAGGTATATCTCGATATACCTTAGATATACCTAGGTATATCTCGATATACCTTAGATATACCTAGGTATATCGAGATATACCTTAGATATACCTAGGTATACCTAGGTATATCTAAGGTATATCGAGATATACCTAGGTATATCTAAGGTATATCGAGATATACCTAGGTATATCTAAGGTATATCTCGATATACCTAGGTATATCTAAGGTATATCTCGATATACCATCGATATACCTAGGTATATCTAAGGTATATCTCGATATACCTAGGTATATCTAAGGTATATCGATCTAATCCAAACAGAGAGAACCTGGATCGAAGTTGATCCAGTATCGATCGATCGAACATGGTTCGATCGATCGATCAAATTTTATCGATCGATCTAATCCAAACAGAGAGAACCTGGATCGAAGTTGATCCAGGGTCGATCGATCTAACATGTCTCGATCGATCTAATCCAAACAGAGAGAACCTGGATCGAAGTTGATCCAGGTTCGATCGATCTAACATGTCTAGATCGATCGACCATACCCTCGATCGATCGAACATGATGTGCACAATATGTTCTTTCGATACAATTCAAACTAAGTGTAGTGTTCAATTATGTGAGTGTGTATGCATGATGAAGTGTTTTACCTGATGATTATTGCACGTTCGAGGAATACATTAGTTGTGTGTCAATTGATCGAACAGGTACCCCTATGCTAGATTACATTTGATATTTTGTTCACGAAAGTTGCCAATTAAAATAAACCTTACAGCTCGATTTATATGACAGTAGTTTACTTTTGACAATTGATGTTTTTCTAGGTAATGTTTTTTTTATAAACCTTTATGCACGAATATGTTGATATAAGTTTTATTTTAATAATTGTATGTGAGGATAATCTTTTGTTAACGAAAGACATAAGTACATATAACACAATATACCATAGTTAGCAATATAAATAATAGAAGTTGTGCAATCCGAACATAAACTTAAACACGGACTTTTGGTTATGTTAAAGAAGATATACACCAAAATCAATGTGCCAATTAAGTTATACAATAATGTAATCGTCTTCAGCAAAGAAAAGTTCTAAACATAGTTTCTTCCTAAAAAAACTAATGGACTCGTCCTTAATTTCAATTAAGGCCTTCTCATTAACTAAGTACTCGATGAACTTCAAAGCGTAAATGCCACAGTCTCCCCTGTGAAATGAAAACAATTTGAAAATATTAGACTTAATTTGTAGGTAATCCATGGTATACGATGTTCTATTAAACACAAAAAAATAATGTACCAAAGTATTTTAAGAAACTTACGCTTCAACCTGTTCAGGAACAGATATGGCATTACGATAAAAGGGCCACCGTTCTTTGATTTCATATTCAAATAATCCCAAGCTTTTAATTAAGCTTGGGATCATTACACATAAGTTATGAAGTCTTTTCTTAAGACTTCCATCCCTTATGTGTTTCGGAAGTGAATCGTAGACATCAATATGTTGCTGTCTTATGTCAATTCCGATAGCAATCCAATGGCCCTTCTCCAATACAACTCCATAAATAATGTGCACATAATTCCATGGCTTAGCATGTTTAGGACGTGCACCTGGTTATGTTCAAATGTATAACAATAGATATACCATGTTAATCAGACAATAAAATTAAACAAATTATGCAACAATCACAATAACTAGAGAATATACCTGTTACATAATCCAACCACTTTTTGTTGAGCGACCAAAATTTTGTTTGGTCGTTCTTCTTAAGTTTCTTCCATTCAGCCGCACTTGACTCAACGTAAGCCTACATTTTAATATTCCATAATGGCCAAATACATTTAAAATAAGTTAAGAATTTATTTTTCAATAATATTGTATAATATTATTGGTCCTTACCAAAAACGTTGAGTCAACTGTAGTCCAGAGATTGTTAGGGAACAAGTCCGGGTGAATTTCCTCCTTTTTCCTCAACAACCATAGTCCACAATCAATGTGCTGCATAAATTTAATTCAGGATATAACACCAGAAAAATTTGCATACATTAGTTCTCAAGAGTCACAGGCATTTCAAATAATGACAGTTATCCTTAGAATACCATTTTTTCATATCATATTTCATTATAAGAGAGCAAAAGCTAAAATTCATAACATAAATATACCTCGTTCAGTAAGGATGAATGTGGTTTGAAAATACGATGAAACCAGGAAGAATTTGCCATACCCTTGCTTGGGCAACAAACATTAATGTTTTCCCTAAAAGGTAAACAATATAAAATATGATTAATACGGTAAACCTATTAATATTGATAAGAGATTTTAATAGAAATATATCTAAGATGTAAATAAATATATATAAAAGAATATACGTACTGGTTGTTTGAGTAATTTGTATATAGCCACTCCAAGAAGTATCTGTATCTATCTTCACTGAACATCCTCATTGGGTCATAAAGGGTTGGCACTTGATGTTCCTCCGATTGTTCAGATCTTATTGATATACCAGATTTCTTCCTTGGATGAACATAGGGAGATTTGAGCGAGGGACCAAGCTTTCTCTTCCTACGACTGTATGTCGTAGCAGATGGTGCGGACGTTCCAATTGATCCTACGCCCATGGATGCTAGCGATCCTAATCGCATTGACGATGAACCACTTATAATAGGGGCAGCCTCCAAAATCTCTTCCAGAGTAGATAAATTAATGTTGGACAAGTTCTGTTCCTCCTGGAAGACATCAGTTGGCTGTTTCTCAATGTTTACTTCAGGGGGACAAGTTTCACTGACACCCACAAATGTATCTTCCTTATATGTAGTAGCTGAGGTTGTTTCCTCAGCAACTTGTTCTGCGAAGACAACTATTTCTTTGCAACCATTATGTGGCAGTAATGGCTCTTCATTTGTAGGTATCACAATTTCTTCGTCCTTAGATAAATTCTCATCCCCAACCTTACGTCGGTCGAAAGTTGGGACAAATTTAACCCTGGACGGTTTGACTGAACCTGAAGCTTTCATTGATTCGTCCCGTGGTCGTGAAGAAGTTTTTTCTGATCTTAAAACCTTCTTCAAAGCATCCATCATCCATGTTTGGTTATCTTTTATTGTTGCCACCTCTTTTTTCAACTCCCTAATCTCCTGCAAAACCTGAGGTACAATGAAATTATATACGTTATCTATAGAATCATATATATCATTGAATGGGAAAATTTTATCCTTGATAGTTCCATTACCTCCATAATGGAAGTTGATGAATGAGCTGAGGTATGATGAGTTTGGACTTCTGGGATTCGGTCACTAATATGTTCAAAGTGACCAGATTGATGATGCATATCATCGCCTTTTGAAGGCAATGATTCATCAATTGTACCAACGTTTATGGACACATTCGGCACACCGAAGCTTGTATCCTTGGCACATTCTTGTGCTGAAACGTAGGAAGGACTCTGTCTCTCAGTTTCATTTGGAGCGAGTCTCTTCAACATATTAAACTGTACAATAACCAAAAAAATTAATTAATTATTTTTAACAACTTCAGGTATATCAGAGTAATTAAAGACAAATTATATATGCTAAACACTTACATCCTCTCGTTTGAAGATATTCTGGTTTAACTCCCAGAATTTAATAGTCTGTCCCTTTCTTAGATTTTCCCAACGTAGTATCCTTGGGATTTGATCGTGGAATACTTGGGTGGCTAAATCAGAAATGTCCACCTGTAAGGCCTCATAAGCCCAGACTTGCAGTGCCCAACAAAATCCGTAGACACTGTAAGTGATCGCGTGTTTGTTTGAATCTTCAGACGCGACCTCCTTGTGGCCTTTAGATTTTCTGTCATTAATATGCATAATGACACTCTTCAACCTTCTTATTAAATAGTCATAAACTATTTTACCCCATGGGTACTTATTAAATTTGTCAAAATCTTCAACCAGTTCTAAATAGTCTTCAGTAATGGACCTTAGACTATTATCAGACAGAAGAATAATTTCCAGGGTATAAATAAGACCCAACCTCAATACATCATCCAAGTCAGTGGAGATAGGAAGCTTTGTGAAAACCTTCTCCAGGTCGCCTTTCTTGATGAGACCGTTGGTCTTAAAGTATGTCTTCCGTAACTGATTATTTCGAGCTGGGCACTCTTCCGAACCGGTAAACATCAAACCGGTTATTAAACTAAATTCTCCATATCCAAAAATATGGGGTGTGCCATTGATAATCACTCGGAGCTCTTTCCCCGAATGATCTTTGTCTTGCATCATCAATAAGTGATGCAACAATCCCCCTGTGAACTCAATATGGTTCATCCTTGTGATGAAACCAAAACATAATTCTTCATACCTCTGAAGTAACCCAAATCGCTCAAGGGTCGTCTTCAATGTGCTAAAAGTGCCGCGGCGTGATATGTTGGTAATTTTAGCAACATAATATCCAGAGGGGGAGACTGCAGGACTATAGCTTGATTCAGCTGCCATTTCCTGCAATGTAAGAAAAAAAAATAATTAATACTTATGAACAAGTTGTTGAAAATAACATTCAAAATAACATGAATACAATTCAATACACTAAGATATATCTCGATATACCGAGATATACCAACATATATCTAAGATATACCAAGATATACCACAAATATACCTATGTAAATCTGTGGTATATAGAGATATACCTAGGTATATCGAGATTTAACTAGGTATATAGAGATATACCTTAGATATACCTAGGTATATCTCGATATAACTAGGTATATCGAGATATAACTAGGTATATCGAGATATACTACAGATATACCTAGGTATATATCGATATACCAGAGATATACCACAGATATACCTAGGTATATCTCGATATACCTTAGATATACCTAGGTATATCTCGATATACCTTAGATATACCTAGGTATATCGAGATATACCTAGGTATATCTAAGGTATATCGAGATATACCTTAGATATACCTAGGTATATCTCGATATACCTTAGATATACCTAGGTATATCTCGGTACCTTAGATATACCTTAGATATACCTAGGTATATCTAAGGTATATCTCGATATACCTAGGTATATCTAAGGTATATCTCGATATACCTAGGTATATCTGTGGTATATCTCGATATACCTAGGTATATCTAAGGTATATCGAGATATACCTAGGTATATCTCGATATACCTTAGATATACCTAGGTATATCGAGATATACCACAGATATACCTAGGTATATCGAGATATACCTTAGATATACCTAGGTATATATACCTAGGTATATCTAAGGTATATCTCGATATACCTAGGTATATCTCGATAAAACAGAGATATATCTAAGGTATATCTCGATATACCTAGGTATATCTAAGGTATATCTCGATATACCTAGGTATATCTAAGGTATATCTCGATATACCTAGGTATATCTAAGGTATATCTCGATATACCTTAGATATACCTAGGTATATCTCGATATACCTTAGATATACCTAGGTATATCGAGATATACCTTAGATATACCTAGGTATATCGAGATATACCTTAGATATATCTCTGTTTTATCGAGATATACCTAGGTATATCTCGATATAACACAGATATACATAGGTATATCTCGATATACCATCGATATACCTAGGTATATCTCGATAAAACAGAGATATACCTAGATATATCTTAGGTATATCGATGGTATATCGAGATATACCTAGGTATATCTTAGGTATATCGAGATATACATGGGCGGTATATCTTAGGTATATCGATGGTATATCGATGGTATATCTCGATATACCTAGGTATATCTTAGGTATACCATCGATATACCTAGGTATATCGAGATATACCATCGATATACCTAAGATCTATCTAGGTATATCTAGGTATATCGAGATATACCACACCGCAGAAAGACCAGAAATCAGATTTTTTTTTTTAATAAATCATACATGAAAGGGTAACAATGAATAATTCCATTTTCTGGTACCATATCTCGAACCTTCAATCTCAATGGCAATGGCTACTAGTAACCCAGCCAGCAAGACTGATAAAAACACAAAAGCCCAAATACAGAAATACCAATATTCCACAAAAACACAATAAAAAACCATTCCCAAGAAGTTTTCGTGAAGGGACGGAGAAGACATTGATTCAACAAAACTTACCAAAAGTTGCAGAGCTCACAAATGAAGTTCCGTGAAATTCTTGTTTCCTGCGTCGTCTTCGTCCTCGGTAATAGACTGAAAATGTTCCTAAATCGTCTTCCTCGCGAGATAAGTCTGCGTCGTTTCGTTCCTCAGGTAAGTGGGAGAGTGGGAGAGTGGGAGAGTTTAGTTCAATAGACTCGAAACTGTTGGATTTAATTCAAATGTTTTGAAGCACGCGAATTTTCGTTTTTTTTTTTTAATAAAATACCGGCTACAAACCAATAAAACAGGTGGACAGTTAAAAAATGCCTATTTCTAAAGTTTAAACCAAATCAGCCTATTTCTAAACTACCTTATGGGATTTGCCCATTTTAGACAAAATCCCTTTTAAAACTTACTTTATTGAAATAGTATGATTTTCACATTGAAGTGTTCACTGTATTCTGTTTTTTTATTTGATGCTTAAGGAAATGACCATAAACTTCATTGGAAATATGCATCAGATATAAATAGTATCATGCAGTATTTATTTTAATTTCATATCTGAATTCATATTCATATCTGATACTATTTAAATGGTGCAATAAATATATAGTCAAATAAATTTTTTAAATTATATTGATTAATGACTAGAATATTTATATTATTATTAAATAATATAAATATTAATTAATATAATTTATTTATTAAAATATTATTAATTTAAATTCTTTAAATAAGGCTTTACAACTTGAAAAATATACTCATAAATTCTTCTTTAGAACCACTAAAACTCCTTTTTCAGAGCCACTAAAACTCCTCTCTCTTCCTAATACATAAAACTATTATTAATTTTATTTATTAATCATAATGATTGACATTATATTATAATTTTTTTTCTATTATAAGAGTTTATTTTTATATTACATAAATATTAATTATTTTATAAATTTTTTTGTTAATTAATTATGTTATAATTGAAACTTACATTTTTAGTATATAATACAAATTTTTTAATGCTTTAAATAATTTTTATTTTGTTATGGTTAATTTTTTTAATGATTTTTTTATAGTTTGAGCGACTTAAAATGAGTCTTGATGTTATTTTTACAATAATTTTTTTAATTAAATAATTGTTAAAATTTTAATACTTTATTTATTAAAAAAATTAATAAATATTTATTTTAATATCATAAAGAATATAACAAAAAATTAAAATATAAAATTAACTAGTATATATATATATTTAAGACGTAAAGTGAAGAGCTATGATACAAGTATTCTTTTAGTTGATATTTAAAATTTTTGCGTTTGAATAATGAATACACATTGTTTTTATTAAAGAGTATGTTTGGTTGACTGCAATTGTAATTATAATTGTAATAAAATTAATTTATAGTATTATTGTATTTGATTTAATTATAATTTATAATGGAATGTAAAGGAATTACAGTTTTATTACGCATGCAACTATCTGTAATTCTCATTACACCTTCAGTATTCTCTATTTTTTTTCACAATTTGTATAATTATTTATAATTTTTTTACTCATTCTATTTCTTTTAGTAATAAAAAAAATTATTTTATAATTTATAATTTTATAATTTATAATTTAATATTATTATTTATTTTAATTTAAATAAATATTGTAATAATAATATTAATTTTTTATATTTAATTTATTATAATTATAATTATAATTATAATTATTTTTATATTTAGCAAATTAAACGTAATTGAAAAGTTATATCTACGTTACTATGCCACGTCTACCTAGCTATTAGGCATGTGATTAGGTTGAGTAGGGCAGGTACAACATTTTTACTTGTCATGGAAAACCAACTTAATATCCTGTCACAATCGATTCACGGAATTGATGAAGTAATTGGCTACACCCTATTGCAAGCCTAGCTATAAAACTTTATGTGATCGAAAGTAACTTCATTCGTTTCTAGCTATCTCTTCCATAATGTATTTATTAGTTACAAACATAAGTATCAGCTATCCCATTATATACCGTACATAAATTCGTAATTTTGTTGATTAATAGAACCCAAATTTAAAGCTTGAAACTAAGTCTTAATATTAAATTTGAATACGATTTTATATACTCTTATAATTAACCTATTTAAATTAAGTTTAGATTATTACACCCGAATTCAATAAAATTATTAAAAAAAAAAAACTAATATTACAACGCCACCTATATTATATATATCAGATATATAAATGACATTATATAGACAAACTCCACATGTGTGTTAAATTTAACTTTTTAACAAGTTTGGTTGATCCGTCATAATTTTAGTAACTTTAAAATATGTTAGTGAAACATGAACATCTACGTTCATAAAAATAATAAAAAAATTTATAAAAATTATAAGTAGTTGTACTTATTATGATAGCCTTTTTAAGACTAAAAAACTCATATTTTTTATAATTTTTTTTATATAATATTAAAGTTTCAATCGATAGATTGATAAAAAAAAGAAAAAAAAACCTAATGATCTCCACACAAAAAAAAAAAAAAAAATGCATAGGCCTTGCACAAAAAAAAAGAGTGATCTAAAAGAATTAAAATATAATAAAAATAGGTTAAAAAATACAAAAAGTAAAGCCAAATAACCCACAATTTGATAAAGAACATTGGAAAAAAATGAATATTTGATATTGATAAAAGACAATACTATCACACAGAGTTTATAAAACATATAAATAATTCTATTATTGGATTAACTTTTTAAGTTTTGAAAGTTTATGTTTCTCAAAAAAAAAAACTTTCACACGGAGAACAACATGAACCAAAAAGCTATTATAAATGATATAATGTACTTATTAGTATGCTCAACTGCGCGCAATGTGGTCCTCATCCAAATTGCAGAAACTAATTTAAAGAGGGTTTTCCATTTGTGATGAAGAAAAGCTTTTGTCAAACAATGACAAACAATGGCAAGAGCTAGAGATTCATAATTAATTAGAATGAAAGTTATTCATGATGATATCGATCGATCATAATATAATATAAACAGTAAAATACTGTTGGTGATCAAGTGCAGAAGATTTTATCAATTAGAATGGTAAAGAAAACCAATATATATCATCAAAGGACCACATGGGTTTTGGAAAAAATTAAAACTTGTTGGGACATATTACATATAGACTTCTCATATTCCAATGCCATATCTCTTATGTAAACAATCCGACAAAGCTTTTTTATGCAGTTAAGCTTCGAAGAATAAACTCTATATTTGCTTACAAGTACTGTTCCTTCAAGTTCATGATTAAACTCATATATAGTTCAAAAGAAAAGCTAGCAGGTATGTCAATTGATTAACTGAGGGGACCTTTATTGATCATCATTGGCTTCACAATATTCTAAAAGTAATGCTATGAATCAAAATTGAGATATGCATCATTAATTGCATGGTTTAAATTCTAATTGTGTAGACAAAATGAAATTTGTTTGGAACTCACTAAAAGTAGGAGGCCAATTACATCATCACACATAGACTTAGTTTTTATTTCAGTTGTGATATGAAGTATTTTCCTATTCTATATGCAGGCAAAAGTACATTTTACCTATTGTCCACATGTCATAACATATATAGTCATTTGTTATTCTAGAATTTTTATTTTATTTTTAAAATTTATTAAAATTTCAAGAAAATATATTAATATATTTAAAATATAAAAACACCTATTTTTAAAATTTTAAATTACACTTGTTAATCGAAATAAAAATATATCATTATATATAATCAATTTCTTTAATAGTTCAAGTATAAGTGGATCACTTGATTGCTTCTTGTTGAATGTATAATATCAATATCTTGAACTTGTAAAAAAATATTTAGTAATTAGTTGAAAGATAATAATTAAGATATAACTTTTTATAAATATACATAAATTTAAAAGTAATTATATTAAGTATAATAGTATTTAAAGATAACAACATATAAAATAAAATATTAAAAAATAATCATAGTTTAAACTTTTAGTTTAGCAAAATGTATTATTCTAATAATTAAACTATTTTAAATAATTAATGATTAAAAATACAATGGAAACTTCCAAGGCCTTTGACCATGGTAGTTAGGATGATTTAATTCCAATTTAGGTCTAATTTAACAAGTTAGGATTAAGATTTCAACAATAGGGATTATATATATTTGACAATATAGAGTATAGACATACAAAAATTCACCATCGTAATGTAGAATTTTCAACTCAGTCTATATTGAAAAATACGCCTAACTCAAACAAGAAAAGAGCATCCCAAGTCTTTTTAATTATTTTCTAAAAGGCGCACACTAATATCTTTGTTTTGAAAATGTGCAACATATGTTACCTTTATTCTTCTAAAGATGAAAATAAGTTAAATGTCTAATGAAATATGATTTCTTTTCGATGCGAACGTACGTTACATGTGAATGTCATTATGATTTTTTTTTTTTTTTTTTCATTTTTTAGTTTTCCTAGTATAACGCATAATACTACTCAATTACCATGTGATAAAAATATCATCTTTTAAAACTTATAATAACAAAAATAACATAATTATTTTAAATTAAAATTAGTATGAGTAAGCATTGTGTTAATACTAGAAATGTTATTTTTATTGTTATCAATTTTAAGAATTTTATATTTGTTATTTTCCCTTGAATTTTTGCATACGCTTATATTAGATGACTCTACATGAAGTCTAGAACATTGTTTGTTTGTTTGTTTTTTTTTTTTTACACACTATGTTCAAATTTTGTAAATAGATCATGCTTGCTACGTATACGGTACCAGCTGCGAGAGTACCTACACTAATTAGTCATATTGTTTTATATAATGTGTATATGTAGTATTGAGAGTTGAACACTAATTAATCAGCCGTGGGAAATATATATACACATGATGTATTAACGAGAATTGTCATTTATAGCTAATAACTAATTTTGAAAAGATTAAAACGTATGTGTTATTATATACAGTAGATAGGTTTGGCCAAGTGGCGAAGCATACTTGGGCCAGCACAGCCCCGGCTAACTTTTTTAAAAAAAAAAATTATTTATAAATATATTTTTAGCTTTAAATAAATAATTTATTTATAGTAATATATTATGTCTGATTTTTTGTAAATAATTTGGTATGTATCAACAACATTTAACAAACATGTGGATAAAAGTAACTTAAACTTATGAGTAAAGTGTTTAAATTTATGCACTTTTCTAAAAGTGACTTTGAATTGTGATTAAAGTAAGTAGGTAAATATATGCATATATAACATTATTCTATGTATAAAAAAAAAAAAGTGCATGAATTCCAATCCTTTAGACAAGTCACAGGAGATAGCTAGTGAAGCTTCCTTTTTATTTTTTTGGTTAAATTTTATTGAAGTTTTGACGGCAATGAAGTTGGTCGTTGGATTGTTAATTCACTTTGATTTTATAAGGAAACATCATATATTTCTTGCTGTTCGGCTTTGAATGATTAGTCATATATGTACATTGTACATTACATGGCGATTTTTTTTAATACGGTATATACTACTGTAGTTATTAAAAAAATTGCCATGTTAATGGACAATGTACATATATGACTACTATAAAAATACAAAGAGAGTTAACACAAGAAAGATAGACTTAAATCATTCTAAACTATTTATATTTTTTAATTTTTTTTTATATTTTTCTCTCTTTTGTATTAATCCAATATGTGTTACTCTCTTTTTTAATTAGTATATATAGTTGTTGTACTAAATTTATTTGATATCTACGTGAAGTAAATGCCAAGTTAGCTACAGTGTAAACAAAGAAAAAAAAGCAAAAAGTTTGACATATAAATGTGGTACTTCAATTCTCCTCGCTCCCAATTACTGTTTTATGAATTGAAAAAAAACATGTTGAAATTGATTTTGATAATTTCACTTTAATAATTATTTATTTAGAAAGAGATGATGCACTTAAAATACTAATTATCAAGAGTAATATTGATTAATTACTAAGAGAACAATGAACTACTCATAAAATCGGTTAAAAAGTACGGGTTTAACAAGAATTTTTTAATTTAAAATGATTTTGTAGAGAAGTAGTTTCTTGTTTGGTAAAAAATTAAACAAAAGCACTTATGCGTGTTTGACAAAAAAATTCATAAAGTTCTTTTAGTTACTGAAAATCAATAAAATATCATCATTACTAATGGGTTAAATATTTTTGTTGCTTTTTATATTTGTAAAAAAATTAATTACTTTAACTCTACCGATCGTTTGTTTTAAAGAAGTAAGGTCATTTCCTTCCAAAAACACAGTAAAAGTTTTGTAGGAGTGGGCTCTATTGCACTTGAAAGTGCTATTATTTTCATTGCCAAATGCATAAAACAACATTATAACACTTGCAAACAGCATACACAAACGCATACTAATAATATTTTTCAAAAAATTGAAAGAAATTCTTATAGTAATTTCCAAATAACATCAATTAGAAGTGTTTTTAGGTTCTGATTTTTTTTTTTTTCCTGCTTCTAAAATCAAGTAAAATTGCGTAAGGACTAGACCCTACAAAATGATGATGGATATTGAACGGGTTAGATCACAAGAAGAGAAAGGTGAATGGAGATGGAGGATCACACCGATTTCCCAAAAAATGAAAGAAGGTAACCAAAAATATCAAAAGGGTCTCTTCAAAAAATTACCATAAATAAACCCCTAACTCCCTAAGAATAGCAGATTGTGAACGGCACTTCACATGGGAGAGACTGGAGAGTTCCTCTTTCTTTGCGTCACTGCCCTAGCTAGCTAAAGTGTAGTGAGTAATTAAAGAAAAAGAGATCGATCCAGATATTTATTTTTGGTTTTTAATACTGAATATAAAAAGAGTAGTGAAAACTTTCAAACCCCAGCAGTGAAGCTCAATAACAAATCGAGAATAAAGGTGAACTCAAAATCCAAGTAACAAAATATAACATATTTCAAAAGTCATATCATTTTTGTTTTGCTCTGTTCTACACCTCTCTTTGTATTCAATGGAACTTAAACTAAAGGCTCTTATTCAATCCCCCATTAACAAGTCACTTTCTAAAAGAACCTTTTGGTTTTATTCATCTCTCTCTAGATCTCCTTTTCCATGAAGAAAATGGACGGTGGATGGAGAATGAAAAAGAACCCATTTAAGCACCCTCTTTAGCTATATAATATCCCTCATAAATCTCTTCTTTTTAATTAACACTCGTTCGACAAACATACAAAGAAACACTAATTAATTTAGATAAATTTGGGGGTAGTAATAGTAGTAGTAGTTGAATGGTCTATTTCATTCTATTCAAAAAATACCCATCTGCTTAGATCAACCAGCTTCCAAGGGACTAAGAGCAAGCTAGCTAGCTCAAGAGGAAAGAGTTGTCTAATTTGACCTTAATTTTTCTATTTTTTACAACTAATTAGTTGGGTTTTTTTTTTTTTTTTTTCCTTTAGTGAAGGAAGAAATATTTTCTGGAAAATAAATTTGGGGGTTTTTGTTTATTTTTCAGATAGGTAGCGAAAATGGAGTTAACAAATCAAGGAATGGAAAGCTCTTCACGGAGAAAAATGGGTAGAGGGAAAATAGAGATAAAGCGAATTGAAAATACAACAAATCGTCAGGTCACATTCTGCAAGCGTAGAAATGGTTTGTTGAAAAAAGCTTATGAGTTGTCAGTCTTATGTGATGCTGAAGTTGCTCTCGTCGTCTTCTCCAACCGTGGTCGCCTTTATGAATATGCTAATAACAGGTTTGTCTCATCAGTCTTTTCGTTTTCTTCTTCAGCTTCTTTTATGTTTTGTTCTGCTATAAGTTTTTGCCTTTAGCTATCTTACTCTTCTTAATTTCCTTTGGGTTACAACAATAAGCTCTTTTTTTTTTCCACATAGTAGTCTAGCTATAAGAATCACCACTTCCTCGTTTCAAGTCACGCATTCGAGTAACAACAAATACAGTTTGATTCAAAAGTTTTTTTTTTTTAATTTGGTATTCCGTCTGTTTCTTGTTTTCTGTCTGTTTGCTGTTGTGAGTTTTATGGTATATTTCAGGTTTCAACCAAGAGACTGAAGGATTTTTTTTGTTTGGGAAATATCCTTGGATTTTTATTTTGTTATATCACTTTCCTAGTTTTGTGGTTAGCAACATAGCTAATTTTATAGTAATAGATAATTATAGGTAAAAATAGGAATATTAGAGTAAATAACAAAAATTAGTTTATTTAATTAAGCTATATTTAGGGTTGTATGCAAAAGATTTGCAGAAGTGGGAAATCTGAGTACTGGTTTGGTTTGTTTCTCCATTGTTAATAACCATCTATATTTTTCTCTCTCTCTCTCATACACAGACATCAAAATGTATAAACACGGTCCCAACAAATACTGACATATAACGCTGTCAAACCCTCATTAGCTCACTCTCCTCTCGTTTTGACTGTTCGTCCGTAACTTGTCAGCTCAGGTGTACAGTGATATACAATTGGATCCATCTAATCCTAGTTGTAGATTTGGGGATTTCGCTTTTTTTTATTCTTGTTGGGATTAGGGTTTTCAAAACTCAATTGGTTTTACTTTAAAGTTTTAAAACCCAGTTTTCAAATGAGTTATTTTTTTTACTTTCCTTCGATTGTTAGAGCTCAATAATCATTATGTAATAATCTCTAGAGCTGATGACCACCAATAAACTTTATAAATAAGCTATATAATTAAGTGTCACATAATCTATATTTCTTAATTTTAAGAAAATTTTAATGGGAAGAATAAAAGAAAGATAAAAAATTATGTTGAACTACACAAATGATCCGCTTATTTCTTCTTATAATTGAATTCACTTAGATTTTAATTTTAATAAATTTAGTCTCAATTTTTAAAATCAACTCAATACAATAAAAATATCAATCACGTACATGTTAATTTAACTCAAGTTACATCATTTTGATACTTTTTTCTTCTGTTTTTGTTAAGCCAAAATAAATTAAAAATAATTGTTTACGAACTTTCTTCCATTAAAAACAATTGGTTTTGTAAGAAATGTTGCGCTTTTAATGTTTTGTAATTCCTAACATTGAAAAGATTTGGAATTTGTTAAACAATTGTTTTTAGTTTCATTTTACTGCTCCTAAAAAAATCATTTTACTAGGTTTGGACAATAAGAAAAAAGGAAAATAAATTATCAAAACGGTTTAACTTTGCTACTTAAATGAACTCTCAAGTACCCATTACTCCAATACCCACCTGTTGGTAAATGTGATTCCTCATATTTTCTTAGATGTGGTTCGAATTTCCATTTTCATATTTTAGAGTAGCTGAACCCAAAAGTGGATTGTATTAGATTGCAAAAAAAAAAAAAAAAACTTGCAAGTGATTGACATCTTGACACATATGGTTACTTTTGTTAATTCATATCCAATTTATAGTTTATTCAAAATTGGTGACTAAATGTGTTACAATTAAAAAGTATTGAGATTAAATTATAAGAAAAATATTAAGGAACCAAAGTGTAAATTTTAAACAAATTTATGGACTATTAATGTAGTTCACAAAAAAAAAAAAAAAATCAATATTTCAACATTTTTTTGCCGATATATTTTTCCATTTATTTTCTTTTAATATTTTTTAAATAATTTTTTACAAGCAATATGTAATTGTAAGTAAGTTTTGATAAATTTAGTTATATGTGTAGTAAAATAGCCTAGCCGAAGGATGAATAGAAAACAAAAAGGGGTAGCTTGTGATTCAATTAGGGCTTTGTTTCAAAGATGTCATGAGCTGTATTATTATGTCTTCGAGTTATAAGAATACGAATCTTAGGTCAATTCAGACATGATCTCTCAGTTCTTGGTCCAGACAAGAAAATATACATTGTCATGAATCATGATTTCTTAGTTTGGCATTTCTTATTGTCATGAATCATGATTTCTTAGTTTGGCATTTCTTATCCTATGGCCATTTTTTTTTTTTTTTTTGAAATTACCAAAATAACATTCTTAAAACTTATAATAACAAAAATAGTACTTTAATAATATTGAACGATGTTTAATTGGATAATGTTCAATATTAAACGGGTTTAAATTATCACATTTTAATTTAAATGGCGTCCAATAGAACAACATTAAAAAAAATGATGTAATAGTTATTGTTTTAATTGTAAAAATATATTATTTGAACACAAGATATGCTATTTTTTTTTTTAAATTTATAAAAAAAAAAAGATATACTATTTTTGTTAATACAAGTTTTGAGGGAGCTATATTTATTATTTTTTTCCTTTTTTTAAACACAATTATGATAATATTTTAATTAAATAAAATTGTTAACTTCTCTTGTTTTCTTTCTTTCTTTTTCTCTTGGATTTTTCAAAGAAAAAGAAGAAAGAAAAGAGTAGTCTTTTCTTAAACATAAAAAATTATGTTTTGGATACAAATGTTGACTCTCTATTTTAAGAGTTCAATTCAACCTTTTCAATTATGTGCCGTTAATAAGCCATAAAACATTAATAAAAGTAATTGAATATATATGTTTTATTGTATAAAAATGAGCATTTTATTCATATATTTGTTAATTATTTGTGTCACTTGCAAACAAACAAAATTTTTTTTTTGAGATAATCTAATTGAATTCATGTTTTCATAGATTTTCCTTCACTCCTTGTTTTAGATTGGTTTCATTCAATTAAAATAACGTTTATTTACAATTTATCTTTTAACAAAAAGATAATTATATTTTGATCGTATGAGAAGGAGAACTCTAACGAAGAATATAAATTCAATACTTATTGTACATACACAAAGCTGAAAAGTACAATAGGGGCTGCCAAAACAAATTTCATATTCAT
This sequence comes from Elaeagnus macrophylla, assembly GCA_029378325.1. Lineage (NCBI taxonomy): Eukaryota > Viridiplantae > Streptophyta > Magnoliopsida > Rosales > Elaeagnaceae > Elaeagnus > Elaeagnus macrophylla. The sequence goes on from CM055646.1 coordinate 12,132,898, forward strand.
AGTCAAGTCCATTCATAATTCATTGAAAGATTAGCTTTTTCAGAGTGAAAAAACATTTAAAGCTGTTCGTAGATTATGATGTTGATGATATCGAGGTAGAAAAATGAATGCTCTGTTGGACATAAGTATTACACATTGCATAATCTCTTTGTTTTTCACAAGCAACGAATTTAGAGGTTTCAGCCGATCATATTTCAGACATATCTTTTGTCAGAATACCAGTATCAACCAATCAATAGCTCGACAAAATTAAGGTTTTAACGGCACCTCGGAGTCATAGTGGTTCTTTTTAGCATTTCTTTCTTTTTTTAATAAAATAAATAAATATATATATTATTATTATTATTATTATTTTTTTTTACTAAAAATCTAGTACTTTAAATATTAAATATATGAGACAAGAGGAATTCGCTAAAAAGTTATAACCCTTTATCATATCAGTAAATACAACATTTAACCTAATAGAAATGCTAAGCACAATAATCATACATATATATTTACATTAATTATTGTGTGTGTTATATATATATAGCAAACTATTCTTAAAAATAGAGAATGTGTCAATTTTTTATTAAAATATTTTACTTGACATAATATAATTATGATGAATACAAATATGTTTTAGTTCATTAAGATTACATACAAATAGGGACGAAACTAGAATGAAAGTTTGAGGGTCCCAATCTGTGTCATGTTTATTCATGATAATCTTTTTTAAAGTTTACATATTTTTAATATTATAAAAAATGAAATTATTTTTAACCAAGCTATTTATTTATAATTATAAGAAAAAGCAATATCCTAATAAAGAATTAATAGTGAATTCTAACTTAAAAATAATAGTTTATTTTATGTCTTGTTCTGAGTTATAGTTTACCAAAGACACCAAAATGATTTTTTTTTTTTTCCAGCTGGTTATATGTTTCAGACGTGCATAAGTTCTATTCATGCTAGTTTTGTTTTGTTCGTTCATCTTAAGTGCTGTTATTAAGGAACAAATAGTATGTAATAAACTAAAATAATAGGCTTATAAAGTCAATCCAGCACAACTGCAAATATTTTTGGTTTTCAAGCTGCTCTTGAGGATTTATTTTCTCAAAATGGAGTCATTCATATATGACTTACTTTCTTGTGGGTGGGTTCTTTAATAATGATCAAGTAGCTTAACTCTTTCCATACTTATCGTTTCTTGTTTTAAACTCTAAAGTGGCAAGCAATTAAATAACTTACATCTCATGTCTTTAAATGGTATAAAATATTTATATTATACCCGCGCCAACTAAAACTACAACTCTTGTGTACAAACTATATCTATTGTTTCGTCAAAAAAAAAAAAAAAAAGAAGCTAGGAGTACTGTTGTTGTAGTTAGCTAAGGTGTGTTTGACACTTCATGCTAAATGAAAGCCCTCATAAGACGGCAGACACTTCATGCCATATGGTGATCATACCAGTTATAGAGTTGTGTATTTTTACCTAGCATTTAGTTTTTGGTGTTTAGAGTGGGTTTGATCATAATTTTTATTTATTTTTCATGCATTTTTAATTAGGTATGTTTTATAATATTTTTTTTATATTAAATTTTTAAATGAATTACTTTCAAAATGTGGAATGAAAAACAAGTTTTCCATAACTATATTTTTTAATTTCATATGCAGTGTAAGAGCAACGATTGAAAAGTACAAGAAAGCATGTTCTGATACCTCAAACTCTGGATCTGTTTCTGAAGCTAACGCTCAGGTAACATTAATTCACTAAGTTTCAAATTACATTTCTTTGTGACTAATTTTTTATTTTTTGGGTTACGAATTATATAATGAGGCACTTTTTGTGGCGTCAGTTCAAGCCAATTAATGTATATAAGAATGTTTGAATGTGAAATAGTTTATTAGTCAATAATAATAATAATAATTAGTTTACTATTATTTGGACTGTTACTTGTTAGTTGTGGATGTTAAATAGGAGCTAACACAATGAGCTTGGTTTGAGGAATCAAATAATAATTATGAACAACATGTTTGGTCTACTACTATTCCATGAGATTTTCTAACATTCATGTCTGCAGTTTTACCTTAACGAAGCCTCTAAACTCAAAAGACAGATCAACGAAACTCAAATTCAAAACAGGTTATTAATATTTATAAGTCAGAATGTAAACTATATATATAATTGATATGTGTCTGTATTATAATAATTACAATATTCATATCTTCAGAAATATATTGGGTGAAGCACTAAGTTCTTTAACCTTCAAGGATCTGAGGAACTTGGAAGGGAGATTGGAGAAAGGAATAAGCAAAGTTAGGTCCAAGAAGGTGAAATATATTCATTTGTTGTGGTTTCTATAATTTGGTATTTTATTTAATTTTATTTTTATTAACCAATCAACTCGTAAAATTAACTAATGCTATTGATTAATCTGCCAGAATGAAATGCTGTTTGAAGAAATCGAGTTTATGCAAAAAAGGGTAACTATTGCCTCTTTCTCTATCTTTATGGTGTTGCATGTGAGCTCCCTTGCTTTTTCATCAAAGTTTATTTCAAGCATATTATAAATAAACATAGTTACGTTTCCAAATGTTTATTTATTTATTTTTATTGCTCTAAACTTTAGGTTTGCAAATGTTTAAGATTTAGACATGAGTATCACAAATGGAAAAATTTTGCTACGTAATCTTTATTTTACATACTTAATTACTTACTTACTAGCCATCAAGCATTTTTTTCTTTTTAAATTTAGTTTAGGTAGTACAAATAATTTTTTAAGGGCATGTTTAACTTTTGATTAAATAATTAATTTTTTTATAAAAGTAATCACTAGATAATAATTTTTACTTAGTGCTTTTCAAGAAAAAAAAATCACCTAGAAATTGTTTTGTAATGCTCTCTATTTTTTTTTTCTTTCAAAAACTTAAATAAGTAAGAAAAGTTTTTGTTATTCTTTATAAATTTTATGTTTCAAATCTTTTTTTTTTTTTTTTTTTCTAATATTTATTAATACAATAGTCATAACACTTGATTCACTTCTTAGAAAATATGTTTAGTAAAAATAAAATAAAAATCATAAAACTGAACTAAAAAAAAAAAACCTATTTTTAAAGTTTTATGAATTATCTCATATTTTGTAATTAATTTTTAAAAAATGTTAAAATTAAAATAGAAAAATGTTATCGAACATATCTGACTTTAAAACCGCTTGGAAAAAAATGAGAGATCAAAATCGCTATCAAAGACCCTTTTTTATTAAGCTTGCTTTGGCTAGCCTGGTTAAACATTCACTATATTAAGGCGAATCTTGCAATAGAATGAGCAGCTTTGTTGTCCAGTCGTGGGCAATTTGAACAAATAAATCTTCTAGTTTCTTGGTCCTTAAGCTTAATAAGGCTAGGTTTAGCTAATTTATATTTAATGAAAAAGGAAGGGAAAAAAAAGTTATATTGGTGTTTTCAGTGAATAATTATATATTTCACATGCTTTATGAATGCAGGAAGTTGAATTGCAAAATCATAACAATTACCTAAGGGCAAAGGTAAATCTCTCAAGGCCTAGCTAACACATTAGAAAATATACAAGGCACAATGAATGACTCATATATAATATTACAAAGTGGTTGTTGATATTGGATGCTGTCCAGATAGCTGAAACAGAGAGAGCTCATGAGCAGCAAACGAACTTGATGATGTCTGGAACTTCATATGAATCCAACATTCCTAATTCAGAATCTTATGATCATAGAAACTACCTTCCTGTTAACCTTTTGGATTCCAATCATCATTACTCTCGAGATGACCAGACTGCTCTCCAACTTGTGTAAGATATTATTCTTTCACCTTCTTCTTATTCAATTATTCCTTTTAATTAGTGATTCTGACAAAAATATTATCATATCCAATTCATACAGATAAATAAAGTAATAGTTCTTTTTTTTTTTTTTTTAATGCAGTTGAAGTGGTGGAAAACCATTTGGTTATTTATCTCCTATGTACCCTTTGGGATTTCATATCTAATGTTTTTTTTTTTTTATTAAGAGAATTTGACAAGTTGTGCTTCAACAATATATAAATCTTAAATCTTATTTGTCACAAATGAAAGCATTCTAAGAATCAAAATCACTCAACAAAAATAAAGAAAAATATCATGAAGTTGTATCTGACATATGATTCGATCATTCTAGTTAGTGTATATATATATATATATATATATAAATGTTACAATATTGCTGTATCTATATTCCATGGTGCCTTTTTATCTATATATTTACTATTATAGACCTGAAACAACCCAAATACATTTGTCCTGAGCTTAGTGCGAGCAGATACTGAAGGCAAAACCTTCTTCCCTCTGAACCTCACATTGTACCATAAATCTTTCCAAAATGAATAATTGAGAATGAGACAAAAATTACATCCTACTCATCCCATGATACCACATTTTCTAATAAACTTGTTTGAATAGTTCACATATTTATTCCACAAATTTCGTACCTCTGAAAACCCAATTTCAAGCCATGGCTTCGCAGGACCACTGAAATGTAGAACTGCAGCAGCTTCCATAAGCTCCCTAGGAACTGCTACAGGAATTCGATAACCCAAACCATCCACATGGAATGATGGATCAATGGGATGTACCTGGCCTTCAAATGCAATCAATGTGGGAGGAATCACTCCTGGAAACCACATTGTCAACCCAGCTTTGAGGCTCTGCAACATAGGATGAACAAACATTAATCGCCATTAAATGTACATGGTACAAATAGATCATGGGAATAATGTTCCTCTAAAAACTAGCTACATGCCCTTGTAAAAGGACTACTAAAATGCCATGAATCCTACCATTTGGGAAAGCCATGTATCTAACCATCCTAGAACTTTAATTAATAACAAAATAGCACCTATCTTTGAACTGAGGAGGGATATGGTATGGTCTAATTCAAATGAAGGGTGCAATTTTTGTTACGTAGAATTTGAGGGCGATTATTGGTATAATTTTCCAAAAATTGAACTTTTTTGAATGCATAATACCCTAATTATTTTTCCAAAGTAATAAAATTGTTAAGGACTATATGAACGATCCATGTGAACACACAAAACTATTGGTATATGAAAGATCTTCAAAATGTGTGCTTTAGTATCCAAAATCACTACATTAGCACATCATCACTTCTAGTCTAACTTTCAAAATCACTAATTTTTAAAGGCATGTGAAAATCATGTGCCTAAACTTATTAAGGGTACAAAAATGCAAATTACATGAGGTATATATGTTCATGAGTTGAGGCACATTACTTGCACTTGCCTTTTTAACTAAATTCCTAAAAGAACATTGTCAATTGGATCATATGAGCAACACTTTAAGAATTGGTGGAGTCGATGTGCTTCTGTCAAGATTTTGTGAACTAAAATTTCAATATTCAAGAATTTGTGAACTATGTCATCTCTTTATCCCTAACTATTGCATTAAAACAAAAATATACTCACAAGTTTCAACCATTTTTGGTATGTTGATGTTATGTTGGACCACCTCCAAGCTTCAAGATCAAAAACATTCATGCCATACAGCCATGCACAACGTTCAGGCTCAAAATTGGATGATATAAGTGGGTGTGTAAAATTGAAGTATTCCTTGTATTTTCTTCCAGGGCAACAATTATCTCCACACCATGAATCAACAACTGCACCAACAACTTTCTCTTTGAGATCCATTTCCCACAAAAATGATATATCATGTTGTACTACAATATCATCGTCCAATAAAACTATCTTGTTCAGATCTGGAAATAGCTGTGTGGTCCAAGAAAGTTACATGATATTATTATAAATTCACATAGAACATCATCGATTCAATCAGGCAGGGTTCTGTAAAACAAGAGTGATTAATTACCTGAGGTATATAAATTCGTAGATGATTCATACGTGAAAGGCAGCTAGGACTTAAAGCTTCCAACTGCCTTTTATGTTCTACATGATATTCTAAGTCTTCCTCTTTCAGATTATTGTAGTAATAACTCCAAATCAAGCGTTGAATTTCCAGCATTTCCTTAACTCCAACATTAACATCCCTAGACCAATCATACTGGTGCAATCCCTTCACTTCTACAACTGCTGGGTTAATAGAATTGATTGCAAACCAAGCATGCATTGAAGTATATGTTTTCTTGTCTGTAACTATGTGAAACACCAATTTCTCAGGGTTGGCTGAGTTTTGCATTGTGGATGAAACAACCACTGAGGCTGCGAGGACATTATCAGTTAGAAGAACAATATGGTGTAAGGATGGGTCAGAAAGGTGCGAAACATATTTTGGAGGTGGTAAACGTGATCGTGCCAAAGCGTTTACAGCATACTCTTCAGCCAATTTCAGGGAAAGACAATGTAGGCTTTTGGGAACACCATGTGAAGCAAAATGCCAATAGATTGATTCTCGCTGTCTAGCAGACTGGATCTTTTTCTCCATACTTGATATCTGCATATTCAAAAAATGAACTCAGGTGTGCTGAATGTGTAGGAGTCACAGATGGGATTAAGTAGCATTATGCTCTACACAAGTTCTTTAGCAGAAGTAGCATATGAAACTAATCTAGAACACATAATCCAAGCTCTCAAACGTACGAAAATATATACTCAAAATCCCATCTCTAGTGGAAAAATCTTATCTTCATATTTATGCTAATAATTTCAAGAAAAACAAGAATGCTTTAGAGTTGAAACATTAAATATAAAGCATTCTCCACATGCCAAGAAATATTTTCACAGCAAATTAACCTATTAAGCCACATCTTCTGATCATATAGATCTTATGCCGTCTTTAATTAATTGCCTTTTAGAATCCTATCATCTAAACAAACCCAGGGACAAATTGACACCTTAGTGCTTCCTAATTGTTGCTTGGATATTTATTCAATCACTGAAAGAAACTAAAGATAGTTTAGCCACAGATATGTTTTGTCTAGTTCATATAGAGATTTTTTACTAAGTTAGCCTCGTGTAGTCACCAAAGTGCTTGGTTTCCATCCAAATTGGGATGTCCCCCAACCACTAAAAAATATCAATTTATGTGTTGCTTATTTTCAATGTGAGACTTGGTTATATTTTTCTTAACAATTCTTCGAAATAAGCTAATTGACAAAGTTCACAAAATATATATAAACCCAACGTAACCCCAAAATGCAACTAATAATTAGGCCCGTGTCTCTTATTAAACATAACAGTGAATTACTCAAATAGCAAAGATTTGAAGAAAAAAACTTTTTATACCTAAATAGCACTTTTTAGACTTAAACTCACCGTTTCATTTATGTAATATATATGACTTTTACGAAAATATCCATTTATCTGCGTATTCGTAAAAAACACCTCATTTTCGCGTTTTTGTATGTACAGGTTACATACATATTTATTTTGTATGTAACCTGTACATTTACATTTTGTATGTACAGGTCATGTGAATGTACAGGTTACATACAAATTTATTTTGTATGTAACCTGTACATACAAATTTATTTTGTATGTAAATTTGTATGTAACCTGTACATACAAATTTGTATGTAACCTGTACATACAAATTTGTATGTAACATATACATACAAATTTGTATGTAACCTGTACATTCACATTTTGTATGTAACCTGTACATACAAATTTATTTTGTATGTAAATTTGTATGTAACATGTACATACAAATTTGTATGTAACCTGTACATTCACATTTTGTATGTAACCTGTACATTCACATTTTGTACAGGTTAAAACAATAATAACATACAAACAATACAATGCATTTCATGTGAATGTACAGGTTACATACAAAATAATTTTGTATGTAACCTGTACATTCACATTTTGCAGGAAAAACAGTTTGTATGTACAGGTAACTTGTACATACAAAATGTGAATGTACAGGTTACATACAAAATAAATGTGTATGTAACCTGTACATACAAAATGTGAATATACAAATTCCATAAACTGTTCTTCTTCTTCAGTGGGTGATTGCAGACATAGTCGAAAGCATCAAACTTAATCAGAATCATAAATAATCAAACTTAATTAGAATCACAAATATTTCGATCCACTTCCAATAAATATACGATAGATTTAATAACATTTTCCTGCAAATGTGAATATACAAATTCCATAAACTGTTCTTCTTCTCCAGTGGGAAATTTTATGAACCTTCAGTTACGACATTTTCGATTTCCTTCTGCGTTGGATTTGGAGGTTAAAAGTGTCACTTATATCTTGCCAAAACACAGTCGTTTTGCTATATTAGACAAAAAATTAGTTTCCAGCAAATATATATCATTTGAGGGAATTAAATCTAAACACAAAGCCTAATTGACATGGGCTTGGCCCAAGACTTATGAAATAACAATATAAATTGGTCCGACAAGCAGATCCAGAACTCAAATAGTTGTCTAAAATATATCTCCTCTTTCAAAAAGGAAAACAAACCCTCAGGCCAGCACAAACGAATAAAATACATAATATAATGAGTATTTGTATCTAACAATAAAAAAGATAAAAATAACATGTTTAGAAAATATAAAATACATATTTTAAAAAATAAAATTGTTACTTTATCTAAAATATCCATCTACTAACCTTAATGGAGTACATCGATTACAATTCTAATTATTAAAGAAATATTCTAAGTAAAATAATAATTTTAATTTTTAAAATATATGTAACTTTTATTTTCTAAATATAATAATTTTATCTTTTTTATTATTTTTTTATAAATAATCGCTATATTAGTTCTTGCTGCAAAGACATATAGAAAACAACAATTTCACAGAATTAAAGCAGATGGTGACATGTAAGAAAATCAGAGCGGATAGAAATGTACCATAGACTTTGTCTTGAAAGCAAAAGTCTTTATGTCTTGCCGTTTTGAAGTCATCTCCTTCACAAGCTCGTTGAATGACTGGATCCCTTCCTCATTATTGATGTTAACTTCTTCTGCTTCTAATAGTGCTCTCGTAAGCTCTTCTCTGAGCTTCTTTGAAGTACATTTAACACCAACGTATGAGAAACCATTAAGAAATTGATAATATATATATTACAGCAATTAATCCTACCAAATATATTAACCGTGTTGACGTGTGCTAAAATTCTGAAAAGGATCTGTAGATATATCACCATGTTTTCAGTCCTTCCAAATAATATAATACCATGCCTCTTGCACATATTAGCAAAACAATTTTTTAATAAAAATGAAATTAACTTTTGAGTGACTCTATTGACACAATTCAAATTGTTTTGCTGCAATTATTCTTCAGTTAATGATATTTTATCAAATAACTTTAATTGTGGTATTGCGTTTGCGGTTGGCCATCAAACTATAATTAAATATAAAACATAATAAAATTTTATAATTATTGTGAAAATAAAATATAAATTACTTATAACAATGTTATTATTTAATATTTGAAAAAAAGAGTGAATGAATAATCTTTTGTCAAACGAAACAATTTATTGATTCTAGCCTGAAGGGTAATTGAGTAATTTTATTTGTTATTATTGGAGACAAATCCTATTAATATATTAATTTTATAGTGGCTTTTAAAATAAAAGTTTTCTTTATCAAAATAAGATAGGACCTAAAATATTTATGAAATGGGTATTCTATTTTTTAGTTAGAATACAATTTTAGTAGGATATATAGAGTTTTTCTTGTATCCTATAATGGCGAAATAAAGTAAGAGGAAGAGGATGAAATGATATTTTATTAATTATCATAGGAGTTAGTGGTATTATGATCGTTTTGACTAATAAAATTTAAAATTAAAATAAATAATTCTTTCAAAATATAAATATTTAATAAATGATAGAGAAATATAATTTGTGGGTGTATAATTCATAGCAATGAATAACACATCAAAAATAATAAAAATATTTTTTTATTATAATTTGATGCATATATTAATCTATATAAAGTAATCTAATTGATACCCTGTTAATAAAAAATTCTATAATAATTTCTTATCTTACATTTTTAATTTTTAATTAACTAATAATTGATTATATAATTATTTTTTTATTTTATATTTTTTTATTATATATATATATATATATGAAATAGCATGACTGCCATACAAGTTACCACGTGTTCGGGGAAGCTACATGTGGAATCGTGGAATGGAAACCGACAAATCCGTAAAATGCGTTTTATCCATCGACCCTGACTGTGCTGCATAATTTTGAGGGTGGAGTCGTAAAAGTCAATTTGTAATGATCACTAAAAACAAGAGATATTTATGTTTATATTAAAAAAAAAAAAAAAGAGGGATTTAGTTTTTTTTTTTTTATAGAAGGAGGTATTTAAATTTTAAACAATAAAATATTATTTTATTAATAATTATTAATAAATTTTGATGTAACAATAAAATTAATAAAATATTTTATTATTCTAAAAATGACAAAATTATCCTATTTTTATTAAAAAAGTGATCTAAATATTCCTTAAAAAAAAAGTAAAGCAACTTGAGTGCGACAGTGATACAAACAAATTACTCATAAGATATGTAATCCTTCCTTGGGTTTGAAAATGCAATCCAAACCAGTTCGATTAACGAAAAGGCTGCGTCTTACGAATGAATAAAAGTTGCATATTGCGCAGTAGCATATAGAAACCAAAGGAATATAAAAGGATGATAATGTCATCACCCAGACACCAGTGATACATCTTAAAGTAAGGTGTCACAACTTAAATTAAAGGTGATAAATCACCCAGAGACTAGTAAGTTGATACATCTTAAATTAAAGGTGGTAAATCTTAAGGTTGTATTTTTTTTTTTTTTTAATTGTTCCATTACTGTTTTAGAAATACACTCCTCATGCCCCAGGTTGTAGGTGCCTCACTCGAAGCATTGTAGCACTAGTAATATTGACTTTGAATTTGAGATCTACTTCATTAAGTAACAAACTCCTCACGACTTGTGTTTTAATCAAGAAAGTTTAAACCAAATTTTTCAATAATCTCTCTTATCTTATTTAGATGACTTCATTCCTAAACATTCGAAAAAAGGGTTTGACCAAGGCCAAATGTCAAATTAATCATGTTCAGCAAAAAAAAAACAAAACATATACACACACACATATATACATATATATAGAATTGTTCAATAAAAATGGAGAATAAAGTTTAAACTTAGACTGTCACAGCTCATATGCCCAATGATCCGAGAAAAAGAACAAAATGGAAATAAAATTCCATAACAGTGCATTAATTCCAGTCATCTACGTATCCACGTTTTCATTCAGGGCTAGGTACTTTTTTTAACACATGTTAACAAAATACTCCAAATTAATTATATTATCAAAAGGTATTTTAAAATTTTCGGTTTTAAAAATTTAATATTATTTAATACTGATGTTATTAAATATTAATATTTTTTTAGTACCTTTTTTTTTTGTTATTTATTATTTAAAAATAACTAAATTAAAATTATTTTAAAAATATAAATATTAAACAAGAGAATCATAAAAACATTATCAATTTAAAATATTTTTAATATGACATGTGTATTAAAAAGATATAAATCCGTTTCATTCATAAGTTGAACCGGGAATTTTTAAAAAGATATAAAGATAATGAATTGGCATTGGAGAAAGAAATTATTTATTAATTTAAAAATAAGTAATTTAGTACTTCCATTATTTTTATCGGTAATTGTTTTAGTAAAATAATAGATAATTGTATTTTATAATAAAAATTATTGTATATATTTTGCATTTTAATAACTTAAAATATAAGTAATAATCCTAGATTCATAAAGGAGAAATTTTTTATTAATCCAAAAATAAGTGATTTGATGCTTCTACTAATGTTAGTTGTTTTAATAAAATAATAAACAATTTCATTTTTTAATAAAAATTATTGCTTGTTATAAACTTAAAAAAAAGTATATAAACGATAATTCTGAACTACAAACTATTGCATGTATCTTACGTTCCACCATCCACATGACAGATGACTGGTGCAGAATTAGAAATAAAATATTCAGAGGATCATTATTTAAAATTTTAAGGAATTAAATGAATTGATTTATTCCTTACAGGAATGAATTTAATTAAGCTTTAAGTGCTGAGCATATTCTCAATTTTATTTTTAACCACCTTTCGTACATTAACAATAAAAAAGTATATATTTGTTAGTCTAAATTAATTAAAATTTTGAATCACAAATTTTAAAAATAAAAAATAAAAAAATGGGACCCATTTTTCCTTTTTACACTTTCTCCTCTTTATAATAATGATATATTATTGGTCTAAATTATTGATTCAAGACTAATAAATAATTACTCCATTAAACATATGATTTTTTAAATAATGATATTGCTATAAATACAACTATATTTATTATTATCATAATAATTTTATGCAATAATAATGATAAAAAGTGAAATTAATTCTAAAAATATAATAAATAATTTATATATTTTTATTGTATAAATAATAAAAATTATTATGATAATATTATTATTATTTTTATATAATGTGAATAATATATATTATTTTTTAAGATGTTAAAAATAAAATTAATTAAATAAATTATTTGTATAAAAAACATAAGGTTTAATTTATTAGTTTTGAAAATTTTAGATAATATGTTATATTTTGAAATAAATTTTAGAGCCAAAGGTAACACCTTTTGTCTGACCATAGCTCTGTCACAATCATACTCTTTGACTTATTTATTTTTACTTTCCAATAATTCTCCTCTCAGGCAAGAAAAATTTTAACTCAAGAATAACTATTAATTTGGATATCATTTGATAAGTTTAATATCTTTCATAAATTTTTACAAGATAATAAATTTTAATTTTAAGAGATTAAATTATTAAATAAAATTAATTTATATATTTATAAATTTTTATTTTTATTATTTTTTTATTAATATAAAATTTGTTTATTTTTACTTCTTAACAGCATTATATATCACATAGTAATATTTAAAAAATAATAAATAATTAAGAAATAACAAATAACAAATAATAAATAATTTTTCATAATATTGTTATTATTGTGATTGTTATTTTTACAATAAAGTAGATAGATTGTATATTTTATTATTATAATTAATTATATATTAATTCTACTATTAATAAATAATATTATATTAATAATAATTTAAATTATGATAATATAATTATTTTAATTATCTAACACATGCAGCATATTTTAAAATAAAACGATATTTTAGTAATGAGAACGAAAGATTACCAGGGATGAATCGCTCCGGCTGAAAAATCTCCATCCAATACAATCTATGTAAGCGAAAAGCCGAAAGCCGCAAAACCCAAACAAAAATAATAAGGCAAAAGATTAAAAAGAGAAACGAATTTGTCTTATACAGTTTAACTAAAGACTGAAAAGATTACACTGTCATAGCATTCTGGATTCGACTGTTAAAATATTTTTTTATCTTAATAAACTTAGAATATAGAGCAGGGGAAGTATATAATTCAATTCAATTCAATTCTAGTATAAATTGAAGAAAAAAAAAATCATAATTTCTAATTTTCTACAAAACAAAAATTACATCAAAAATTTGGTCCAAAAGTATTTTAAAAAGGAAAAGTAAAAATTGGAAGTTAAAATAGTACCAAGGGTGGAAGAGCAAGCAGTGGTAGACTCGAGACCTAAGAACGCAAATCGAACAAAAAAGAAGGGCAAATATATCGCGAGAACTAATACCACCGGCAAAAAAGTCCGGCTGAATATCCGGCGATTCGCCATGGTTGCCGTTGTCGCCGACAATACTTTTCCAGCTCCTGCAGTATTTGATATGGCGAGTCTCTTTATCACCGATGTCGAGATATAAAACTTCATGATTTTTCCCAACTATGATTTCTCCTCACTTCCATGTACTAAACTTACACTTAATCACTCACTACGCTCAGATTCTTCTATCGATTCTCCTTAAGAAGCTTCCCCTTCTTACTAAAGTATAATTAACTAACTAAGCTCTCACTTCAGTGTCGAGATCTGTCAGTAACAACACAACAGAGCAAGAGAATATAAACAGAGAGAGTTAAATATCGAAATGTGAATGAGAAATGAAAATAGGAATCGGAGAATCATTGATTGGATAGTGAGAATTTGTATGAGAGTGTGAGTCTCTTTTACATGGAAAGAAATACGGGTTTTAATTCTTAAGTAGTTTGTTTTTGAAAGGCTCAACACTGTTTATATGTATTCCTGCCTAGGATCAAAACCTAATAAATATAGATATGTAGTCATTATTAATTTTCTTAAAATAAAAATAGCACAAATGAAGATCATATTGACATGTTTATTTTTAATAATATATTACGTACTCAAACATTCATTTATATTACATGAAATTTAAAGTCATCTTACTATGACCACGTATCATTCCACCAAGGCAATCAATCTATACTTACATATTTATTGAAAAATTAAATTAAAAAAGCCAAAACCAAAGCGGAGTGCAAAGCAGCAGAAAACATTAATTTAATTATATAACATAAGTTTTTTTTTTTATACAAAGTGTCATTATTATTCTTAGCTAGTGCATATATATATTTTTTAAATAATATAACAATAGTATATTTTGTTAAAATATTCTTAAATCTTAATTATTAATTTATAACATATAAATAAGTAAACTATTAGTTTCGGTTATTAGTATTAGTACCTTGTGATTGGCTACTCATAACCGGTGTATATAAGCGTACTTTTCTGTACATATTTTCAATAATGAATTACAGTATTTCATCTTCACTGTTTCTTCATTTATCTTCTTCTCTATAATTCTTGTATATTTTATGTAAAAAAAAATATCTATTTTTATAAAATAAAAATAAAAAAAAAAAAATATATATATATATATATATATATATATATATATATCTTTTATAAAAATTAAAATAAAATTAATTAAATAATTGAATTTTATATAAAGTGTACGAAAAAAGATATTACAATTATTAATTTGTATGTCGGAGAGAAAGTTAAAAAAACAATGTGTGAGCTCACATGTTAGAGATATACTCACATTTTAAAGATGAGCAAATGTTAAGAGAAATATACTTAAATATTAATTTTGATCCATCTTACTTTTTCTCTCTCAAATTTTGTTGTTGTTGTTGTTGACATAAATTATTCTCAAGCTTGGAGTAATTGATGGTTTAAGAGTAAAATTAAATTAATAACTGAATCATATAAAAGTGAAAAATATTTGTTATAGTAGACTAAAAATATTATTAATATTTATGAAGCTAATTTTATCATTTAACCGTCATATTTGTTGCATACATAACATAAATAAAAAAACATAAGTATATAATATTTATTTAACAAATATAAATAAAACACAACTCTAAATACAAGGAATGTAAAAGGGAGGCAGTAGAGAGGGGTTTGAGTCTATCATTGTAAAAAAAATTATATCTGTTAAAAGATTGAGTTTTAATTGCTTATTAATCACTTGAAGTGAAAAAAAAAAAACAATATTTTAATAAAAATTAATTAAAATATTATTATTCGTCTTTTCTTAGCCCATTGAGATTAAAAAAAATTATAAGATTAAGTAACTTGACTGAACATTCTCTCAAATAAATAATATGAGTACGTCCTCGTTTATGCTATGTAATTTAAAATTATTGATGCATTCTTACCAGAGGCGGACCATCACAGGTTGATTGTAGCTGCAACTCTGACTAATTTTTTTTTATAAAATATTAATTATATGCATAATTTTAATATTAAATAAATATTTTATTTATAGTAATATATTATGTTTAATTTTTATGTACATATTTTGATATATATTAATAATATTTAACAAATACGTGGATAAAAATAATATGTATTATAAATAAAGTGGTTAAATATATATATTTTTTATGTATTTGGTAACTATTAGTAACATAAATAAAATTATAGTCGTATATTATGTAAAAAAAATTGTTAAATGTGATAATCTAATTTTTTTTTTAAATATTTAACATTAAACTCAATATTATAAAAATAAAATTAAAAAATAAGTATATGATAAGCTTCATATTAAAACTTTTAAGTTTATGTTTATCATATTTTATTTTAATTCAAATTTTAACTTTATCTAATATTATATTATATGACATTTTATTTTAATAATCTTTTAGAATTTATTTGAAATTTTTTATATAAAATTTTTATTATTTTTATTATTATTAGTCAATCTTATATTGTTTATAAACATATATTTTTAAATAGTCTCAAACTTAAAATTCTAAATCATATTTTACTTTTTACATTCTAAATTAAATGCTAAATTATATAAGTATTTGCCTAGATTTTTAGTTAATAAATTTATTTTATTCATGAATGATATTAATGCTTATTAACTTATATTTTTGTTTTAATTTTCTTTATAAGTTAATTATAATGTATTAACTCTATATTTTTTGAGTGCTAATTTTATGTCTCTATTATAATATGATATGAAAAATTTAATATTAAATTGAATATAATTTATTATAACTCATACTAATTTTTTTCTTTGTATAAAAAAAATTCAGCCTCCGATATATTTTTTCTGGCTCCACCTCGATTCCTACTATTATTCATGTATTGAAAATATATAAAATTTAGTAATTTATAAAAGTAAAAGCTTTCTACCAGTTTTTATAAAATGAAAACTAAAAAATTATTATCAAAATATTAACTTAAATATATTATAAATAATAAGCATTCATACATATTTTTAAATAAATATGATTATGAAAACTGTATAACCATAATTTTAATTGAAAATTTAACCAATATTATCCATATCGTTGATGTTTCTACTAATAGTTGAGAAAATAAAATAAAATTTGAACCAAATCGACATAACCAATATTTCCATATATATTTCTCAATATGTTCTATATTTTTAAAGAAAACTACTTTAACTTTATTTTAATATCCGTACTTGCTTTAATAACATGTCTACCGAAATATTGTGACATATCAAGGTCCCACTCAAAAACTCAGGTTTGATTGATTTTTTTTCAATAAAAGAAAGTACGAGATTATCGCAATGAGTTTTCAAAACTACATCAATTTTTTAATGAAACTTGATTTCTTTTAGTAATTAAGTATAATATAATATATGGAATGATTAGTCTGTTTGTGAATGTCATTAGTTTTTTTTTTTTTCCAAGAATAAAGCTCCGAAGGAGAGACAGAGTAATATTTACTATGTTTTATTCATCAGGATTAACGCTCTGTTTTGAGAATATTAACAGTAGCTAGCATTCTCAGATTATCATTAGAGGAATTTTTATGCATAATTACGACTGTTTTACTCTTAAAACCTATAATATGATGCATGTAGTCTAATAACATTACCCATCAAATTATCTTATTGATTGATTTAGACCCACCTCTATAAATGTCCCCTTTTATTATGACGTTGTAAAATACATGTGAAAATGTTCTCTTTCTATGTTTTATGGCATAGGAAATAATTGATATAGACTTGATATAGACATGATACTATTCAATTATTTAAGTTTTTGGTTTATGAATTTCTATGTTTTAAATTTTATTAATTATTAATAAAATTTATTGGATAAAATAAAAAAAAATAATATTATTAAAATTTATATTTATAAAAATAACACTTTTTCTAACTTATAATTTTTACTATAAAAAAAATCAGCTCATAATTTTTATTAAATATTGTTTAATTAAATATTATTTAAAATTAAATTATAATTATTTAAATTTATATAATGTTAAATTTTATGTTATTGTAATTATTTAATATTATTAAATGTTATTTTTATTATTATAAATTTTTTGAAATATTTTTTTTTAATTTAAAACAAATGGCAGAGATGTGAAATGCGTGCCAGACTTCATATTCTACTATTTTAAATACCTGACAAGTTGGACAAACTCTTTTTTTTTTTTTTTACAAGAGTTTATAAACACCTAATCAAAACATATGGCTTTAAAAGTATGTTCGTAAAATATGTACTATAGATATACTCAGTTCAGTTGGCTTTGAAATTTTGATGATAAATGTGAGGATATAAATTTAAGCACTATATTGAATATTGAATATGATATGAAATTAATTTTTATGTGTAGATATTAAGTAATAGTGTTTTTATCATATCTATGCATTTTACCAAAAAAAAAAAGCCTTAATAGTTGGGTGAAAAATTATATTACTATGCTTATGAGCTAAGATAATACAAATTGGTGAGATTTTTATTTGTTCAAACAAATATGCACTAGATCTGTACCCAAAAACAAAAACATTCATTACCAACTAACACTATCAATATTTAAAACTCTATGCTTGTTAACAAAAGTAGCAAGGCACCGCACGTTTACCATTATCTTAAGACTCTATTCCTATTATCAAAGAAAAAAGACTATATTCTTCCTTCTCCTTCATCCAATCTTCGTAAATTTGATCTCTATTTTTCTTGGCTCTGTTTGATTAAGGTGAGAAGGGCAACTTAAATTTTTAAAATAATTAATTTACTAATAACTTTTGACATGAAATTAATCAGAGCTAAAGGTCACGTGTTCAAGGTTTAGTGATATTGACCATTCTCTTAACAACTTAAGCTTTTGGGATAGTTGATTTTTCTACAATTTCTAATATGGTATTAGAACTTGAGGTCATGTGTTCAAAGACCAACAATCTCAATTGTTAAATTGTAAATATTTGGCCTTTATGGTATATAGAGTCAATACTTTTACAAAAAGTGTTACATGTACAAAAGTAATTTTGGCTTTTCCTTCCAATAACTTATCTTTTTGAGAATGTTAATTTTTTAACAACTTCTACTATAGTATCAAAGCATTAAAGATTCTACAAGACCTATGATTATAGCGTTTAAAGGTTCATACAGGGATGTGCTTTCTTCTTCTTCTTCACCCACTACACTATTTTTATCTCAAGCATCAACAATTAGAATAGTCGTCAGAACATTAACGGTGGACAAACAGTGTAGTTACTAAAAATTGAAGAAATGTGCTTGATGTGCTTTCTTAGACTACGCCAAATTTATTGAACAAAGACAGTTGACCGCATTTTTTAAAGATAGATCGTCATTGAAAAGTTAACATTTGGCTAATTGAGGACGGTTACTGTGTCTTATGTTTTCATGATGGTCGAGTTTGAAAGAGTTGTCATAGAAATTGCTTAAAATAAATAAACTTCAGAAAATAATTACGAAATAGAAATCCAAGTTAACTTTTCACGCAAAATCGTTGAGCTCTCACTCAAACTTCATAACTCAGCCCTCACTCACCGTATTCCTTCAGAAACTCTACTTTATATTTGTCGGTAGATCCCAACTAGGATCACATCAGCGTCGACGGAGCCCAATCTTTAACGTTAGTGTCGAGCAAACCCAGTCGTAATATGGTGTTGCCCTTTCTAACCCAATCTTCACGTATTTTTGAGAAACATCTATTGCATAATATTTGGAAATGCATATATATTTTTGCAACCACGAGTTATTTATGCTTCTCCTTTGAAGGTATATCTTAACCAAATTGAAAATTTTAAGCATGTATGCTTTTATGTTGCAGCAACTTTAGGGACTTAGGGATATTCTAGAACTTTTTG
Source organism: Elaeagnus macrophylla (assembly GCA_029378325.1). Classification (NCBI taxonomy): domain Eukaryota; kingdom Viridiplantae; phylum Streptophyta; class Magnoliopsida; order Rosales; family Elaeagnaceae; genus Elaeagnus; species Elaeagnus macrophylla. The sequence continues at coordinate 12,152,483 of CM055646.1, forward strand.
ATGATTTCTTTAAATGGGTGTTGGTCGAAATTGTTGTTATTAGATCTACTAATATATATGAGTAACTATAGACTTTTTTAATTAAAAAGTTTGAGTAAAAATAACAAGATGCGAAATTAGTTTTACGAACAAAAATTTTCGTTTCATAAGTTGCACGTAAACTGTTTGTTTAAAGTTCCTTGAGAGCTTTAGGGTCTATAATCAAATTTTTTTGCACAATTTCTTACTATTTGAGTTCTTCATATATTAATTTAGTGCTTTAGTTATAATCATGTCTAAATTGAATTTAATTTTTGGTAAATAACTCTCTAATATGGTTTATTTTTCTGTAATTTTGGAGTGAATGGAAAAACTTTATTTATCTTTTATCCCAATCTAATATATTTTCCTACTCAAACGTGGAAGAGAAACCTAGTTGGGCAAATTCTTAATGTGGTAATCTTTCTCAAATCATAGTACAGCCGATCAAAACTTGGACTTGTCTTTGAGAAATTCGAGTTCAAACCAAATAAACATGACAACGGGGAATCATAGTCCTGGTGATCCTATAGATAATCAATATTCTGCATCAATTCCTTTTGAAAGTGATTGGATGAATACAAGCAGGTTTATAAATTTCTTCATTTGGGCTTTGTTCTAAATTGCATTTTGTTTATGCCCACCAAGTGTTTGAAATAATTTGTGTTAAATTTCATAGGTGAATCTGCAAGTACAACCACGTAAAAGAGACATTGAGGCTATATGAAAAGATGGGTACTTAGAAATGGAATGTTAATTATAATTAGATCCCATGTGTGAATTTATTTATTCAGATTTATAATCAACTTTCTAGCAGTAGTAACAATGGTAGTGGGGGTAGCTAGTAGAAGTGTTCGAAGTGATCTTTCACTTTCTATGAGTATGACTGATCGTCAGCAACTGACATTCATGTTCAAATATATTTGCAATTGTTGCAGCATAATCAGGATTCCGACTGTAGATGATGAGACCCCACGACATTCGGCTTCAAAGAATGGGTTCTTATATTCTCGGTGACTTCTTTTTAATTTTGTAACTTGAATTAGCTCTGTCTTGTAAAGATATAAGCTCACAATTTGAGTATGATCTAATTTGAACATGTGTTTTGTAGTATTATGTAGCCCTCAATTCATTTATGTACTTTTTTATCCAAAGAGATTAGTAATGTTTAATTGATTACTTATAAAGATTTTGTATGAGATACATTTAAGGTTATATAAGAATTTTAATTGTAAATATTTTTTTTTTTCATAAAAGTTTACTTTTAGGATGGTTGTAATAAAAAACCGTCATAATAGAAGTGTATTAATTTTTTTTATTTGTCAATTTTTATGACGGTTGTTCATCCTTTTTTAGGACGGTTCTAGTCAAACAGGCGTCATAGTAAATATATTTCATGACGGTCATTTGATTGTTTTAGAATTTTAATGACGGTCGTTTTTTATTTTTCATGACGGTCACGACTGTCATTAAAAAGACCTATTTACGATGACGCCTGAATAGATGACGGTCACTATATTTTTTTTAAAGCATCATCGTAGCTTTATAATGACTGTTAATGACCGTCTTTAAAGCCATTTTTTGGCGTAATGTTAGAATTCTTTTACGGTTCTACCAAATAACTTGTCTTTCTCAGTTAGACGTAATGATAATAATTATCTCATTTGCCGTAAACAAATTATGAGTTTCATAATAGCATATTGTTTACAAGGAATTTTTAATGGGTTCTTGTTGTTGCCATTCTTCTAACAATTTAAATTTTGAAAGAGTTGGTTTACCAATAACTTGTAACATAGTATTAAAGTTAAAGGTTATTTGTTCAAGACCTATTAATCTCAATTATTAAATTGTAAGTTTTTGGTCTGCATGATGCATGAAATCAACAGTATAAGTGTATGAAAATAATGTTAACTCTTTTCTTAATAACTTAAATTTTTAAGAGAGTTGATTTACTAATGACTTTTAACCAAACCTAAAAATTGAGAATTATCTCTTTTTTATTTATCAACTAATATTATATTATTTATGATTTAATTTTCCTTGGTTCATGCCGATCAAAGAATATCAATATAATTAAGTAATTAATAATACTAATATTTTGCTTTCGTTTTTTAATGAGGTACTCTATAATTAACATTAGATTATGGGTTATGTTATGTCTATCTTAAATACGAACCAAATTATAGCTATTTTATTTATTTATTATTTTATTGCTTACTTAAATAAGCTTTATTTTATTATCTAAATTAAGTATCACAATGGAAAGCGCAATACCAATACTTGAATTTTTGCTTTTTATATAGAGTACTCTACACTTATCATTAGACTATGTTAATACAAATCAAATTGTACCTAAATAATTTTTTTTATTGAGTAATTAAATATGTTTTATTTATATTATCTACATCAAGTATCATAATACTATTGCAACAATCTCTAATTCTCTACTAAAATTTGAATCTTGCTCTTGCATGTTATAAGTATAAATTTATTTCATTAAGTGAATTCATAAGCTCATCTTATTAAGTATATTAAATTGTTTAAGTTCAATAATTTCATTGTTTATAACTTAATACTAATATTTATTTCACATCATATTATTTTAAAAAATATAATATTTAAAATATAAAAATAAAAAAAATTAACATGATATTATATAGTTTAGCTCCTAATTTTTTACTAAAGAGATGTTTATTTAAAATATTATAATTTATGTTAATAACATTTTTAAATATTAGTGATTTAATTTAATTTTATTGTAATTAAACATTTACGTATATGCATATATGTTATATACATATAATTCAAGTATAAAATATCAGTTGTACTTAAAACAAATTTATAATATTATTTTAAATTTTTATTGGTTATATTATTTTTATTAAATAATAATTATTTAAAAATATAAATTAATTTTAAAAATGGAGCATCGCACGTGCCCCATATCTAATAATTAAATATTTGTATTGTTTTACAAATTAAAGAAAATGAAGGAAACTCAAAGTCAGTCGCATAATTTTTAGAATAACAGCCCAATTTTGTTGTCGCTGTTGTTGTTGTTGTCGTTGTCGTTGATAGCAATAGCAGCCTAATTTTTTGGACCAATGATAGCAATAGCAGCCTAATTGATAAGAGATAATTGGTTCAATTAATGATGTGACTGTAAACTTTACTTTCTTACTAGACTATTAAAAAATAAAAATAAAATATGATATAATCAATCAGTATGGATAATGCCGAGTTTGGACAAATGGGTTGTGAAATCATAGATTTTTTTTCTTCATGACATCATAGATATTGACGATTGAAATTTGTGCAATAGTAGCTTGTATCCAGTCTGCATTTTGTCCTTGTGCAGACATAATAAATTCCTTTTAAACGCTGCGAAGTTTATCATCCATTCAATATATTGTACTTTCTAACCAGTAGTAAATATTTCAGTAAGTCTGAATATTAAATTATATGTATTAAATTATAAATTTAAGGTGTAAAATAATAATAATTGTATATAAAGATTAATTTAAAGTATTAATTATTAATGAATGAAGTATAAGAAATGTTATCACGTCTCTTCTAAAAACTTTTTTTCTGTTATATATATATCGTACTTTCTAGCTTCAACTATTTCATGAAAGGATGTATATATCTAATTGGTGTATGGATGAAATATAAAATCACTTATTCAAGTTAAGACGTGACATGTGTATTTGCATGTATCTAGAGTATATAAAAAGACATTTTTTCATCTCATAATTTCAAAATTTTATTCCATCGATTTCCTATCTGACAATTATTCACATTAATTTTATTAACATCTCCTTGTTATCTTTAGGAGGACGGTGATTTTGTTGAAAATTAGAATGTTACAAATTTAGAGAAAGAAACGATAAGTATGAGTGAAAATGTGATTTAACATCATTTATTAGAGAAATGATTTTTGTAATTGCTGGACTCTTTGTTCTTTATAACACTACTATAATTTGGGCAATATATAACGCCTTATAATATAGAGTGAAAAATAAATAGGACGGTCTTAAGTATATGGCCGTTCTATATTTCATTATGGAAAAAATTAGGCGAAACTTTATAGGACGGCTATTAGCCGTCTTAAAAAAAATTCTTTTATAGTTTCAGTTTTTTTTTTTTGTTCATCCTAAAAGAACGAGTGTAATTTTTTTTACTCAGTTTTTTTTTTTGTTCATCCTAAAAGAACGAGTGTAATTTTTTTTACTTATATATATTTCTCCTCGCAAGTGAACCTAACTCATTTTAAGTTAAAAAAAAATCAATCTGTCGTCCTTCTTCCTCTCCTCCTCTTTCTCACCAGGACACTTATCCTTATCCCCATCCCCTTCAATATCACCACCAACAATAATTGATTTTTGCTAGCAGAGCTGGTAGCATGTGAAGGCTATGACTATTTATTATGCACTTATTATTTGTTTTATTCTTAAGCTAATCTTTGGTAATTTTTTTAAATATATATATATTCTCCACTTTGGGTTGATATTTGTATTTTGCTCGACTTTAATAATTATTTTTTTCTTTAAATAGTTGGACATTTGATTTCTTTGTTTCCTTTCGCTCACTCTGATCATTCTTATTTCTTGATTTTCCTTTGCCATTTTTTCGCCCATTTTTGGCCATTTTCTTTGCATTTCTGTTATGAGTATCAATCTTAATGTTGAGTATTACTGATATTTGGTTTGGTAGTTTCTTATTGTGAATCTATGGGTTGAATTTTGATTATCAGGTTGAGTCCTAAAAGAAAGAGGGAATTGAAAAACTAAAGCGGGAAAAGAAAAATTGAAAGCGGCGCCAATTTTTTTTTCTTTTAATTGGTTATATCTTTAATTAAAAATATTATTCATAAATTGTATTTATGTATTTAATTATATATATATATATATAATCGTATTTCTAGAATAAAATAAATTGTACATGTTATATATAGATTTCAGTACTTGACGAACACAAAAAAAAAAAAAAAAAATCTTTTAGGACGGCCAGTAGTCGTCCTATAAAACTCTTTTAAGACGGTCAATGGCCGTCCTAAAAGAATTTTATGGCCGTCCTAAAAGAATTTTTTTTTTATGGCCGTCCTAAAAGAATTTTATAAGACGGTCAATAGCCGTTTTAAAAGACTGACCGTCTTAAAAGAATTTTATAGGACGGCCAGTGACCGTCCTATAAAAAAATTTTATAAAACGCTCCGTGAACGTCCTATTTTTTTCGATTCTTTTAGAATGAGACTTTATAGGACGTCCAGTGACCGTCCTATAAAGCCAAATTTGTAGTAGTGTAATTTTAAGCGGATAAAAATTACAAAATTATAAATTATAATAACAATAAAGAAACAAAAAATTAATAGAAGATTGAAGTTCATATTGCATAATGTCTTTAAGATATATATATTTTTTCTTTATTTGAGTGTTTGAGATCAAAAGAAAAAAAATTACACATGACACAATAATAATTAAATAACAGTAGTTGAACACCACCAAAAATTGCTCCAATAAAATGAATTTGTACATATTCTCTATCACACTGAACCTATCTCTAAAGTAATTTTCTAGAAATGAAAATAGATCGAGGAAAGAAAATTTCGAATTTGGAGGTGCTGATTTTTGTCTCTTTTTTCTTTAGCTGTAAAACCAATTTATAGAATCATTCTTGTGGTTTTTGGAACCAAAATTGATGCACCAAATGCTATTGTAATTGCTGCAATAACTCTCTTCAACAATCAAAAAAAAATTTAAGAGTTATTTTTATTTAGAGAATAAAAAATAAAATTTACGTATAGCAAAAACTAAATCATGAAAGACTTATCAATTTTGAAAGACATTTGTGTTTGCAAAACGTACAAGGATGCCAATTAAAGTTTTAAATTTTTAAGTCGATCATCCAAAGATTTGCACCCTGATATATGTGTAGGTAGAGATAGCCCTACACTAACTTACCATACTTAGGATGACAAATGCTATCTATTGCCTTCAATTTGTTGTTAGCTTTTTAATATGGGACAAGCTAAAATAATCACAATTTTCTTTACAATGATTGAAATTTGAAACTTAATTTTTCATTCACTCAAATATTATTTTGTATATATAAATACATAATTTCAAAGCCAATGTAGAAGAGAATTCAAATCATTCAAGACCATATACTTGTACTAAATGAATTACACTCAAAATGACACTTCACTATGAGTTAAAACCCATTTTTTCCAACATACACATGTCATTTGCATAAGAAAATACATAGGAATGTATCAAATAAGGATAAAAAGGGGTAAAATACAAGGTCTTAGGCAATGGTTTTAACTAAGGTTGAACATATATGGGTTGGTTTAGGTTTAGATTAAAATTGGAACCAATCCAATATAATCGATTTTTAAAAAATGAGAACTGAACCAAGCCATAAAATTTGAAAAATCAATTCACTAGAATTAATTTTTTTTGGTTTGGTTTGGGTTAGTTAAAATAAATTTCTTTCTTTTTTTCAGCTAATGAATTTTGTTTATTAATTTTTTTTTAAACTCTTGTATTATAGTTTATGAAGTTTTTAATGCTAATTTTATCATAATACCTAATTTTAAAAATATATATTTCGGTTACTTATCTAATATCATTATTCATATCAAACACAAAGTGCAAGAAAAATTAGAAATATAATTAAGACAAATAAGCAATAAGGAATAGTAATCACATACTTGACAAAATTTGTTAATTTTTATATCCAATAATATTGTTCGGTAATGTTGTTCATACAATGAAAACTCTAATGACAAAATTATGAAAGATGATGTAATTATAAATTTATAATTAATAAATAATTAAATAATACAAACTTAGTATCTCACGTTAATAAAAATTAAAATAAATAAGAGTACTTATTAGAGAAGTACTTGCATGAATTTTGTTCAAATATCCAAACTCTAATTGCAAAAATAGGCAAAATTTGTTGACAACTAGATAGAGTTGGACGAATGTGTGACTGTGAAAGATCACGAGTAACTTGTGAGAGGCGTTGATTTAGGTTTTTAAAAAAAACTGATTCATTGAAAAGGGTATAAAATATAAACCTAATCAACTGTAAATAAAAATTTAATTTTTTTTAAATAATTGTATAAAATAACAATATAAATATAAATATAAATATAATAAGAAAAAATTAATAAATGAATTAGATTGGTTCATTTTTTTTAAGATTTTGATAAATGAAAATTAAACCAACTTAATATTAATTGGTTTTTTATTACGAAGAATCAAACCAAACTAATGAAATTTAAGAACTGATTTTTTTGAATTGGATTGGGTTTAATGAGTTGGGTTAATTCTAGGTATTTTTGTTCACTCCTAGTTTTAACATATTAAATCACAAATTTTATTATCATGGTTGATATTTTTATATAGGATATATAATTTATTTATTTTTTTAAATATGACTAATTTACCTTTATGGTGCTCACCCTAAGGTTAGCAATGTTGCTCACTGAATCTCATATATATATATATTAACGATGAAAATTTAAGATAGACTCTTATATATTAAATTTATGAAAAGAAAAAAAACTATGACCAATTTTAAATTTATAATATAATTAGTATGAAGACTTATTTATATATGATTCACCATTCACCTAATGATACAATCGTAAAATTCTTTTCATTTCGTATCATAAATTCGAAATACATCAATTGTTGATTGATATATATATATATATATATATAAAGTTGATAGAGTAGATTTCTTATTTATCATAATCCAAATTAAAAAAAAAAAAGTAAAAATGCATTCAGGAAAAATTGATTTTTTCCCCCTTTCTAATAAGAGATTTTATTAATTTAAAATTACTACATATTCAAACAGTTTTGTTGAATTAGAGTGAAAATATTTGAAGATACATCATTTTCAGAACTCTTCTATTTTTGCACGCTCCTATCGTTTTTGCTATTTCATGATAAGTACATGAAAAAGACATTGTTTTGTCACCATGTAGAAAGAAATATAAATTAGTCCATTCTTTTGTTACAAAAATAGTTAAAAATTTAAAAGATTCTTCCTTATTATTTTTTATCAACGATAATTGAGTTGAGAGGGTTTGATATGTTTTATTTTTGGGGAAGTATGCCTAATATTTATCGGATGAATTAAGTACTATAATTTTTTTTTTCTTTTTTGCATCATGATATTTTAGTTATTTTTCTTTCATAATTCTTGAGTCTCTCATTAAAAATGAGATATTTTAGTCATTTTTTAACAATAAAATATTGCTTTATTAATAAAAATTCTTATATAATTATAAAATAAATTAAAGGGGGATAAAATTGTAATTTTATTTTAACAATTTAAAATTGAATTTGAACAATGCAATACTTGGTTTTGGTCAAATATTTTTGTACATTTTATATTTTATGAAATTTTTATATATTTTTTGTCACTTTTTAGTATTGCTTTTTCTATAGGTGTCGTATTTGAAATGCATAAAATACTATTTAAAAAGGCGCCTAAAAATTACATAAAATAAAAAATGGGACTATTTCAATCTCTCGTCCCATTTTTTTAATTGTGGCACACGGGTGAATTATCGCATTTTCTATTAAATTACTCATTTTTATAAATAATGAGATTATTTTTGCGCGTTGTTCTTATTCTTTATATGCTCACTTTTTATCCACCTATCGCTATTTCTATGAGAGTAATATTATATATATCAAATTATATTATATATTAATTGACACGTTAATTATTAATTGTATATAAAATTAAGAATGTGAAATAAAGAAATGATTGTGAAATTTCTTATTAACAAGAAGTCAATTAAATTAGTGATACATAGATTATTGTATGCATTAAGTTGTGATAAAAAAATTATATATATATATATTATTTTATTTTTTGTTAACAGTATTTTTGTTTATATAATTGTACATCAGTTTTAATTTAATTTGTAAAATATGTATAAAAAAAATAAATACACAAATAAACCAATAATACTTTTATACATATTGGTGAAATTATATTGTAATCCAACATAAATATTTACGGCTCTTTTTCATGGCGAAAATTCTATCTTATAGTTTTTATTATTTGCATCCACTTTTATTTATTTATTGGTAGGTTGTTAACAAATTAAATATTATTTAAAATTTAATAAATGAAATTTATTTAAAAATAAAAGAGTTAAACGGTTCAGAAAGAGTATGCAGGGTAGAAATAGAATGAACCAGTGCATGAAGTGAAGTGCAAAAATTGACGGACGCTGTGTTGTACACGTATTTTTTTTTTTTTGTTAGTGGACTCAAATTCTATTGGGTCCCATTAGTAACTGCCAAATTAATTGATGATGTGACAATCAATATATAACTCGATTCATCTGACAATAAAAGCGCCTTTTACACATATACCGTAGTCGGTTTTATTTTTGTAAATAATCTTATAATTTTTTATTATTCCACTTACTTATTTTAAAAAGCTAATGTAACTAATTAATTTTACAAATAAATTACAAACTAACTAATTTTACTAACTAATTTTTTATTGTTCTTCAAATAAATACAAACTAATGTAATTAATAAATTACAGACTTTTAAAAAGCTAATGTATAGTAATTAAATTAATTATTATGCAAGTTTCTCCAATTTTTTTTTTTCTACATAGAATAGACATGCGGTCGGGGGATCACATGGCTATGAAGGGAAACTCTTCTGGGTTTAAGAGTATCTAACTATATCAGACAGTAGAAGAGAAAGATCGATGTCGTCTATTCTATTATTATCAGAAGCCCATTGTATCAGATTGTGTGCTCTGAAGTTTAGATCTCGTGGTATCCATCTGATTGATATGATGTTAAAGCATGAGAGGTGCTTATTCATTTCCAGTAAAATCTGCTTGGTGGATGGTTGAAGATTGGTCCAATGTTCTTCAATGAAAGCATTTATGATAGTTTGATTGTCACCTTCGAGATAAACTGGTTGATGGAAAAATTATTGCAAGTAAGAGAAGGCTGCAGCAAATGCTAAGACTTCAGCTGTTTCACTATTGATGGTATACCTGTAATCAACCCAGGCATAAATTGTGCGTCCATAGCTGTCTGTAGTAATGAATCCAAGTCCAGCTTTCCCATTTTGCCAGGCAGCATCAAAATTGACTTTGATGGCATGTGGCGGTGGGAGTTGCCATGTAGAAGGAATGATAATATTTTCTCCTACTGCATTGACTTGAGTCCAAGATTTATCTAGGACAGATTTGAATTCTTCAATTCTGTGATGGAGTCGGGAAATAAATTGTTGCTTATTTAAGACCTTGCCTTTATATATAACTTCATTTCTGAGCCACCAAACTTGTTCCATCATAATTGTGGAAATTAAAGTGAATTCATCAGCACTAATGTCATTAGGCAGCCATTTTTTAAGAAGATTTATAATAAAGTGTATGTATGCGAGAATATCTAGCTTCTTCAAAAAGTCCCACCTGATGTTTCATTTTCATGTTAACCATCAAGAGCAAATAATGTCACATTTGAGGAAGAGATGGGTTGAGTCTTCGAAACCTGCATGCAGGTTTCTCCATTTAGGTTAAAGCAAATTATGAATTTTCTTTTTCACCAACGGGCCTAAGGTAAAGAAAGAGAGAGAAAAAAAAAAAAAAAAACTAAGGTCCCTTTCATTTCCTTAAAGTTCAAAACCTAATCAAAAAGTTGAATCCTCCACCAGATTTTGAACTATTGTAAGCGGTAGTATTCGAAAATTTTTGTAAAATCAAATTACTTAAATTAACATGATAAAAATTGTTTAATTTTTAAATTTTATTACTTTAATTTAGTTTATTATTTTAAAAAACCAATTAGTATTATATTAATTTAGTTGTTGTCAGTACCTTGATTTTTTTTATATATATATTATAACTGCACCATTTTTTTTTTTATATTTTTGTTATTAAAGATTGAAATAATATTATAAATGACATGGATAAACAGGTAAGTTATTAATATTATTTTTTATTGTTTATTTATCTTACTTTTAAATCTTTATTGTATTTTTTGATTGATATGAAAAATGATATTAGGTAAATAATTGAAATCTAAATATTCAAATTTAATAATTATAATAAAATAATTGAAAATATTAGAAACTATAATAATAATAATAATACTAATAATAATAAAAAGATTAATAAATAAAATTCATTAGAAAAAAAAAATCATCATTTTAAGTTGGTTCCTGGTTTAAATCTAAACTGGTAATTATAACATTTAAAATAATAGAAAAAGTGAAAAGAATGAAGAGATATCTAAGAACAAGTCCTGTCACTTAATCGTTTTCTTTGCAGTAACAAAACAATCATTTAACATCTATTAAATTCATGAAATTAAGAAACAATTATATATTATTAAGGTGTTGTATGTGTTCATAAACCGCATGACCAAAAATAGTGTTTAATAAAAATTGTTTAGTCTTGAAGAACCTGCACAAATTAACCCTATATAAATCAGAATTTAACAAATTGATTCGAGAATTACAAATACTAGATTTAATGGTAAAAGGGAATTAATTTGTTTTAAAGAGGCTGCATAAAACGTAAGACAAATACCCTCTTATTCAATTCAGATTTATGGTTATGCGTTACTCAGTTTTAGCTCAAAATAACAATACCATAACTTCAGACCAACGTGGCTTGTTGCACATGACTCAGCTTTATATGTATGCCCAATTCTGTATTCAATATCATGACATAAAAGACTATGCTTATCGGCCTCTTATCACCCAAGGAAAGGTTAATTTCTAAAGCCCAAGCTTTATTTTTCTAAATTTAAGTATAGTTTATGTTCTTAAAATTTGACACTTAAAAACAGACACTAATTAAGTGAGAGAGAGAGAAGGGCGGGAAAGAGGGTTTGAGAGCCGATTAAGGCTAGGGTTTTGGTTTTTGCCGCCGAAAGTAATTCTTGTTAAATTTTTTTTTTTTCTAACATCATTTATTTTAATAGTGTTTATCACGTAATGTTAAAAAAAAAAAAAAAAAAGAGTAATGTTATATCTAATCAAGCTAAATGATTGTTCATTAATTAAATGTAAAGTTTGAAATATAAAATGAAGATATGATTATAAAACTCTTTATTAATATGGAAGTCAATTAAATTATGTCGTGAATTGTGACTTAAATATTAGAAGCATTTTTTTTATAGTTAGTACCAAATATCAAATAGGGCTCATCATGATAACGTGTATTAATGTTTAAATTGGTGAATATGGTGAATTTAATTCATAACAGATGTTCAAATGTAGTTTCAAAATTTGTGTTTGGCTGTGCCTATTTCGACTTGCAAAACAGATGTTCAAATTACATTCACACGCATAGAACAATAAAACACATCTAAAAAAAAAAAAAGAGGCTTAAATACTAATAAAATTAACAATAGGACAAATAGCAAACATTAATTTTACCAAAACGCAAAATAAATTTTTGTAAACTGTGTATTTTGGTAAGAATGTTTAATATTTTTATTAATGAATCATGTTATACATAAGTCTTTAACTCCTAAAAAAATGTTGATAGAAATAAGACACCGTATGTTAACAAGTTGAACAGCCATTACAGAGTATAAGATTCCAATACTACTCTTGTGATTCTAATATCAAGACTGAAACATAACCCACTTTAGATGGCCCATAGCACAGCTGCAAGAGGAAAACAAATGAGCAAGTTTTTTATTGCTATTGACAAAAACCAATCCAACCTCCCATTGGGAACAAACAGGCCATGCAGCATCTACATTTATATTGTAAGTATAAAAACTCAGGTGAATTAAAAGACCATGTTTCATGCTCTTGGGTATAGAAAATGATTTGAACTCCTATCATCCCACGTCAGATTTTCCAGTTTTAAACATGTTTAATGGAAGTATCCCATGTCAAAGAATAAGAGCATATACGAGAAAATGGAGCATATACGAGTGAGAGACTTATATGACATTTTTCTCTAATTAATATTTTTAATAGCTAATTGAACATAATAAGGAGGAAATGAAACATGGATTATTATTATTATTATTATTATTATTATTTTATCATGAAAGCTAAAAATATTCCACCAGAACATATGGAGCTGCCAGATCCCATTTGTCATCACACATCACATGGAAATTATTACGTAAAATCTGGTTAAAGCATGGAAATTTATTTGAAATCGAAGCATCACACAGTCTTCATTTTCAAGATCCATCCGAACATTTCCTTTGTTATAAACCAAATGCTTTAGTGTTTGATTTGATTCAAACAATGTTATCTAGTTGTTTTCCACGTGTAAAGTAGAGGAATATACTAACATGTTTTTTAATAGGGGTCCTCAACGTTAGAATGTATTGGTGGCTTTTGTAGCACTTACTCATTTTATTTATTAATAAATGTTGTTGTTTATGTATTTCGAATTTAATTGTCAAAAAAATGTTATTTCAATGACAAAAATTCAAAATGGGCGATATAAAAAATGTATTTTTATTATTTAGTTCAATTGGGGAGTGGCCAATCATTCGGTTTTATTTTCAAAGGAAATTAACTCAAAGAAATAAGTTATTTAAAATACTAGGGGAAATTTCAAAAAAAATATATAAAAAATTGAAGTTTGGTTCGGAAAAAATAAAATTAGAAAACTGCTGTTTTTGCAACTTTTAATTTTTTTTTTTAAAAGAGGCACTAAAATCTCCTTCATTTTTATTAATAAAAGAAAATAAATTAACTCATCAATGAGATTTAAACTTGAATTTTAAGCAAGAAAATTAGGAGTTTTATTATCTAAATTATAAGAGATTACAAATAGTTAAATTAATTAAAAATTGTTATTTTCGCAACTTTTAACTTAATATGGTCAAAAAACTATGTATGACCTAACTTTTAGCTGGTGAAACCTTAGTTATTTTTTTTTTTTATTCGAAAATTTATTTTGCATGTTTTTTTTTTCTTTACAGGACTTCTTCTGTAGGAGCCCCTCTATAGTAAGTTTATGTTGCTTATATTTCTTTTTTTCCTTTTTTATTTGTTACTTTAAATATAAAAACATATTTATTTTTATCATTTAAATATTTATCTAGAATAATTTATGTATGTTTATGTTAGTAAGTTTGTGTTTTGTTATTAATCTAGATCTTTATCGAAATTCGTAGTGTCAACAATTACGAAGATTACAATATGATATTAAGATTTTATTTTTTTTAAAAAATTATCAATATATCAATTGAAGTAACTAATTAGTCGATTGAATAACCTTACAATAGAACAAAATATAAAAGCAATTAATATATTAGCTTAAAAAAGTTAGAAAAGATGGAAGAAATATTGAATATGCTTGAATAATATCATTGGTCATCAATCGGGTATTTGTACAGAGAAATAAATTGACTACTCTTACAAGTCAGGGACTATGAGTTGTCAAGTTAAATATTAGGCAATACAATAAGAAAGAATATATACAACAAACTTATCTTTTAACACTCTCCCTCAAGTTGGAGAGTGAATGTCTTGTACTCCCAACTTGTGAACCATAGGAACAAAAAACTCTTTCCCCAAAGGCTTTGTCAAGATATCTGCCAGTTAATGTGCAGAATTTACATACTTTGTAATTATCGAACCATCTTGAATTTTGTCTCTAATGTAATGACAATCCATCTCTATGTGCCTAGTCCGCTCATGAAAAATTGGGTTGGTTGCAACGTGTAGAGCAGCCTTGTTATCACAATATAGCAAAGCAGGTTCATCATGTGAGACTCCCAAATCCTTCAATAGGTATCGAAGCCATGTCAACTCACAACAAGTTCCTGTCATTGCACGATATTTCGCCTTAGCAGAAGAAAGTGAAACTGTTTTCTGTCGTTTCGACCTCCAGGATATCAATGAAGAGCCAAGAAAGATACAATAACCCATAGTAGACCTCCTAGTAAGTGGGCAACCTGCCCAATCCAAGTCACAATAAGCTCTCAACTTGAAATCACTGTTCGAAGAGAAAAAAAGACCTTTGCCAGGAGCCCCCTTTAGATATCTAACGACCCGAAGAGCTGCCTCCATATGTAATTTTCGAGGTTGGTGCATGAATCTACTCAGAACATGTACAGCATATGTTATATCAAGCCTGGAAACAGTCAAGTAAATCAACCTGCCGACTAATCTTCTATACTGACTTGGATCTTTAAGCAAATCACTCTTATCTAATAATTTCAAACCTCTTTCCATAGGAGTATCAATGGAGCTGCACCTAACAGCCCTGCATCCATAATGATTTATAACGCATACTTACGTTGAGAAATAAAAATACCATTCTTAGAAGTAGAAACCTCAATGCCAAGAAAATATTTCAAATTGCCAAGCTCTTTGATACAGAAATTACTATGTAGAAATTTTTTTGTTGCAACAATGTTATTAGGATCATTCCCAGTAATTAAAATATCATCAACATAGATCAAGAGAGCAGTAAAAGACTTGCCTTATTTTCTGGTGAACAAAGAATAATCGGCTCTAGATTGTACATAACCAGCGGAACAAATGGCCTCTGAAAATTTGGCGAACCACTGGCGAGAAGCCTGTTTCAACCCGTACAAAGACTTGTGAAGGCGACACATCAAGTTATCCTCCCCCTGTCGCCGAAGCTCGGGCGGTGGAGACATGTAAATTTCTTCAGACAGATCACCGTGGAGGAAAGCATTGTTTACGTCCAATTGGTGAATGGACCAGCCATTAGAGGCAGCCAAGGCAAGCAAGCAACGAACAGAAATAATCTTGGCAGTAGGGGAAAAGGTGTCTTGATAATCAACACCCTCCAATTGAGTGAAGCCTTTGGCGACCAAACGGGCCTTGTACCACTCGATAGAACAGTCGGAACGATGCTTGATTTTAAACACCCATTTGCAGCCAATTGGGGACTTGCCGGCAGGGAGAGGGACGAGTGACCATGTCCCGTTGGCTTGGAGAGCCTGCAATTCAGAGCTCATGGCCTCCTGCCACTGAGGATGAGTGACAGCCTCTGAATAAGAATTGGGTTCAGCAGCCTCACTGATTTGAGCAATAAAAGAATGATGGGCAGGGGTATATCGATGATAAGAGACAAAATTGGCTAGTGGATGTCTCGTACCTTTAGTCGGACCAGGCAGCAAGGAGGACGATTGGGTGGAGGAAACAGCAGAGCAAACATAATCGAGAAGCCTGGTAGGTGGACCGGCGTGATGGATGGAACGCGGAAATGGAGCTGGGTCGGGTGAATGGGTGGAATCGGGAACAGAGGAGGAGAGAAGGGGTTGAGGAGGCAGATGAGACAGAGAGTCTGACACCGGAATAACTGAACTTGGTAGAGGTGGAGAGGTGGAAGGAGAACACTGAATCGAGGAAGAAGCAGGCGTGTTTGGATCAGGTGGAGTGTGTGGAACAGGGGATGTGTATGGATGAAGACGGACTGTGTTTGGACGAGAGGAGGCAGAGCTAGAGTCAAAAGAATAAGAGATATCATGGGCCAGAAGAGGGATAGGGCCTGAATGTGTAGGCAGGCCAGAAGTAGTGTGTGGGTCAGAATGGGGTTGGGTAGAAGCATAAAGAAAGACAGACTTGTGAAACTTGACATCGCTACTGGTGAAAATCTTTTTGGTCGACAAATCAAATAATTTGTAAGCTTTTTGACCAATAGGATATCCGATAAAAATTGAGGGTATGGAACGATAGTCGAATTTATGAGAATGATGGACATTAGTGGCATAAGCCAAACAACCAAAGACACATAAATGAGAAAAAATTGGTGGTTTAGAGTAGAGAAGTTCGAAAGGTATTTTGAAAGAAAGAACCGGAGAAGGAAGTCTATTGATTATATGCACAGCAGTAAGGGCACATTCTCCCCAAAACTGGGTAGGGAGACGAGCCTGAAATTTCAAAGCCCGAGCCACCTGTAAGATGTGACGATGTTTGCATTCTACAACCCCATTTTTCTGAGGCATATAAACGCAAGAATGCTGAAAAATGACACCATTATCATTAAAAAAGGAACGAAAAGAGATAAATTCTCCACTATTGTCACTCCGAAAAATTTTAATTTGAGACTCAAATTGTGTGAGAACATAATTAAAAAAACGTTTTAAAAGTGATTGAGCTTCACTTTTGTGCCTCATCAAAAAAATCCATGTGAAACGTGTATAATCATTAACGATAGTAAGAAAATAATAAGTACCGGAAAGAGAAGAGTGTCGATAACGACCCCAAATATCACAATGAATTATTTCAAAAGGTCTTACAGAAGAAATAACACTAGGACTAAAAGGTAAACGACTCTGCTTAGCCAATGGACATATGGGGTAAGCATTATTGGACTGAACTGAAAAATTCAAAAAATTCTTCGCAATAAAACTCAAACGAGATGGTGATACATGACCTAAACGGTTATGCCAGAGATCGGTAGATGAGATGGTGAGGTTGCAAGTTGATCGATTTGTGAGTGAGGAAGTATTTTTGTCGGATTTCTTTGTTGCCAATGCCACCAAATAATATAATCTGTCACGTTGTTTACCCAAACCAATCATCCTCCTCATAGCCAAATTCTGCAAAACACACCAATAAGGGAAAAACGTTATTGAACAATTCAGGCATCTCGTTAGACGACTAACTAACATCAAATCAACTTTGAATGTAGGTACACATAGCACATTTTTCAAATAATAAACTGAATTTAGAGGCAATGATCTTTTTGCAACAATTTTAGCCTTTTCTCCGCTTGGCAACAACACAGGGGGTAATGAGCAATTTTTGGTTGCGCGAAAAAATAATTTTGATGATGAAAAAATATGATTCGTTGCTCCGCTATCGATGATCCAATTGCGGGAGGCAATTTTAGACAAACTTGGCTTGGTGACAGCATGTGCTTGAGAACTAGATCCTTAAGTTTTGTTGTCAAGAAGAGATAAGAGTTGTTTTAACTGGACCTCTGAAATACCAACAATAGGGTTGCTATCCTCAGTTACATGATTTGCTGTTGGCCTGTTATTGTTATGAAAACGTTTTGGGCCTGTAAATTTTGCTTTCGGGTGGCCTGCTGGATACCCATGTAATTCATAGCAAGTCTGAACCCAATGACCCAATTCACCACAGTGTGTACAATGTGGGCGTCATCTTGATCTACTCGACGTCCTCCACTGAAAGTATCTGGTGATGGTGATTTTTCTAGTGATTTGAAATCAGGTAGACCATTTGAGCTGTCAAATTTTCTTGTACCAGCTAATGGAGTGAATTTGCTGCTATTATTGCTTCGAACAGCCATGGCAGCGGTACCATCAGAATCATCGGCAGCGTGTGTCGAGCTCAGGAGACGCTGCTTTTCTTCTTGAGAGACCGAGGAATATGCTTGGCGAATTGAAGGAAGAGGGTTCATCAAGAGAATTTGGCTACGAACACCACTATAAGAATCATTCAACCCCATCAAGAATTGCATCAATTTTTGCTGATCATGTTGTGCTGCATATACGGCATCACTGTAGGAACTTAGTTCATCCCAAAGGCCTTTTAGTTTTGTGTAATAAGCAGAGATAGAGAGTTGCTCTTGTTGAAGATAGGCAATATCGTGTTGGATCTCGAAGATGTGAGGTGCATTACTTTGAGAGAATCGCTCACGAAGACCTTCCCAAACTTCATTAGCGATGGTGTAATATATTACACTGTCTGAAATTTCTGGACTGAGAGTGTTGATAATCCAAGAATGGACCATATCATTACACTGAGATCAGGCTACATAATTTTCAGGATCTGCTGTCTTTGAAGGTGAAGTGATTGAACCATTGAAAAAACCCAATTTGTTTTTGGAATTTAAAGCCAAAGTCATAGCCCTTTTCCAAGTGGAATAATTGTCCCCATTCAAGGATTTGGAAATCAAAACCAAGCCTGCATGATCTGAATGATGGGTGAAATAGGAGTTTGAGATATTCGATCTTGAAAAATCTGCATTAGAATCGACAACTTCCTTACCAGGAACAGAAGGAGTTGGTGGTAGTTCATTGGCCATGATGACTGAAAAAGAGATGGATGCTACACAATAGATGTAGAGTGCAGTGAAAAAAAAGGAGAATCTTAATCCTGTTCTGATACCATAAAAAAATGGAAGAAATATTGAATATGATTGAATAATATCATTAATCATCAATCAGGTATTTGTACAGAGAAATAAATTGACTACTCCTACAAGTCAGGGACTATGAGTTGTCAAGCTAAATATTAGGCAATACAATAGGAAAGAATATATACAACAAACTTATCTTTTAACAGTTTTGATTTAATAATTTTGATTTTTAACTATTAGCAAATAATAATTTTAATTGTTGATATGTTTAAATAAATATTTTTGATCTATATTGTACCTTATGATCTTGAATGAAAGTTTATTTTTAACTTAAATGGTCAACAAAGTTTTCTTAGCAAAATTCTACGATACATATTCAATATCTTAAATCCAAATATCCATGTTGTTGAATAGTTATAAAATTTAATTTTTTTAATCCTCAAATATAATATTAAGAAATTTTCCCAAAATACGAAAAACCTGAAAAATCAACATTTTCCTAAGTTAATGTGGTATATTTTAATTAGATCCACTTTTTTCATCCAATCAAATTTGGCCACATGAGTTGTTAACTCATCTAAAGTTGAGATTAATAGAACTACTCATATTTAAATGCCAATTTATGTTGAAATATTAAAATGTGAATTTTTGTGATATTTTGATAAGGTATTCGTTTTATTCACTTGAATCCAAAAATTACACAACGGTAAACTTATTCCAGATCCTCAAAAGAATCTGAAGCATTCATAGGCTTCTTATGACAATATGCAGAGCTAAAACTAACCAACAACAACTTATTCATTCTAGCTATCATAAGATATGATGTAAATACCATAACATAATAGTGAGTAAAAAGAACAACAAAATATGATAAGTCCCTCCAACGCTTTAACCAACAAGATAAAAGAGAAGCAGAGACTAGAATGACATTCATTTTGCTAATGCCTATTTCTTCACTCCATATAAGCTTTTCTTGTTGGGTTCAAAAACGTACTTAATCAATGAATCCTTGATTGAAAGTAACTCGGGGAACTCATTCTTCAACTTAGATGCATCCATTTCATTGTTGCTTCGAGGAGCAACGATGACCTTTGCTTGTTCTTCTAGTGTAAAGTTCACCCACTTGAAACTAGGATCAATGTAGTTCTTGTACATCTCTAGGATCTCATTGTGACTCACAACACCTGGGTTTGTGAAGTTCCAAATTCCCCTGCAGTTCCTCTTGGCCATCTCAACAGAGAGAGGAAGAAGCTCGTCCAAGACAGTCATGCTGTTTGGAATGTCAACCACTTTATTATAACGTGCGATCTTCGTAATAAAATTACGTGGATTGCTGAGATCAGATGATATAGGCATTCGAACTCTAAGGGTACAGACATTGTCATATTCCTTGAGAAGTTCTTCAACCTGGCACAGAAATTCGAAGACAGAGATATTATTTCATACTGCTATTACAAGCCTTCTAAAAAATGTAAACAAAAGGAAAAACAGATAGGTAGAGGATTTACCATGGCTTTAGCTTTGGAGTAAAATGATCCAGTGAAGTTAGGATTGTCTTCTTCCTTAAACCCAATTCCAGATCGAATTGGATGTGCAGAATCATACTCAAAAATACAACCAGTAGCATAATTCATCATTAGTAGGCCATGCTCTCTACATACATCCGCCAAAGTTAATGTACCAACAACATTGGTCCGAATAGTCTCGGGTTTATGACTTTCGCACCAGTCCACGTTTGGCCTGCCTGTCACTCCAGCTGCATTGAAAACATGTGTTGGTTTAACAGTCTGTATATCTGCCAAGAGTTGTGCCCGGTCCTCCAACCGTCCTCTTCCATATTCAAAAGGTATCCCTTGCTTCTCAGAAATTTTTCCTAGAAGACCTCCAATCCATCCTGTTCTTCCATAAATCAGAAACTTCAAGGATGGCTTTTGAGCAGGCCGATTGCTCTTTGCACTTGGAACAACCATTTTACTCTGAGTGGAATTTCCTTGAGCAAGAGAGGAATCTGAATTGCTAATGTCAGGCCCATCAAATTTTCCTTCAATACCAGGCACCATTAGCATTTTCGGATGAGGTAGCAAAGCCCCAGAAACATCTCCCCACCAATCAGGGTTATTGACATACCACTCCATGGTCTTCTTTAGACCCTCCTCCCATGAAGTTCTTTCAAACCAACCCAAGTTTTTCAGCTTTTGATCATCCAAAAAGTATCTCTGGTCATTAAATGGTCTATTCTCTACAAACTTAATTTGTGCATCAGGGTTCAAAGCAAAAAGTTTGCAGATTTCCCTGGCCACATCAATCACCCTCCTTTCTTTCTTTGTTCCAATATTGTAAACATGGCCAACCTCACCCCTATGAAGAATCACATCAAATGCCTCTGCTACATCTTCACAGTAGAGATAGCTCCTAACATTTGATCCATCACCATGAATAGGAAGAAGCTTTCCTTTCATGGCCAGGAGAATAAATTTTGGAATCAGCTTTTCTGGGAACTGATTTGGCCCATATACGTTGTTTCCTCTAGTTGTTATCACAGGCAGTCCATATGATCGACCATATGCCATAACAAGCATTTCTGCCCCAGCTTTTGTAGCAGAATATGGGTTTGTGGGTAGGAGCTGGGAAGCCTCATGATTTCCAACCAAAGCATCTTCATCTGTCTCTCCATAGACTTCATCGGTGCTGACATGTATGAACCTTCTGATCTGCCCAGTAGTCTTGCAGGCTTCTAAAAGAACATGGGTCCCATATATGTTGTTTTTAGTAAACTCAAAGCTGTTACCAAAGGAGTTGTCCACATGGGTCTGGGCTGCAAAATGCATTATTGTATCAATGGATTCGGTAAGAAGTATGAAATTGACTAAATCAGCACTGCCAATATCTCCCTTGATGAACTTGAAGTTTGGGGATGATCGTGATGGAAAGAGGTTTTTCAAATTTGAACAGTAATCAAGCTTGTCAAGGACAACAATCTTGTATTCAGGGTAGTTCCAGATAAGCCTGTTGCAGACATGGGATGCAATAAAACCAGCAGCTCCAGTGATAAGGATGTTCTTCGGCTTGTATGCAGTAGCCATGTCCAAACAGCTTCTACATTTCATAGTCCATAAAAAAAAAATCTCAAAACTCAAATCTAAGAAGTGTTCATAGAATGTAGCAGAAACCTATTTCATAATTCATATGAGCACATAATCTAAAGATGATGGCTAATAAGAAATTCAAAATATAAAATTTATGATATTTTTTAGAGATGTTTGTCGAGGTGCAGTTACACTAAAAACCAATCCTAAGACAACATTCTAACAAGCTGTTCAATTTTTCCAAGAAAACTTCCGTTGCAAAAGTAAAATTGCTTATTTTTTATGAATCGTAAGGAACTATGAACTTCATCGGTTGAGAAAACGACTCTAATATATTCATAACGGAAAAGATCAGGCCTCCAAGGTCAAGAAGTTATAAAAATTAAAGTAAATTTTCTCAACTCATTTCATTAGGAAAGGGAAGCAATAACTAGCAAGTAAGAGGCTACCTTTCTCGTACATATAAAAAATAAATAAAGCAATAAAGCATGATTAAATGTTATGTTACAAGCATTGCCTCAAAGGTAAATTCCAGTGGAGACATTTCTGATCAGCCTGAACTATTTGCAGGTATCCATTGTTATTTCTAACTTCACTGTCCTATTGAAACAGGCTCTTTCACAAGTAAATTCATTTTTTTTTTCCGGAGAAACAAACAGAACCACGATCGAAAAGCGCAATTTTTTAAAATTTAACAGCTACCAAGCAGATCGGTAACAAATAAAGCCAAAAACTCAACCAGATCCCACTACATTCAGGTTTTTCCTCCTTAAAAAAATATCCCTAAGCTGAAACAGAAATAACAACCAACGATATCAAATCAAACAAATATGAAAACTACACACACTCGAATACAAGCTTTCAGCTTGAAATTCGTAGATTTCCATCTAAACTTTATGAATTAAATCCAAAATTAAGCAAATATTAAACAAAATTTAAGTAACAATCTGCAATCAAATCTCATTCTATATATATAGAGTGAATTTATAAAAGAACTTACAAATAGTTAAGGGTTGAACTCGCAGAGGAACTGGACCTTGAACGCCAGATTCCAGGAACCAAAAAATTTGAAAAATTGAAACTTTATATTTGGGTGAATGAGTTTAAGACAAAGTGGTGGAGACTTAAAAAGACGCAGAGCAAAGAGAAATGAGTTCAGAGAGAAAAGAAGTGAGACTACGAGAGAGATCTGTGTTGAGGGCAGTTAGTTAGGTACCGTATTTATAAATGCGTAACTCTGGTACATGGCACAAATTGATTCCACTTTTTTTTTTTCGAGAAAACAATGTAGTACTCTTTAATAACAAAATTAATATTTTTTATATTTAAATTTATATTTTTATAATTAAAAAAATAATTAATATATCATTTTTTAATATTCATTTAATTAAAATTAAACGATAATAATTTAAATTTGTTTAATATTAAATGTTTAAATTAAACGTGTAAGATTATTAAAAATGTTAATTTTATTAAAAATTTAATGTTAATTTTGATAAATTCCTTTTTTCTTTTTATTTTTGGCTCCAGGAGGTTGTTAACATAACGGGGCATTGAGATTTGGCCACGTGTATTACGAGCGAAAGTAACTGATTGATGGTATTGGTGAGTCATTAAGACGCAGCCTTGAAAAAGCAAAAATAAATAATGAAATGATATAGTTGGTTGATAAAACTATCACGGGCTTAACATTCGTGATGTTTAGAATTATTCGGAAAATAGGATGATGCTGTATTTTTGACACTCCATTCTCAACGCGTTAAACCCAAGTAAGATGGAAACTTGGAATAAACATTATTTTTAAATATATAATTAACTTCGAACATAATTAACCATGCGAAAAATTAAGGGTTATATGCTGTCATGACCCCCTATTTATTAAAAATCTGATATGACCCCCTCCACTTGATTTTTTTACATATTATGACAAAAATGCCCTTAATAACCCCTCAGTTGGACGACTGTCCAACTCACCTCAACAGAGTTGGACATGTGTCCAACTGAAAATCGCCGGAGCTCAGTTGGACGACTGTCCAACTGATGAAATTTTAACCGGCCGGCGACCCCACTCGCCGGAGCCGAGTTGGACACATGTCCAACTAGACTGCCCAGAATAACCCCTTAGTTGGACGTATGTCCAACTCACCTCAACAGAGTTGGACGTATGTCCAACTCACCTCAACAGAGTTGGACATGTGTCCAACTGAAAACCAGAGGAGTATATTTTAGAGGACACATATGTCCACTCGCCGGAGCTCCCGGAGCTCAGTTGGACATATGTCCAACTACGTCCAACTTAAAATTAGAGAGCTTATTTCAACAGAGTTGGACGCACGTCCAACTAAAAACAGCTTATTTCAACAGAGTTGGACGTACAGTTGGACATGCGTCCAACTAAAAATCATACAATTGGACATGCGTCCAACTTATTTCTATGACTATGAACAAGTATGCCAGTAACACTATCATTTTCATTTATATACTCCCTACGCTTTCTGCAGTAAGAAGAACTAGACAAATAATCAAACTCAGAAGATTCAGTAGGTACCAAATCTTTACAAACTACAATAAAATCCAACACCTTAATAACATCACAACAGCAACAATAGCGATAACAACCAGCCCAGAGATTTGTCCAACCAGCCGCTGCCGATGCATTGATGCTTCATCAGCAGCTCGTGATGTCTAGAGGCATCGGTGGCGACAGCGAACATGGGGTTATTTCGATGCCGTTGTCTCTCAATTGTTCTCAAATGGCTCGTCCTTCAAATCACCCAGTAGATTGAGTTCAGTTTTCTTGACCTGAAATCGTCAAAATATATAAAATAGAACCAAAAAATCAAGTTGAATTACAGAAATAACAAAAGAAAATGGAAGGTAGAGGTTCGAATAAGACTGAATGGTCACCGACGAAGGCACCGACGACGAACGCAGAGGCTGAGAACGGAAGGCGATGAAGGCAGTTAGGGATTATAGGCTTCAAGAACGACGAGAAGTGAAAAACCCAAACTCAGTAGGTAGAAGTTCGAATAAGACTGAATGGTCACCGACGAAGGCACCGACGACGAAAGCACCGACGACGAACGCAGAGGCTGAGAACGGAAGGCGATGAAGGCATTTAGGGATTATACGCTACGAGAAGGACGAGAAGTGAAACCCAAACTCATAATATGTTAATTAATACAAGAGTACCTCTTGGAATATAAGTGAAAAAAACCGAATATAACTTAATATAATAAGAGGGGTATATTTGGAATTGCTATAAGGAGGGGGTTAATTTAGATTAAGATTAGTGAAAAGAGTCCATCCTAGCCTATTTCCCAAAAATTAAAAGAAGCGTTCTTAGCGTTGCGAATAGGGAGGGATCGGGAGTCACAACATTACACTAAATAGTTATGAGTCAGGATTCTTTATCAAAGTTTTAAATATTTCATCATCAGAGATTCATGTATTTTTCATTGATGAAATATATAAATTTATTTTTAATTTATATGTGTAAAATAAAAAAATTTGTAATTAATATTTATAAATATTATATTTTGGATGCAAGTAATAGATATTATTATATTATTTATTTTATTTTGTTGTTATATAGTCAAAATAAAATTTATTTCTTGTTAAAAATAATTGAAATTTTAACAAAATATATAAAATTATAACAAATTAAATTTCGAAGAATGAAAGGGGTAGGAAGTGTGATCTCCAACCAAACTTTATGAAGACATTTTTTTCATCAAATTATCTCTATCGGCAAAAAAAAATCAAATATTCTCCACAATTACCATCCTGGTTGAAAAAATTGACAACACTAAGCATGTTAAGTAAAAATAAACTTTTATTTTATATAACACATTCTCACACAACGAATGTAGATCGAATTCACGTCCTCAACATGTTTAGTAGAAGCAAATGTCATTGCACTACAGGATAATTAACAGTAAAAGTAAACTTCACAAATTAAGTAATAATTTTTGTCTTTAATGAATATGGTTTAATTATATAGTATAACTCCTTTCATATATAATTTTATTTTTAAATTTATTTAAGAAAAAAAAATGTTTATTTTTCTTATAATATATATTTTTTTAGTGTTAAAAGAAAATAAATATATTTTTTTATTATGAAGATTAAAAATAAAATCGATTAAATAATTAAATTATTTATTAAAAAAAATGAAAATTGGCTCACAAATATAGAATCTAACTTTTTAAATCAACCAATTTGTTTTCAAAGTTTATTGATGTCGACGCAATTTTTTTTTTTTTTTTTATAGATTTGGTAACCGATTATATTAGATTTTATCAATTTAATCTATTACCTTTTGTAATTTGATCAATCATGTGAAGACCAAAAATTTAAAAAACTCAAAGTTATACATAAATAACATTGTTCATACTCGGTAGAAGAAAAATACCAAAAAAAGACTCAATTAGTCTAATTCAAAAGTTGGAACTAAATTGGTACTTAAGCCTAAATTATATAATGAGAATTAAAGCTCACTCTTCAAAGAAAAAAAAAATCAAATTTCACTTTACGTAGATATTTCACATAGGTAAAAAAGTCACCCACAAAAATTATGTTTACTTAGTTTTCAAGGCTTAAGATAGAAACTTTTTACGTCGGCCATATACTTTACTTATTAGGGAAAATTTTATTATTGTATATATTTGATGGAATAATAATTTAAAAATTTATCAAAAATAATACCCTTAAAATTTATAATAATAAAATTAGCACTTTTAATAATATTAAACATTAAATATTAAACAAATTTAAATTATCGTTATTAAATTTTAATTGAATGAATGTTAAAAAAAAAAAGACATATTAATCATTTTTTTTAATTTTAAAAATATAAATTTAAACACAAAAATACTAATTTTATTATTATAAATTTAAAAGGTATTAATTTTATTATTTTTTTAATAATTTTATCTTTTGAAGGTCACACTAAGGCAGATCTTTTCTCAGGAGCTTTTCTTTAAGTGAGTGAACGATCACGTAAATACATTCTATATATATATATATATAGACAAAACCAAATACTTAGAATGTTAATTAATGTGTTGCTCTTAAAGGGCTTATATTTTGACTGTTTAACATTATAAAATATAAACTGTACATATAATCTTGAAATTATGAGCTAATTAAATTATACATTATTTTTTTATACATTAAATATTTTATTTCGTATATAAATAATTAAATTATTTAAGTAATTTTATTTTTAATTGAAAAAAAACACATTTATGCAATCAAATTAAATATTTTTTTTAAATAAAATGAAAAGGCAGTTGGCCCGAATGAAATGGATCTCAAACCCGAGTCCGGGTCTACATCTCAACCCGTTTTGATTGGAACGTTCTACAAGCGCGATTGTGCCTGCCTCCAAATTGTTCTGTTACTGAGAGGGACCAAACGTATACCGGTATACGAAATACTAGCTCACTTCTTGAGTTAGATCTAGCGTTTCACTATCACACCATCGTGGCTCTGATCACTTTCTTCCAGGTAAATTTTGTTAATTCCCATTCCGAGCTTAGAGATTCGTTTTTTTTTAGCATGTCGTTTAACTTGAAAACAGTCAATATCGGCTTTGTCTCGTTTGGATTTTCAGAAATTTTATTTCAAATCTGAAATGACGGAGTTATTAATAAGATCCTCTCTTTTTTCCTTTCCTTCTTGTAACTATTTTCGATTTTTTTACTGCATGCTGATACTGAGATTATGAACCAATTAATGATGGCAAGATTTTATGACTGATTCAAATAATTGATTATAAGAAATTGCGTATCTGTGAATTTTGTTTTGGAAATGCTTGATAGTAGTACCAACTTCTAATTAATTTTTTTAATTTAATTTTAATAATCGTAACAGGGTTATAATTCAACTGTAGTTGGATGAATTTAATGAGGGAATTAGCCTACAGTTAACCAGTTAATTATTGGGTAAAAAAAAAAAATTTATATTGGGCTAGAATTATTTTGGAATTAGTGAAATGCTTTGTTGGCTTGGCTGTTAAAATATAAAGCGAAAACAATTATAAATATAAAATAGATAAAAGAATAAATGTAGAAGTTAAAATAATAGATAATCAAAGTAGGTTGAGAAGAAAATCAAAAAGTCAAATAAAGACATTCTAATTCTCATTAATATATAATACTAAAGGATTACATTGATATTTATAGTGATAATAAATTAAAATCATAATCATAATATGACTTTAAATAAGACTCTTAAACTAATAGGAAAACATTAGAATAATTATCTAATATCATAATCATAATAGTCTTCAACACTAATAAGGAAACTAATTATTAATCTAATATTCAGCTTGGACAATTACAACATACATATTTGTACTTGATGTTAAAACTCAAAGGTACTTTAGTGCTGGTGGGATTTGGAATTGATGATGACAGCACACAATAGTAGATCGGTTGATCTTTCTAGAAAACGACGGTGGGTCGGTTGATCATTCTAGAAAACGCGGCCACGAAGTCGTGAGGTAGAGATTGATACCAACAGTCGTGAAGCCGTGAAGTTGACGTGAACCACGGCGACGACAGCGGTGAAAATAGATGATACCAACAATCGTGAAACCGTGAATTTGACATGAACGACGGCAACAGTAGTGAACGACGGCGGTGACAGTTTGATAAATGACAAAACTTAAGAACCAACCAGCAACCTTTAGAAGAAATCGAACTGAAGATGAGGAGTACTAGCAACCGAATTAAGTAGAGAAAGTGAAGCAGACCACGATGACAGTAGGGGTATATGTATGGCAGATGATAGAGAGATGATAGAAAATAAAAAAACGTGTTTAAAATCGAATACTGCTCTGATACTATGTTAAAATATAAAGCAGAAGGAATTATAAATATAAAATAGATAAAAGAATAAATCTAGAAGCTAAAATAATAGATAATCAAAGTAGGTTGAGAAGAGAATTAAAAAGTCAAAACATTATAATTCTCATTAATATATAATATTGAAGGACTACATTGATATTTATAGTGATAATAAACTAAAATCATAATCCTAATAAGACTCTTAAAATAATAGAAAAATATTGGAATAATTATCTAATATTATAATTATAATAGTTTCCAACACTAACAAGAAAACTAATTATTAATCTAATATTCAACTTTATTGTGGCCTCTTTTATGGATTTTGATTTGCTTCTAGCTCTAGATTTAAAATGGTTTAGTAATGGAAAGGATTAGAGGCTAGGGTTTAGAGACCAATGAATTATGGTGTTATGTAACAAATTCATTGGCTGCCATTTATTCATACATCTCTTAAGCTACTGCATTATTCCATATTTCCTGTTGATTCATCACAAGATTGACTTGAATTGAGAGAATGGTTTATTTGATTTGCAGTGATGTCGAAGCGAGGAAACAAATCAAAGTCATCCAATGCTTTTCAAAATTTTAAACTCCCAGTTCTGGTCACATTCTGTACTTTACTTCTCATATTAATAGTTTTATTTTTCAACCGTGATGAAAATCCCAGTTTATCATTAAGAATTCCAAAACAAAAATGGAATAACTTTGAGACAGAGATGCAATTCCATCCAACCATAGAGTATCCAAATGGTACAAGTATAGTATGGCAAATACCTGATTCTCCTAAAGCAGTTCTCTTTCTGGCTCACGGGTGTGACGGCCAAGCTTTTAACTTTTGGGACAAAACTTCTAACTGTCCTAAATGCATTGGTTTGCCAGAAGAAAGGTTAATTGTTCTTCATGCTCTTGCTCGAAATTTTGCCATTCTTACTATATCTAGTGCTGGGAGATGCTGGACCTTTGGGGAGGAGATAATAATAGTTAAAGACATTATAAAATGGTGGGTTAAGAAAAACAAGCTTCAACAGCTTCCTCTTGTGGCTTTGGGGGCTTCATCTGGTGGTAATTTTGTTTCTGTGCTTGCTAATTTGTTAAATTTCTCAAGTATTGCACTGATGATTGCCGAAGGAAGGTTTGTTCAAATGGATATAAAGGAGAACTACCCGCCCACTCTTTTTGTACACATGCCGAAGGATGTGTATAGGCAACAGAAGATAGAGGAAAATATGGAACTTCTAAGAAATAAAGGAGTCGATGTTTCAGAAGTTGAATGCATAGACTTTCCCCTTTCGCCGCATCTTTTGACTGATAGAATCCCAGGTCTCGATCCTTCTACATCAGCAAAGTTATATGAATTGTTTAGGCAAAAGGGGTTTATTGATGAAAAAGGATATATGAAGAAAGATGGACGTAAAACTCGTTGGAGAGATGCTCTTAGAGGGAATAAAATAATTGTGGGAGATGAGCATCTAAATCATCACATTCAGGAGGAACTAAATCTTGCATTTGCTCTTCATGAGATGAGCAGCTTGCAATCTGACCAGATTTTTAAATGGTTTGAATCACATATGAGTTAAGGCTGTTTTTAAATTTTTATCTGTTTTGTCTATGAACAGGTTTGTTAATTCCTGCTAGAATCTCAAGTAATTATATTGTACAGCTTGTCACTAACTTTGTCTCAATTTCATAATTTGGGAAGATAAATACAAAGTATGCTGAAATTGTCCATGACATGTTATAGCCGTGGTTGCTCTGCTTTACATTTCTAGCCCTCGTTATATTTTTATATGATTACATAAACTCTATATTTCATTGAAAATTTTATTTAAGTCTCCATTTGGTGTGGTGTGGTGTGGTTGAAAGATAATGAAATCATAATCATGTTATATATTGATTAATGAGATGAGCACCCCATGAAAATATTTGTTAAACGTAAAATATAAATAAATTAATAAACGAGCAAACATCATATACTGATCTACTTTGCATATATACTGCAATAACTACAATGTAATTTTTTCCTTCTTTCTGATATTAACTATGCTTGAGTTGGCAAAGGAAGTAGCACATATCAAAAAGGTCGGGTTCGAACCTCACCTTATGTGCAAATTGATATTGGTTGTAGTTTTTAGCAAGATTGGTTGTAGTTTTTAGCAAGAGTAAGCAAATAATTTGATTAATTTGTTTAAATTAAAAAAAAATTATTTGATTTATCGGATTTAGATCGGATTAATTGATAGATTTTATAGTCGGATAAGATTCAGATTGTAAAATATACAATCCGTTCGGATTCAGATTAATAGATTTTATAATTCGCTGCAATTCGATATAGACCAAATTACTATTAAAATTATAAATAAATGCTTATTGTATTTTTAATATATTATATTTAAATATTATACATACCATAATTGTATTAAATTATTATTTTAGCTTTAAAATAAAAATAAATATTAAATTCTCTACAATAATTTAAAAATATTGAAGTGAATACTTTTTATTATTTTGATTCTCTTATTTGTAACTATAAATAAATAAATTTACTTAATGATGTATCAATTTAAAATATAAATGTTAATATATATTGTGTTTTATATATAACAATAATTTAAAAATAAGTTATAATCTCAATCCGATTTTATCTAATTCGAAAAATCTGATTTGCTCGAATTTAGATTGGTTTAGATTAAGTATATTATCGAATCTGATTTGAATAAGATATTTTTAAATCCACTTCGAGTTTAAATTAGTGAAAAATAAGCAATTTTCATCCGCTTTTGAGCCTAGTTTGTGGAATTATTTTTGAAAAGTATGAGTAATTTTGATAAAAACACATTCTAAGTTAGCCCAATTTTTTAATGCTCTCCCACCTAAATGAAAAGGGCCCTTTGCTGAGCATTAACGCTAGAAATTTGAGATCTTTCACATATGCCGATATGTGTGAAATGCAGCAATTAACGTGTTTTAAAAGGTCATAGTTCAATATCAAATTTTTATCTTAAATTTCACGTTGGTCTCGTGATTTTTTGGCTGGGTGAGGGAGATTACGTAGGGAAAAAAATACAACTTGAGGGAGACTCAGATGTCTGATTGTTAGTTTCAAGAAATAAAATAGGGATTTACGGTAAATTTACTAATAAATAAGAAAATTATTAAAATATATTTAGAATGTGGGCTAACTTAGAAGTTAGAATTTAGAAGCGCTCTAAATATAAATACATACTGTTGTTTGTTGTATTTGTGGTTTAACCTTGATATCCCTTTAGAATTAAAAAAAAAAAAAAAACGATGAAGTTGGATTTGGGTTAGAACTTGCAATTCAATTTTGTTGAGCAACGTTTAGTCCACCCCCAGATTTATGAGATCTACTTTCCTCTTCTTACTCGATATATTATTTCATAATCTATCTAACAAAACAAATGTGTATAGCTAGGTTCAAATTTGGCTTCTTTATAAACTAGCTAATAACAAGTAAAAATAGTAAACTTATTTTCTCTATTCAGTAATTTTCTTAACAATTGTGCCGTTGACTATACATGTATTTACAGCCTAAACGCTGTGTAGTTAATTTCTTGACAGAATAGAACATAAGGACCCTCCAGTTGTCATCTCTTCTACTTCTTGATTTGGCTGTTGACAAATTAAAGCCAATATTTATGATGATGGTGACAAAACTTTTCCGTTGCAATATTAAATTCTTTCAATATATCATACCACAAGCCTGAAACTTTAATGCCCTCTTAAATTTTCTTGCATTGTATTCTCTGACTCTCTTTTCTCTGATATATAAAATATTATTATTTTTATATTTCCTTTCAAGTTCTATCTACAAATTTGTTAATGTGATTTCGTAATAGCAATTCTGATGGTAAAAACATTTTTTAAATTAATTACAAGTGTTCGTCTATGCTTTATTGATTGAAGTTCAAATAATGTGCTTCTTATATGAAATTGTTTTTGACTGAAATCAAGTAGGAGCAAACAGATCCTGTCTGAAATGGCTAATAACTAAAAGTCTACTAGCTACCATGTATTCACACATCTGCTGCTCAAAAATACCCAAATAGAGTTCAGAAGAAGTAATATATGTGATTTTAAAAAAAAATATGAAAACATAAATTGAGCAGTGATATTTTCCAATGTTAACATAGTATCCATCTTAATTAATATGGAAGATAGGTAACACCACAAATATAAATAAGGTAGCTAGGAAGAACATTAGTACAACAAATCCTAAAGTAAAACACACAATACTTGCTGGAGGACTCTGGTTACAGATATGATATAAAAGTTCTCATTAAATAAAGATTCAAACTTGAACTAGTAATCTTCAAGCTCTGGGTTTGAGTTTGCCCTCATTGGCCAACTTGAAAAGACGAGCTTGGGATGCTGCAACCTTATTGGAGCTGAGAGATGACACAAAGTTGTCCCTAACTTGCTTGGTAGTAAAATGGAAACTGTTATCGACCATAGAGTTGAGAAAAGCAGCAGTTCCTTGTCTGTAGAGTTCTCCAAATCCATCACTACGTGTGTTGGAAAGTGCTTGTGTTAAGCTAGTGTGTGCTCCAAAACCAGGGACTGTAGGTGTCACCCCAAATACGTTACCCAACGTTCCCCAAAATCCCAATACTCCCCATATCACACTTGGGTGATGCCTCCAGTAACTGCATTTATAAATTACACAAACGTTGTCATCAGCTTTTACCTTTTAACTTCATTTTTTCAAGTGAAAATAAGCACATGTTTTCAGGAGACCTTTAACCAAGGGCACCACCATATTACGACCAGAATTGAAGGCGTGGGCAAAAGTATAACATGAAAATAAGGTAATTAAAATACTTACTTGCAAGTAAAAGGTGGAGAATTAGGATCAGGAAGGAATGGGGGTGTTGGGGAGCTAGGTGGGGTTGGAATGATTGGTATAATTGGTGAATACGGAGTGCTTGGAGGGTCTGGAAGGACTGGTGTTGGGACAATTGGGGTTGATGGAGGAGAGGGATAGTATGTGCCACCACCTGAAGGAGTTGATGGAGGAGAGGGATAGTATGTGCCACCACCTGAAGGAGTTGATGGAGGAGAGGGATAGTATGTGCCACCACCTGAAGGAGTTGATGGAGTTGGGTTGTATGATGGGGTTGGGTTGTGAGATGGGGGCCCACAGTTTCCACCAGATGGTGGTGCGGATGGTGTTGGATTATAGCTTCCATGTGAGGGTGTGGATGGTGTTGGATTATAGCTTCCATGTGAGGGTGTTGATGGTGTTGGATTATAGCTTCCATGTGATGGTGTTCCATGCGAGGGTGTTCCATGTGAGGGTGTTGATGGTGTTCCATATGAGGGTGTTGAGGGTGTTCCATATGAGGGTGGTACTGAATGAGGAGGACTACTCCCATGTGAACCTGCATTTGATATATTGATTTATGAGAAACTTTCAAACAGTAGTATAAGTAATTTACAGACATAATCTTCCTAATTGTACAAAAATAATAGTTGAAATATTCGTTGAATTGCTAGAGACATACCTGAGGGGGGAGTTCCTGCATGTGGGTCTGGACTTGGAGTGTAGTAGTTTTTCTCATCTTCAAAGCTTGTGGACAATACAGTGATAACCAAGTTCTGAGAGAGCAAAGCTGCTACCAAAATCAACATGGATGTAGAAGCTAGCTTGGAGCTTACTCTCCTCATTTTCTATGATTTGTTCTTAAAATATGAGGAACAAGTGAGCAGGATAAAAAAATAGAGTGAAAAATTAAGTGAATATATAGAGTAAGAGAGGGTGAAATAAATATGTACAGGTGAAGTAGAATGTGGTTAGTTGATGTTCTGAGTAAGCATTTATATTCACCCGCGTAGTCTCAGTACGTAGTAATGGGTGTTGAGCTAGTTTTTCACTTGGGGTCTTTGGGATTGTTACACGAATGAGTACTTATTATTATAAGCACTTGTTTCATTTATGAATGTTCAATTACTTTTTTAGAAGTTTACATGCTTTTTTCTGGAATGCATTACTTCAAAGAAATACACAATATCTATATATTTTTTAAATTTACTAGAGCAATATTAGAAACTAAATATGATGTTTTTTTTTGGTTGGCAAAGTTAAGAAACTATGAATAGCTTTTGGGGAAAGTTCTAACGGAATTCCCTTTAATTTCTTTTTGTTGATTAGAGTGCAATGAATGTGTGGAAAAGGAGAGGGTAAAACAGAGTTTCTTATAATAATATCAACTAAGTACTGATCTGAATGGTTTGTCTTTAAGTGTATTGGTACTAAAGATAACGTTTATTTTTGTATTATATACTTTGATGAAGGTTGGTTTGGAGATTAAAAACCGTGAAGTGTTTTAAAAGCATATATAGAAGCATTTTGACGCATGCAGCATTATATTATCAAGTCTTTTCAAGCATATATATAATTACTTATGGGCAGTTTGAGTTAGGGATGTAGTGGTTCCCTGGGAGTTCAATAAATGAATTTTAATTGAAAATAATATATTTATTAATATATTACTAGTTTAATTATAAAAATTCAACATTATAATACATGAAATAATTATTATTATATTATTTTTTAAACTAATAAAAAAAAAAGAATTTACCAAAAACAACACATTTAAAACTTATAGTAATAAAACTAGCACCCCCAATAATATTGAACATTCAATTTGAACGTTCAATATTGAACGAATCTAAATTGTCGTCGTTCAATTCTAATTGAATGAGTGTTCAAAAAAATGATATATTAATCATTTTTTTAATTGTAAAAATATAAGTTTGAACATAAGGAGTGCTAGTTTTGTTATTATAAGTTTTAAGAGGTGCTAGTTTTGTTGTTTTTCCTAAAAAAAAAAAAATTAATTATAGCTAAAATATGTAGTCTAAATTTTAAAATTATTATATTTTATTACATAATAAACAAACATACTTGTGATTATATTAGTTAAGATAAGATTATTTATTTATTAGTTGGAATCAGCTAACGCAAAAGGGACCGTTTTAGTTCATTTAAAAACAAGTAAAACGTGAGCGTCTTGTAGTGTAGGGAATTGGAACTAATATGACAATTAAGTGAAGTTTCTTCATGATGATTTCAGAATCCAGTATGTTGTTAGATTATTAAATAAAAAATGAAAAGAAATAAATCTATTAGCCTTTTAATTAGAATTATTGATTCAAAAGCAGACTACGAAGCACCTCTTAATTATTCTTCAAATAAGTTACAAACTTACAACTTCGAATGTAGACATTCCCAAAAAAAACAAAGTTCCAAACATGAAAATAAGAAATAAAATAATTTCATCTAAAACATGAAAACTTAGAAGAAAGGAGCCTTGACCTTGAGGGACTGAAAATGATGAAATTAGAAGTAGACTTTCGTCTCAAACTTAATGACCATGCCAGGGGAGTAGTTGAGGTTTTCACTTAAGAATAGTAATGGAAGACAGCAGGTTCATTGTGTTATGGGTAACGCTTGTTTAGTTTCAACTCAACTTATTCGAGTCTATAAATAGTTGACTCATTTATATTTTTTAGAAAGTAAATATATATATTTAGAATTTTATTTAATAATAAAAATGTTAGTATTAAATGGTTTAGTTACGTAAGTTTCATTTTGATTTTTAATAATAAAAATGTTAGTATTAAATGGTTTACGTAATTTTATTTAGAATTTAAAGCAAAGTTTTTTTATTCAAAATAAAATTAATTAATTGTCACCCCTACTTTACTCCCAGTAGAGATTTTTTTTTTTTTTTATTATATATATTTCTTTTTCCCTTTACAATGGTGATCACGTCTTGGAACATGTAGTATTGTAGGGAATTTATTGTAATTAATCAAAGCATGTGTTTTAAATTTTATAAAAAAAATAAATAAATAAATATTCAAACCATGATAATTCATTGTTTCATTTTATATAAGCTAACTCCTTTATTATTTCACATGCAATGTACTAACTTAGAGCTTGAACATAAGCCTGCTTGCTAGCTGCCACACTATATTGATAGCTTTCAACTACTGATTGATTACAAATAAATGAAAATTGTTGCTTAAAAATATCCATTTATTGAGAGTGCCAGTTATCGATGGCAGTAGTCCATTATGTTATATAATGTCAGATTTCTCATTACCAATATTTTTTTCTAAAAATTTAAATGGTTAGGAAGTCAGCTGACAATTCTTATATGGGTCTTAATTAACAACAATGTTTCAGTATTAATGTTGCATAGAATGCATATTATGTCAAATACAGTTAGTTCTTATCGCCTCTTTTATAAGTGTGTGTATATATATATATATTATATATAAAAATTTAAATCACTTATAGTATTTTTTTTATACAAAACTCTAAATATGATAATGGAATAGGAATCACATCTAATAAAGACTTTGATCGTATGACGATTATTTAATAAAAACTCTAAATATTATTTTACTTTTACAATTAATTTAGAAGTATAAGAAAATTATTTTAGTATTTATTTCAAATATATTGTAAAAATTAACCAAAAAATGAAAATAAGTAAAAAAAATCATTTTTAACTAGTATATATGAATGATTAAGTGAGCAATTGCTCACCTTCAAAAAGGATAAAACAATCACTTATTTAAATCAAGCTAATTTAGGTCAATTTTTAAGGGTTTAATATTAAGATTTAGGATTTAGATTTAATATTTTATAGCTTAGATTTTATTAGGGTTGATATTTTTCATATAGGATGTAAAATGTATTGATTTTTTATATTTTTATGCTCATTTATTTGCAATAAAACTCCATGTGATGCAGGTTCCCACTGGATCATATATATATATATATAGAGAGAGAGAGAGAGAGAGCTTTCAAGCAGAGACTAAAGAGAACGTATAAAGTCAGAGCTATGTTATGTGCAGTAATATATTATGCTTGAGTTTGGACCAACGTTATGCAATTCCAAGTGGGTATAGAACAAGGCAATTCAGTTTCTGCTTTTCTGAAAGATTAATAAGAATAACTTGTCAAAATGTATATTATACAATTCCAATGTAGATCTAAACGAAAAAGTCCATGTAACAACTTGAGATGAGTTTTAAATAATATGTTACAGTATAAACGATAAATACAATTAAATAAACATAATTTTATTCAATAAAAATCTACCACATTAATTATAATTATGATATATTTATGATATATAATAGTGTCAATTTACATACGTGTCCAAATATAATTGGTTATCTATTTGTGTTAACCCTAATTCCTATAGTTGCAAAAAGTTAGGCTTAATTACTTTAATCTATTTGTGTAAATTCTAATTCAGATTCCAATATTTGTGTAAATTCTAATTGATTTCATATAACTCTTTAAAATTTATAAAAATTTGGGCATATTTAATTATAATTATTTTATACATCTTTAAAAATATTCAAAAAATTGTTAATTTTAAAAAATTTTAAAAATTGATGAATTTTTATGAATTTTAATGACATTTTAGTTTAGATTATATGTAATATATATATATATATATTACTCATTTTTTTTTCTATCCCAAATATTTATATGAATTTACAAAAATTTTAACGAGGATTCAAAAGACTCTTATTTCTTAAAAATTCTTGGAAATTTTTTAAATTTATAACTCTTTAAAAGTCAATAAAAATTGGTTTTTAGGTTATTAAGAAGGATAATGGTAAAATGACTATAGATAATTTTATAAATTTGTTTATATGACTAGCATGTGAAAAAATATGATTCTATTTTTCGATCAATAATAAAAATAATTTTAATATTAATTTTATAAAAATAACATGAGATATATGGTCCACTAAAAAACTGTATAAGCTACTGACGCCAATTACCCAATAATAACTAAATGGCTTGAATTTTTTCCTTTCCTAACTTCAATTCCTCTAAGCCCCTCCATGATTAAAGCTTTATTTATCTGCTGTTATAAACTTAATTTTGAATTAATAATATTCCTCTTTTCAAATAAAATAAAATTAAAAAAACCTTCAATTCCTCTGATTGGATAACTGGTCATTACCCTCTAAGACAATGAAAGAGAGAGATTAAGAATTTATGATCAACTTGCCTGTCCATGTTTTATGACAAGTTATCTATGAACCAATACACAGTGGTGCAGAATTTTACTGCTTTTCCTTTGAAATGTACTACAGTACTAAGGAATACCCATATTAATAATTTGTCCCGGCGTGTCCTATAAAACGAGGGTGAATTGGAAATACAAGCCAGAACACACGATTGACACCCTATATAATTCTGAAATCTTGTTTTTTTATTTTTTTCCTAAATACAATTACAAGTAGTCTTTACATTAAATAAGATATGAAGTGATCGCTTCGGTGTCCACTTGAAACATACATAATTACAATACAAAATCAAATGACTACAATTCAGTAATATTTGACATTTTTAAACAACATGAATTCTAAAGTATTATCTAACAATATGAATTTGATATTGAGGAATGCCCTTTATTTGAATGCCAGGTTCATCTTCAATGAAACTTATAACAAAAGTGATTTATTTTTAGCTTAATTAGGTAGAGTTCAGCAGGCTTCATCTGGTGCAGCAAATTACAAACCAAGCATCATATCCCTTGTAAGTTGTAATCTGATTTTATATTAATTACAACTGGTCAAGGGAAAGATTCCATCTTCTGCTTCTTGACTTCAAAATAAAGAAATAAATTTGCATCGCAGTTGAGGACTTTAGCAGATTTCTTGGGATACATTTGTATTTTAAAAAAATTGTAAGAATTTGACTCTTGAACCGCTAAAGGTTCTATGATCATGGAAATGTAGTTTCAGATTAGATGTCATTCCTTTGGGAATGGAACACACCACTTGCACATGTAAGGTCAATTCTCACAACTCTACTTCTAAACCCACTTGTGAGAATTCTTTCATCTGAGTCAACTTAATTCACAAGCTTATAGGAAGCCTTTTGATTTATTGATAATGCAAAATTTGGAATGATCATGGTTTTGACTTTTTACAATATCATATGAGAGTTTGACATTCTTTATTTTCCCTTCCTATAATAAAAATTCCACTCCATTAATATTTCATGTATAAATTAAAAAGCAACAATTGATCACCTGAACCCAGTTATAGCAACTCCATGAATCCCAACTTTGCAGCATATTGCTCTATCCCTCACACTCTTACAATGTATGATAAAGTTCTTAACCATTTTCTTCTTTGCTTGTTCTTTTTTTTAGCTTCAATGATCTTTCTTATTTACTTGAAGCTAAGTCATAAGAGGAACAAGAAGAATTTACCACCTGGGTACATGGGCATTCCCTGGATAGGTGAAACCATGGAGTTCTACAAAGCCCAACGCAAGAACGAGTTGTTTGAATTGTTCATTCAACCCCGGATCTCGAAATATGGGAAAATCTTCAAGACACATCTTATGGGATCACCAACAGTAATTGTAAATGGAGCAAATGCTAATAAATTCTTTTTATCCAATGAGTTCAAAATGGTCGTAAGTTCATGGCCTTCCGCTTCAGTTCAGCTAATGGGCAGAAACTGTATCATGGAAAAACAAGGAGAGAGACATAGGTTCCTCCGTGGCCTCATAGGCACGAGCCTTAACCATGTAGGGCTTGAGGCTCTAGTGCCTAAAATGTGCAACTCTGTTCAATTGCATTTAGAACAAAATTGGAAAGGCCAAGAGAAGATTAGTCTCTATCGTTCAACAAAAACTTTGACATTTGCAATAGTGTTTGAGTGCCTTTTGGGGATTGAAGTAGAGCAGGATATGTTGGAGACTTTTGAGCAAGTTTTGGATGGTGTATTTGCACCACCTATTTATTTCCCTGGCTCGAAATTTTCAAGAGCAAAGAAAGCAAGAATGGAGATAGAAAGAAAGCTGGTTGAAGTAGTGAGAATGAAGAGGAAGGAATTGGAAGGCAAGATTGAGAAAGAAGATCTCGAAAGAACGTTATTATCTCACTTAGTAGCCGGGATGATTCGTGGAGAAATTATTGAAGAAGAAGTTGTTGATAATGTTGTCTTGTTGGTTTTTGCAGCTCATGACACCACTTCATTTGCTACTGCTATGACATTCAAAATGTTGTCTAAGCACCCAAATTGTCATGCTCTACTACTTCAAGGTAAAAAATAAAAATACAATAATCAGAAAGTAAAGAGAAACATAGTTTTTTTTTTTTTTAATTCTTTATCACTATGTAACAGAACATGTTGATATAATGAAGAAGAAAAGACCAGATGATAATCTAACACTGGAGGACATAAAGAAAATGAAGTATACATGGAAAGTTGCTAAAGAAAGCATGAGGCTATTCCCTCCTATCTTTGGTTCTTTCAGAAAAACAATTACTGACGTTGAATACGAAGGTTTCACCATTCCTAAAGGATGGAAGGTAGAGAGAGTTCAAACATGAAATATACTACTTTGACTTCAATTAAAAACCCATCTAGTTTACAAATAAGAAATGATTTATGTACAGGTGCTATGGACAACATATGGAACACACTATAGTGAAGAGTATTTTGAAGATGCAATGAGTTTCGATCCAAACAGATTTGAAGAGGCAATACCACCATATGTTTTTGTACCATTTGGAGGAGGACCAAGAGTGTGTGCAGGGTACCAAATGGCCAAGTTGAACATCTTAATCTTTATGCATTTTGTGGTAACACGTTATGATTGGTCTCTGCTTTCTCCTCAGGAAACTATTACCATGGACCCCCTTCCATTCCCTTCCCAAGGAATGCCAATCAAAATTAAACCCAAGTTGTAAGCAAGTGTGCTGAAATCGAACAGTAAGGTTAGGTTCTCCCTATACCCCAAACCCATAGAATACAAACTAGATTCAAGCCTCGCTTTTCAACCTACATATGTGGGTACAACAGAATTTGTTTGGTATATTTCTCATGGCTCAACAGAAAACTAGGAATCTATATAGTCTTCTTTTGGTCACAATATAGCTTGTGTAAGTGTTCATGGTAGTCATTATCCATCATAATTAATACATCCTGTATTTGTGTTATTTTACTAAGTTATGCTAGATTGCCAGGCACCATGATCATTATTCCTAGCATTTATTGGCAGTGAAAATTGGATGGCAAAGACGTTACCTTAAAGTCATTGCTCCTGTGAACAGAAAACAAGGCATTGTGCTCAGGTCACCTAAGCCAAATTAAATGTTAAAACTAGTTTGGCAAAATAAATATATAAATAGAGTAAGAAGGAAAAGTTTCTTTACCAGTTTAATTTTGCATGTACTCGCATTGAATAAAAAGATTGATGTCATCTAACAGCACTCCCTTTTTTAGCTAATCATTGTTTAGGTACACTCTCCAATTACTTTTTTTTCTCGGGTTCTCAATGAAAATTTAGGTTACGTTAAAAAAATATCATTATCAATTGGATGAAAGAAACCATAGTATAATCATAACTTCCATTAGATAAAAGAATAGTTGCTTTTGCATACATAATCCATAAATTTTACATATTCTGTGGATCTATCACACACTGCCTGGCGTCTGGCAATAACTTGTGATTTGTTGGCTTCAACCCTCTCCTTGACCAATGTTCCACCAGAGATGTTTCTAGTTTCCTCACCTGCAATTAGAGTCGATAGAATATGAACGTAAGAACATAAATGCACAACATTAACAGCGATAAAAAAAAGAGCATAAAGATACCAATTTAGCTTTATTATTCAGGAACCCAAGTGGCCAGAGGTAGAAGAGACTTCCCCAGAGAAAATATTTGGGGAGAGGGGTGAGGGGTTTCTTAATTAGAATTTAGAAGCCCGAAATATATCAGCTTGGTTGTACAGGTTAGAAATCCAAGGCCTAAAATACAAGGGAAATGGATAGAGATATATATAATTGTACACAGTGGTTTGAACAGATCAAATCCTGTTGTTGCTTATTGCTTCTGCTCTCCTCAACTGTTCTTTCTACTTCACTCTGTTACTTGCTTTCTCCATTTTTATATTCGCAAGTAAATTGATCACAGATTAACTTTGTTATTTAAGCCTAAACCTCTAGTTTCCGATATGGTAAAAGATTCTGTCATTTGACAGCAAATAATGCAAATTTTACCATTCTAGTTACAGTAAGATATGAAACCTATCTCCATAAATTCATTAAGGCCCTATCACTGACCACCTGTATAGTGGAGGACAACATGACATAGGCTGCCAAGCCTACAAACTGTCCAAAATCACCTGAATATGATATGAATGAAAGAAGATGAGCAGCAGGGAGAAGAATTAAATGCCCGGTACTGAGTCCTGGGCAGTTAGAATTTTTCTTGCAATACTTGACAAAAGAATGCTATAAATGGGAAGGCTAAAACTACAAGCAAACCAACAGCCTAAATATCCTACAGCCATTAAAATCTTACAATGAGGGGGTCTAGGAAAAAAGGAGGGTAGTGAACAAACTCTGGCTGATGGTCATCAAAGACAAAAATGAATAAAGAGCGCATTATAAGAACCAACCTGCCTAACAATAAACGGCTCTTCTGCGAGACTCAATGGTTCAGTTAAAATAGTTAGAAAGCCATTTTGGTTTCCGTAAACAGTGTCAGTTAGGGGCCGATC
Source organism: Elaeagnus macrophylla (assembly GCA_029378325.1). Classification (NCBI taxonomy): domain Eukaryota; kingdom Viridiplantae; phylum Streptophyta; class Magnoliopsida; order Rosales; family Elaeagnaceae; genus Elaeagnus; species Elaeagnus macrophylla. Next base: position 12,196,106 of record CM055646.1, read on the forward strand.
ACCAACCTGTCATAAAAATGACAATGCTATTAAAGTAAGACAAAATCAAAACCAAACAAGCAATTCAACAAGTTTTCTACTTTAAACTACCATGATTAGTCGTGTCGATTCACAACCAAAATGCTTCTCAATTTCTTCAGCAGTTCCAGCTGGCTTTTTAACTCCTAAAGGGCAACATGCAAATACTCTCATAAACACCACAAAAACAAAACTTTCTAAACAAATCAAACATTCAGTACTAGAAAAATAAACAAAAACACTCACTATGCCTTATGACTTTAATTCCAATTGCCCTCTCAAGCGCTCTAGCTTTCAAACCATGGTAGTCATATTCATAGAGCCCTGAATCATCAAGTCAATAAATTAACTAGAACTCAAACAAACACCATGTAAATAAGCAACTATATAAGAGCAATAAGCACAATTTTCTTATGAAACATTCCATAGATTACCGGCAGAGTTGCTAAAAATTGCAACATTGGGACCGAACACCAATTTACACTGCTCTAGGGAAGAAGCAAGAGGAGCCCAAATTGACAAAGAATAAGGTACAGTAATAGTATTATCCTTATCAAATACGACCCCTTCAAAACCCCTTCTGCGCAACTCAGCCCAATCAATGTACCTTATATCGGACACGGCAATGTGAGGGAGAGCCAAATGCCTGTCTCTTACAACCACCCTAACCGAACAAACAATGGCCCCTAAGTTGAACCTTTGGCCCAATGCTGCTTTAAAGTCCGCCCACCACATGTTTGTTAAAAGTACCTTGGTATTTTTAGCAGGATTATTTCGTTGTTTTTGCTCTTCTTCTGGGTTTTCCTGTTCTGGGTTCCTGTTATTGGAAGTGTTAGAACCAGTGCAAGAGTAGAATTGCAATAAAAAGGGATCCTTGTGATATGGGTCGGAGTTGCTTTCTATCTTCTTGTTATCTTCTTCAATGCAACTATGTGTTTCAGGGAGAACGAGGGGACAAAAGTTTCCGAAGTGTGTTTGGTTTTGCGCGTGATTAGGAAGAGAGAGGCTGATCGATTTTTTCCCGAGATGGAGATGGAGATGGAGATTGTAGTAGCGAAGATTATTGGTAATAGGGCAACAGCAAACTAGCGATGGAGCAACTGATATCGAAAGCATCTCCAAAGTATTTTCTATTTTTTTATTTATTTATGAAATATTCAATACAATATCCATTTTTAATCTTTGAAGCGAATTCTCTGATTTTTTTATTATATTTTTTGAAGCGAATCCAAACAAGAAAACAAAAATTGTTGGAAATAAAATAGAATATTTGACCGTCTCCCAACCAAATTTATATTTTATAGCAATTTTTATACTGTTATTTTTTTATTTTTAACCTATTATTCTAAATATTATAACAAAGATATAATTTTTAAAATATTTTATATTTTTCTTTAGATACAACTTTTGGTGTAAAAATTTTACTATAATTTTTATTTTCAATATATTATAATAAATATTAAATTAAAAAAATGTAAAATAATAATAACAATAACAATAACAAGTGAACATATCAAATTAAATATAACGCAATATTATTCATCATATTATTTTAATTTAAAATTATAGTCTCTTTAAAATAATTTTTAACAAAAAGTTATAATATTTTAATAATTTAAAGTAGCATTAAAAATGCATTTAAAGTAAGAGTGTTCATGGTCCGATCCGATCTTGTCCTGTTTTTAAAAAAATGTACTTAGTCGAATTATTTATATATAAGATATCGGATTAAATTGAACCATTTAAAATAATTTGGTCCAATTTACTTAATAGTTTTAACCATTTATATCTCTTATTTATTAAACATCCTAAAAATAAGTAATTTTAGCCTTGTTATGTAATTTTAGACACCCCTAATTTGTTGCTTATATGTGTTGTTAATATTAAAAATTTATTTAATTTAGTAAGAGTTATTGATCAATTTTAAGTACATTTTTTATATACTTAAAAAAAAAAAAAAAACAGTTTTTACTTGTATTTTTGTGTTTTCATATCATCTCAGAAATTATGTGAAAGCTAATTGAAAAAGAAAATTTGTTATAAATATTTACTTAATGAGCCTGTTAGCCACAATTTCAAGATTTAAATCATAAGCTAAAAGGCAAAGCGCATTTCTTTCGATAAAAGTAATTTAAAACTAATATTTTTTAAAATAAGTATACTATTTACTCACCTATAATCAATATTTGAATTTTAGATTTTCTACTTTTAAAATTAGCTATATTTATTTATTAAGACCAAATATCATAATTTATCTGTATAATTATAGTGTTAAACATAAAAGTATTTATGTTCTAATTCAATCCAATTTTTAAATTTTTTATATAATCAGATCGAATTAAATGTTTAAAATAATTTGGCCCATTCAAATTTTTTATTTATTAAACGTCATTAAAATATGTAATTTTACCAAAATATGCATTGTTTACTTGGTGGTTGAGTGGAATATGACTACCATGGTTTGAAAGCAACATTAATTAAAAAATGCACATCACCTACGTAGGCGGCAATGGACTATGAGGTAACAACAACATTATTTCCATTTCCAACAGCAATGTCAAATTTGAACTTGATACACCCTGGGGCTGGGAGGTTTATCAACCTTTTCCCATTTATTAGGTGATGGTGCATTATAAGGTGTACGTGCTAGGGCTTATTTGGTACTATTTAACCAAAAAGTAATGTCTGACAGCTAGATTATCTTCTTATCTTATCAATTTCATGTTAAAAAATATAGCTTATGAACTAAAAAAGAATTAATTCATGAGAAAATAGTTCCAATACATATGGCTCCGCCCCTTGCTTAGAATTTCGCTACTGGCCGAAAAAATAATTAAATTCATTTCTAAGAAAATGTTAGAAAAATCTTGGTTGGTCAAGACTTAGAAAGCGTGTTCTCTCGATTATTTATTTATTTATTTATTTATAAAGAATAACAAAACTACATAACATAATTACGTACATTTTAATACTTTATTATTAAACTTTGAAAGAAACAAATATTAAACAAAAAAAAAAAAACTTTATGAATTACATGCCTTCATTTGCTCCTTCCTAATCAGGTTTTGCAAAAACTGTCTCCAGCTTTAGTATGGGCCATTTGCCAGCAGAGCCAAGAGCATCTCACCAAAGCCTTCATTTCCCATTCTTACCCAACTAATAATTTTCATATTTGATGGTCACCACTCTTCAACTTTTATAATTTCCAATTATTATTTTTTAATTTTATTTTATTATTAGCAAGTAGTACTCTTGTAAGCCTTGCTATATAAAGACTCCAGAGAACTCAATCTCCACATCCAATAAATATTTTCCAAAGCTTTTCACTTTAACACAAACCAAATATGTCTTCTACCAAGTTCTCAATGAGAATGCTTTTGCTTTCTTTGTTCATTATAGGTTTCATAATATCTGCCTCAGCTGGCAATTTCTACCAAGATGTTGATGTTACATTTGGTGACCACCGTGCTAAAATACGCAACGGCGGTCAACTTCTCTCTCTTTCACTTGACCAAGCTTCTGGTTCTGGCTTTCGCTCTAAGAATGAATACTTACTTGGAAGAATTGACCTGCAAATCAAACTAGTGTCTGGAAACTCAGCTGGCACTGTCACTGCTTTCTATGTAATTTACTTTCTTTACTTTATAATTTTTCGATTACAAACACTCGTACCTATATTTACATTAGATGAACTTCAAAAACCCACCACTTTCTTGTAGCTTATATCATTGCATTACAAGGCCTCGTCGTAATTTTACTTGTGTCCTATAATTACTAAATTTTGGAGAAAATTAACTTGCAGTTGACTTCAGAAGGTCCAAACCATGATGAAATTGACTTCGAGTTTTTGGGAAACTCATCTGGAAATCCATACACACTTCATACAAATGTGTTCAGCCAGGGGAAAGGAAACAGAGAACAACAGTTTCATTTATGGTTTGATCCCACTAGGAACTTTCACACCTACTCCATTGTTTGGAACAAGCAACGCATTATGTAAGTAACAAAATCCACCAATAACAACTTTGTATTTATTTATATTTTCCTTAAATATATTAATTGAAGGTCTCGAGTAACATAAACAATGTGCAATTAATTTGTGCAGATTTTTGGTGGATAACATTGCAATTAGGGTGTTCAACAATTTGGAATCAATTGGTATCCCATTTCCAAGCAGCAAGCCAATGAGGCTTTACACAAGTTTGTGGAATGCTGATGATTGGGCAACACAAGGAGGGCTTGTGAAGACTGACTGGACTAAAGCACCTTTCACTGCCTATTTTAGAAACTACAAGGCCAATGCTTGTGTTAGTGGTTCATCGTCATCATGCGTCTCCACATCTTCAACTTCCTCCGAGTCTGAGAACAGTGCCTGGCAAGACCAAACCCTCGATGCGGCCGGTCGGAACAGACTTAGATGGGTTCATCAGAAATTCATGGTTTACAACTACTGCTCTGATTTTCAACGCTTCCCTCAAGGTCTTCCATCTGAATGCAAGCAATCAAGATTCCTCTGAAATATTCAAGTCTCTATAATAATTTGCATATCTACTCTTTAATTAATATGTCACCTTAGATGATATATTTATTTATTTTTGGCTAAATTCTTTTGTACCGTTTGAAATGTGTTTTCCAAAGATTATGTTACTTGTTATTTTCCTATATATTGGTAAAATGTTTGTACTAGTATTTTAATTCTATTAATGTCAATTTAGGTACTTTTATTCTTGAAATATAAAGAACTAGCAATTTTAGCCCTATAATAATGAAAACCTATAATAATGAAAATATCTAATATTTACAGTTTATAAATTATAAACTATTAAAAATAAGAATTTTAATTTCATAGAAAAAAAGTGTACAAATTTTTATAGAGCTCATGTTCTCAAGCTAAAAATAATAAGATTAAATTAAAGTATCCATTTAAAAAAAATTAATTCTTTGGCGTGACACATCTATTTTTTATATATGGATGTGCTTGCTTTGCACTATCAAATTCTATAATTTACATTGATCTCATTGAATCATTGTCTGCAAAACAAAACAATATATATATTAATATATATTCTTTCATCAACCTCCTTTTATAACTCAAATGATACGTCATAATTATTGTAGATATCTTTGCAATACCACACGAAAACCTAAACTTAGCTTCACAAATCTGCATCAAATTATGAAACTGAGAACATGCATTGGACTAATAACTGAATGATCTAATGAAGCTGATATGTCTAGAAAATTGATTTGGAACAGACGACGAGAAAAGAAAGAAAAAAAATATATAATATAATTCTGGCTAGAAACATGCATGCACCTATGTATACATTACGTACCTTGTTTATTATTTATTTTTATTTTATGGTTTCAGGATGGAGATAATAATATTTTTTTTTTGTCAAAAAGCACAGCTACTAGTTCTTTTCTCCGCATCTTTATTAAAATTGAGATTATAATTTCGAACCTCAAGTTCAGATGTTACATCTAAGAATTTTGACGTGTCTTTTAGCATAGCGCAATTAATGCAAAAGTTGGTAGACGATTATCTTAATATATAATATATTTTTTGATCCAAATTACACAACTCACCATCTAACTTTGAATTCACACTACAACAACACAGACTATTTATTAATTATCCAAAATAAAAATATATACATCAATGTATGAAAACAAGTATTACTTTAAATTTATTTATATCACATAATTTTCTTCATATTTATTTTTAAATCCATTAAAATAAATATTATTTTTTTACAACATAAAACAACATATATATTTTGCAAAAATATGTGTTCTTTTACAATATAAAAAATAAATATTTTTTTCCTGTAGATTAAAAATAAAATAATGTAAATAAATGTATTATATGTTTGGAGGGGTGTGTGAAAATTTTAGACATACTTATAATTGTTATAAGTGTGCAAAATTTGTGCACAAATATGTGTCAATTGAGTGCGTAAGTGATGATTAAGTGAAAATTAGAATAATAAATAATAACATAAATTATAATCAAAATATATTGAGAAATAAAATTAACTTCAACTAAATATTTAATATAACTTAACTATATTTTATAAGTTTTAACTTAATTTTAACTATTACAATTGTCTTTGGTAATTTTTGCCTTTGACCCCTTCACGATGCTTTTCATTTTTAATACCTAGTTAATTTATACTTAAATATGAATGTGTATTTAAAAATAAATTTCCTTTAAATATATGTTTTGGAATGTTTTTATAATAACACTATGTAACATGGTGTTTCGGTTATTCTAATATTTTTTTATCTTTGAATTCATCAAAACGTCCTCAAAAATTATATTTGTAAACACATGTACAAAATTCAAAATAATTTAATCTTGTGTTTAATTTTGAACACTAGTGAAGGTTAAAAATGAAAAAATCCCAATATTCTCAATTGTCTTTTAGACAACAACATTTTTTTTTTTTTTTTGTTTTCTTTTACTTAAGGTATTGCTTTAAACGTACGTAGTAAACTATAACAAAGCTTAATTATTATTTGCCAACAATATTATATTTTTTTTATAAAGAATATGTTGTATATAATAATATATACATGTTGGAAATAACACTATATAAATTATATTTTTAATAATGAAATTTAACTTTATTTATAAAAAAAAAAAATCAATAAAATGTAGTATAACACTTAAAATATATAATATTTGACCTATCATTTGAGGAAAAAAAATATTTTAAATAATTACATTATTTAATTAATCCTTGTATCACTCAAATTTTAAACTTTTATATGTTCAAATAGGACTTCATATGCAATAAAAATAATAATAGGACTTCATATGATATTGAGTTGCAGGAAGTTTGACAAGAATAAATAATATTTAATTACTACATTTTTTTCATATTGAAGTTTGAATATTCTCCATAAATAAACTTAGGAAACGTATAGATTTTTTTAGAAAATGCTCTAATCATTAACCATAATCACGAGTATGAACTGAAAGCCGCGTGTAGATACAATATTCAAATGCTGCATATAAATAATAGAAAGTGCTTTTTGACAATTGACATAACCAGCTCATTAGAGTATTCTTTGCCCGTCTGTCTTACGCTCTGCGAATTTGTCTTTGAGTTTTGATGCAGCTCATGAGACTCTTTGCCAGCTGTACATGACCTGGTTGGAACTTCTCAGTTCCACCTCTTTCCCTCAAAAGACAACAAGTTTTATTTAGTCAACTTGATTCCTTTTCAAGTTTTCCCTTGAACCTTCCTTACAGCGTTGCCAGCTCTAAACATTTTGATAACCATAATTTTGCTATCTGAGTCAATTATATGTAAACCTTCCCAAAGGGCTTCTATATAAAGCCTCTACAAACTTCAACTTCTACAAACACAGCCTTAATATCTCCTACTTAAACCAATCACTACTCTTTCATCTCTCTAAAGAAGCAAAGATAATGTCACCCTTAAACACCAAGTACTTATCAGCAACAATGCTTTTGGTTTCTGCTTTTGTTATCATCAGTTCATTAAATGTTGTTTCAGCAGGTAATTTCCAGCAAGAAGTTGATATTACCTTTGGTGACCACCGTGCCAAGATTGAAAATGGAGGCCAACTTCTTGGTCTCTCTCTTGACCAAGCTTCTGGCTCTGGCTTTCGCTCCAAGAATGAGTACTTATTTGGAAAAATAGATATGCAAATCAAGCTAGTCTCTGGAAACTCTGCTGGCACCGTCACTGCTTTCTATGTAATTAATTCTTCTTAACTAATTCAATATCACTTTCTTTCTTTCTTTTTTTCTATTTCTTTTAATTTTTTAGCATTTAAACTAATTTTTGAGGGGGGAAAATGCAGTTATCATCTGAAGGTTCAAACCATGATGAGATTGACTTTGAATTCTTGGGCAACTCATCTGGAGATCCATACACACTTCACACAAATGTCTTCAGCCAAGGAAAAGGAAACAGAGAACAACAATTTCATCTCTGGTTTGATCCCACCAAGAACTTTCACACCTACTCCATTGTTTGGAACAAACAACGCATTATGTAAGTATAAATCTTCATATCTTTAATTTAGTATTTTATATTTATCTTTTTTTTTTCCTTCATTTTTTTCTACAACTGTATTAGAGGGCGAGTGACTGCTTGTTTTTCGAAATTCAAATGCAAAATATATAATTTAAACTCAACCATATATGCAGCTTCTTGGTGGATAACATTCCAATTAGGGTCTTCAACAATTTGGAGTCAGCTGGTGTCCCATTTCCCAACAGCAAGCCAATGAGGGTTTACACAAGTTTGTGGAGTGCTGATGATTGGGCAACACAAGGAGGGCGTGTGAAGACTGACTGGACAAGAGCACCTTTCACTGCCTATTTTAGAAACTACAATGCCAATGCTTGTGTTAGTGGATCATCATGTGTCTCTACATCTTCAACTTCCTCTGAGAACAGTGCTTGGCAAGATCAAACACTCGATGCTGCTGGACGGAACAGAATCCGATGGGTGCACCAGAAGCACATGGTTTACAACTATTGCAATGACTTCAATCGCTTCCCTCAAGGTCTCCCAATTGAGTGCAAGCAATCAAGATTTCTATAAAACATCAGAGGACATCATTATTCAAAACCCAATTCTTTTGTATTACTTCAAGTTCTAAATGTTTATTATAAATTCTTTGATTCTTTTCAAAATTCATTTGTAAACATCAAATCAATTGCTTCACATTTTGTTCCAATTGTCACTCTGTATTTGCTTAACTTTTATCTCAATATTGATCTGGTTTATCCAACTGCTTCCTTATCTTTTTTACTGTTCTCTCCCTAATTTACATCACTGCTTGTGTTCTTGACTCCAGAGATAAGATAAATGATCGAATCACAATTGTTGGTATATTTTTACCTGAGATTCTGACCTATAAGGCTAAGGTCATCACAACTGCAAGTCAAAATGTGCTTACTTAAGAAGGTACATGAACAATTCCGCTTTTTACAATGCCTCAAAAGCAGAAGAAACGTACCCATGTAGAGCAAAAGATCCATTTATGTTAATATGGAATTGCTGCTTCAGCAAAATAATACTTGTATGAAGAGTTCGAGATTAATGGGTGATTGGCATTCTAAGCACTTTGTAATTTGATTCTATGATTAAGTACGTCAGTTCTTCACAATTGACATTACAGTCAATAAATTAGGCCAATAGAAATAGAATGTATACAATATTTCAACATAAGTTCAATCCAGATTACGTTAACATCAGCAAAATATTTTGAACAAAAATGTTAATGCAATACCACCATTTTTCTATTGTTTCACGGACCACCTGCTTCATTCCCTCACTCCCATGCTCGCTCATTGATTTACATATCCAGGATCATCCAATGACTCCTTTACAAACATTACAGCTATATCTAAACCTGTTAAAATAGAATATGAAAACGAAACAACGGTTCAACTTAGCATCAAAATTATATACAATAAGCAACACTATCATTCATTCTTCGCAGTTGCGAAGACTTGAAGTAACTTTCAAGCATGACCCTCACCAGTAATACAACCCTTGCCCTTTAAAAAAAATTTAGACAGCATTTAGTTCAGCTATGAATGAAGAAGGCACCTATATCTTTTATACAAAACCAGGTAAGAATCCAAGTCAAGCAACACCCATATTCCACAAGGCCGTACAAGTAGACAACCAAACAATCAGAACGGATAATTTATAGCCATACAAAGAAAGAAAGAATTAAGAATTACAGGATTTGTGCATAACTGCTGATTTTGCCAGTTTATTTCTTGTGTAACTTCATAAGTCAAGAACTACACTGGACATTTGTATCATAGATTCATATGCAGTTATTTCAAATTTTCAATGTCCAAACATGTAAGCCATTTCATAAAAAAAAAAAAAGTGTTAAGTAAATCAATGCTTAATGTTTCACACTGTCCTTATTGTGGACTTTAATCTCTGATTTCTCAAAAATTTCATACTCCGAATTGTCGAACAATCTGAAATTGTATTTCAAGCCAGACATAACTTATAGGTTTGTGGTTTGTCAAAGCCCTAGGCTCAAACCGTTCTTTGTCACCTATGTCAAATATTTACCAAAAATTCATAAAGTAATCCCTTTCGTAATCACAACCTACATGTAAGGGTGTCAATCGTGTCGTGTTAGTCGTGTTTGTGTCGTGTTTGTTTGTGTTCGTGTCGTGTTTGTTCGTGTTATTCGTGTTGTGTTTTCGTGTTAGTTGACACATTAAAAAATTTACTTGAATTTTTTTTGTGTTACTTATTTATAATAATAAAAAATAACAAAACCTTTAAGAACATAAAAAAATTATTGATCAATTCTTACTAAAAAAAAATCGTGTCGTGTCGTGTTCGAATCGTGCTATCGTGTCGTGTCAGAAATTACCACCCCTACCTACATGTCATACGAATCAGGAATGCCCAGTTGCAATAGGTCTATCAAATCCATTCTTATAAAATTTTCTCCTTATTTATTCTTGTAAATTACCCCCCATTTTAAATCTGCAGCTTCATTGCATAAAATATTTGTAACATTCTTTACTCCATCACATAGAACATTAGTTATACTCAATTAATTTCAAACCTAAGACACCCTATATTCCTCCCAATCTAAATATCTCACATTTTGACATCTGTATTTTGTTAAATAAATAAAATGAAAATAAGTAAGGACATAAGGATTCAATAATCGAAAATAAACATGAAATAAAGTTAAAAAGGACAGAATAAATTTAAGTAGATAACAGAGTCGTTCATCATTTGGAACCCTAAGAAAACCCCATCTATTTCTCGAGCCAAATGATAACAAACTAACAATGTGAGCAGAGCAAGCTCTAGTTACTTACTCGTTGCGAAACCCACAACAAAAACGACATTAAAAAAAATTAGGAGGGAACAAATACAAAATTATGTGAAAATGAAAAATGTAAACTTGTGATTATAAACAATGAAAACTTGTATTTAATTCCTGAAAAATAAAATAAGATAATTAAAAAATGAAGCAAAACATAAGAGACCCAGATTTGATGTTAGAGTTACCTTGAGAAACAGAAACCAGAGTCGAAAAAGAGGCGTTTCCACGAGAAATGAGAGAAAAAGCCATAAGAATGCGAGCTCGATGAGATAAAAGAGGTCATCAAAGAAAGCCTTAGATTAATTGATTGTATTCCGAGAAACTCCTTTTGTTTTACCTCTTTGGATCTTTCTCTGTCTCTTTGCACAAATGTTGAGCATAGAGGGAGAAAAAGGAACAGACTCAACTGTATATTCCTGTGTGTCCTCTTGTCTTATCTCTCTCTGGGTTTACTTTGCACTGTCTGTTTAAGTTATAATAGTCTTTCGAAAAATTACTTAAAATAATATAACGTAGTTAAAATTTATAATATATTATAAATAAAAAAATTGAAAAAATATGAATTAATATTAAATATATTATTTTTATAATTATAAATTTTAAAATTAATTTTTTTATAATAAAATAATAATTTTTTTAAATATAAGAAAATATAACAATTTGAAACAAAATCTAAAATATAAAATACATAATATATTTAAAAACGAAATCAAAATTAATAACTTGCTATAAACTTAAAATATATATGAGTGAATATACATATTATAATTCACTTGAACGCTTGATTATAATAATCAAAATAGTAAATCTTGGATAACAATAATATTTATATCTTAAAATAATATTTTATAATATAATTAAGAAATTTTAGTAGACATATAAAAACAATTTAGCCTAGACAACAGAGTAAACAACTATATTATCTATAAAATTTTAGATAAACCAAAAATTGGATGACCAAAAGAATCAAAACAATAATAAAATTTTAAATAAAAATGACCCCCATATTTACAAGCTCATGAACTACAAACTACATGCCAAAACCTCGTAGAAAAGGAACAAACACTAAACGGCAAAAAAGTCACTGGCCACCACCGATGACAAACCAGTTAGAAACAAACATCCACACAGCCGCACTTATTAAAACAAAAACAGAAAAACGAAACCGAAATCGGGCTGGAGACAGGAGAGGAAACTATAATATAGTTTTGTTACGTATAATGCTTGCTCTTTTTTTTTTACCTTTACAGCTTTACCAGACACTTTTAAATTATTGATTTTTTTAATTTATTATTAACATGTACAATAAATTTAAAACTAAAAATTAAACTTTTAAACTTAGAAATTAATGGTAGAAGGTAATTTATTACGAAACACAATTTTTTATTAATTATAAATTTATTATTTTCAAAACTCCTAAAAACTATAAAAATAAAATATCTATTACAAATTACATTCATTAATATTATAGAATTTTTTTTATTTAAAATTTTTAGTTTTGTTTTTAAAATTTTAAAATAAACTATAAATAATAAAATATATAATTATTTTAATATATATATATATATTTATCCTAAAGAGACAATAGTATGTTGATCTCTTATTATTAAATTGTTTTTGTTTCATTTGTTAGTTTTTTAAACCTCTAATTATTAGTCCTAAGTATGGACGAAAACATTCATATCCATGAAAATATAGATATTTTAATTTTTTAAAAATATCAAAAATATTATTGATATCGATAAATATTTAAAAAAAATTCATTAAAATTGCAAAAACTATCTTTATTTTTAAACTTTTTCATAATTTTTCAAAATTACTAAAATAAATAATAGAGACTAATTAAATTTATTTTTTATTTAAATATTATATCAGTAACTCAAGTATACACATATTGCTAGTGTATTATAATTAAAATTATTTTTTTGTGAAGATAAAATAATTTTTTTAATTCATAATATTTATATAAATTATATAAAATTAAATAAAAAGGTAAACAATAATAATATAAAATAATTTTACAAATAAGGATTACACGTATCAAAATATAAAATAGCACAAAAGAAGATAAAAATAATAATTGAGAAATATACAAATATATAAAAATTTAATGAATAATAATTAAATAATTACTATTAACGTAAATATTAAAAAAAATTAAAATTAAAATTAATTACTTTTATATAATATTGAGTTATATGTAATACAAATAATATATTATATATTTTCAATTTGATAAAATTAAAAATTTTAAAATGATATTTTGCAATATATCTGTATCAATATCTTCAATATTATCAAAAAATTTATCAAAATTTTAAAAATTATAATATAACTTATGAAAATATCCATAAATTTTGACATTATTTGATATTCTTATGAAAATATTAAAAAATAAGTGGATATTATAGAAGATATTTTTTAAAATAACATATCTATATCTTTACTTTTATTTTACAAAATTTTTGATAAAAGTAACAAAAGAATATCAAGATAATTTCATTCATGGCCCAAACTCCAAAGCATTTCATTGCAGCTTAATATGTTGTTTTCTCTCTATTTTATTTTTTTCCTTTTTTCTTTGATTTTATCTTTGAAAAATTATATTTTTTGTGAATAATTTGTAGAGTAATAAGAGTCTCACCAATCTACACCAAATATAGCGCAATAAATAGTATCGTGCTAATTTAATACGATATTATTCACATACTATATTTTTTTATTATACATAATAAATTAAAATTAATTATGTGATACAAAAATAGTAAAAAAATTATTAAATATAATATAGAGCTAAGAATATAATATAAAATAAAACAACGATTTGATAATAGGGTAAATCATTTTTACATATATTGACCAAAAATATTTACGCTATTTTGAGATTTTTAGTCTTAACCTTGAGATCTTTCTCCTTGTTCTTGAAATCTTTTTTTTTTTTTTTTTTTTTTTTTTTTGCATAATTCTTACTTGTTCACTTCGAATAAAATATATGCTCAAATCACCTATAAAATTTAAATATTTAAGTAAAATTTTATTGTCTTCTTTAAATTCAAATACAATTATCTTTTGTATTTGGAGCTAATAAACTTGTCGCCTATTTGAACCGTCTATCTGAGATGCCTTTTTAAAAAGAAAAAAAAAATAATAAGTTTCCAATTTTGACCAATAATTATTGTAATTTGTTCATATATATTTTTTTTTTTACCCCAATACGTTGTTGAGCTAAAATACCACCAATTTTCGCTTCATTTATATTAAGAGAAAATGAAGACAAGTTTGGAGATTATAATGTGGGACACTCTGATTGAGATTAAGTAAAATAATTACTTTTTCTTTGAAATTTAGATGTTGTATTTTCAATATTATTTTTAAATATTTTGATATCTTCAAGAATAAAGTGGCTCACATTATATTTTAAAATATATTAATTGAATATTTGAGAGATGAATATAATAATTTGAATTATTAATATCTATCGACATGTTGCTTTTAATTTTGTTAATTAAATATAATGTTTTTTTTTCACATAATAAATATATTATTTTAGTAAGTGAATTTTTATTTTTTTATTATTAATTAACTAATAGTGATATATAATTAACTAATTAATTGATTTAATATAATAATTTTTAAGAAATTAATTTAAAAAAATAAAAAAAATATATACTTTTTAGTATAATATTTATTGTTATGGTTTAGAAAAGAGAGAAAATATAAAGCAACTTTGGCACCGATACATATGGTGCAAAAATTGTGGAAAAAAAAAAAATACATCCACTTACAAAAACAATATAACTTTTAAGGAACTCTTAAAATACTTTCCTTATGCAATTAGAATTGTTTAGTCATTATTTTTTTGTTTGTTTGTGAAGATTGATCATTAAGTAATTACTCCACTCATTCAAACTAAAGTTATAATAGTGTTAATTCATTAACGTTAAAAAAAAACTAATACTGAACTTTGTGTTGTAAAATATTAATTTTGTAGAAATTATTTTTAATATGATAAGAATTGTTGTATTTAATTAATATTTTTTTTTATGTTTCTAATTCTATTATAAATTTATGTAACTTGTATAAAGTAAATCAATACAATGAAATATTCAAACCAAATATTACATTCTTCTTTTCTACATAGTATCAGAGCAGATTAAGATTTTGTAAATTAAAAAAAAAAAAAAAACACAGATCACCTTTGCCGCTCAAAGATAAGGAAAACATCAAAGTGTATATCGATGCTGATTGGGCCGGAGCAATTGACGATAGGCGGTCAACTTCAGGATACTTTACTTTTGTAGGTGGGAACTTAGTTACATAGAGAAGCAAAAAATAAAATGTTGTTGCACGATCTAGTGCAGAAGCTGAATACGGAGGAATGGCCTTAGAAATTTGTTAAGCACTGTGATTGAAATTTCTCTTACATGATCTAGGCTATTCTTCAAAACAACCAATTCAGCTGTATTGTGACAACAAAGCAGTATGTGATATAACTCATAATCCAGTTCAACATGATCGTACAAAGCATGTCGAAGTAGATAGATTTTTTATTAAGGAAAATTTAGATGAAAAGGCTGTAAAATTACCAAAAATTCGATCAGAATATCAGTTAGCTGATAAACTTACTAAAGGAGTGTCTAGTCGGGTGCTCTCAAAGTTCTTAGATAAGTTGGGCATGTGTGACATCTATGCACCAACTTGAGGGAGAGTGTTGTAAAATGTTAATATGATAGAAATCATTCCTAATATGGTAAGAATCATTGTATTTAATTAATATCATTTTCTATCGTTTCTAATTCTATTATAAATTCATATAACCTGTACAAAGTAAATCAATATAGTGAAATATTCAAAACCAAATATTACAATTTTTTTTTCTACACATTGTACCTTTCAACAGTAACATACTCATATTAGTAATACATTCTTTACTTACAATGTGTAAATTCAATTCAAATATATTATTTATTTTACTAAGAGTTATTTTATTTTGATTTAAAACGTGAATTTTTTATTTATTTATTCTTATAATGCAAAAATAAGATTCTAGACTATTTGTATCATAAAATCATACTTAAATTTTATCCTAAATCATATTTCTTTATGTTTTCAAACAAATACTGTTAAGAAAAAAATATTTTTATATGGTTATTTGCATAGCACATAAATTTCATATATATATATATATATATATATATATTTGAAATAATAACAAAATTAATATTTTTATTAAATGTGATAATTATCTAGTCATATGATTAAAATTTTTATTAGATGTTATCTTTAAAGAAAAACTAATGTCAATAGCTAAAAATATAAAAATAATTTTATTTAAAAAAATATAAAGCTTAATTCAAATTTTTATATATATGTATAAAACAAAAACTCTTCACCAGCCTGGTTTTAGTTCCTTAATTAAAATAATTTAATTTAAAAATAATAAGAACCCTTTTATATTTCTGGCATTTACATGTGCATTTATTATTTGGAAAAGGATACTGATGTATTATTTATTATTTTTGTGTCCAATTTTGTATTATTTTTGATATGTTGTTACTTGTTACTACCAATACAAGTCAAGCACATGAATAAAAATTGTTAAAATGTCAGATTTTTTGCATAAAATATAAGTTTTTTTATTGTATGTATTGGCATACAAAGTAACACAAAAAAAGAAAAGAGAAAAAAACAATGATATAGGTGACCTTCGTTCCTTATTTTTATTACATCTTAATTTTGATAGATATAGTTAAAATCTTTAATACCTTAAGTACGTAAGATTCCCATCTGACAAATGAAACCCGAGAAGAGTACCTACGACAAGATTACTACAAGCGTAGGTTCTGTTTCATTTCATTCATTTCCCTACAAAACACACTACGTACCTTCATAATATACCTGCCTACTATCATCATCATCATATATTTGTTGGTATGCTTATAACAATCATATCGTATGAATGAAACTTCACATTTCATATTATTAGTATTCTTTGTAATCAGATTCCACATGAAGTGATTTATATTCAATGAACATTCATGAACGAGCATTAAAGATAAAAACTTCAATATTCTAATACTTTAATGGATCGCTCAAAATCTGCTAGAGGACTCAAATATGCAACCATATTGGATAATGTTTGGGCCCGTTTGAATGTCTGTCTTAAAAGTAGTTTAAAAAAAGTGGTTTAAAATAAAATAGTAATAGTTAAAAATAGTTTTAATAGAAATAATTAGGTGTTTGTGATGAAAATATTGAAAATAATTTTACTTTATATTTTAGAAATAATTTTAGGACAAGAAATAGTAATAAGAGTCTCACCAATCCAGCACCAAATATAAAGCAATAAATAGTATCGTGCTAATTTAATACGATATTATTCAAATGCTACATTTATTTTTTATTATATATAATAAATTAAAATTAGTTATGTGATACAAAAATAGTAAAAAAATTATTAAATACAATATAGAGCTAAGAATATAATATAAAATAAAACAATGATTTGATAATAGGGTAAATCAATTTTACATATATTGACCAAAAATATTTGCGCTATTTTGAGATCTTTAGTCTTGACCTTGAGATCTTTCTCCTTGTTCTTGAAATCTTTTTTTTTTTTTTTTTGCATAATTCTTACTTGTTCACTTCGAATAAAATATCGGCTCAGATCACTTATAAAATTTAAATATTTGAGTAAAATTTTATTGTCTTCTTTAAATTTAAATACAACTATATTTTGCATTTGGAGCTAATAAATTTGTAGCCTATTTGAACAGTCTATTTGAGATGCCTTTTTAAAAAAAAAAAAAAATCAATAAGTTTCCAATTTTGACCAATAATTATTGTAATTTATTCATCATTTTTTTTTTTTTTCACCCCAATACGTTCTTGAGCTAAAATACCACCAATTTTCGCTTCATTTATATTAAGAGAAAATGAAGACAAGTTTGGAGATTATAATGTGGGACACTCTGATTGAGATTAAGTAAAATAATTACTTTGTCTTTGAAATTTAGATGTTGCATTTTCAATATTATTTTTAAATTTTTTGATATCTTCAAGAATAAAGTGGCTCACATTATATTTTAAAATATATTAATTTAATATTTGAGGGATGAATATAATAATTTGAATTAATAATATCTATCGACATGTGCTTTTAATTTTTTAAATTAAATATAATGTGTTTTTCTTCACATAATAAATATAATATTTTAGTAAGTGAATTTTTATTTTTTTTCTTAAGAATATAATTTTAATTTTTTTTATTATTAATTAACTAATAGTGATATATAATGAACTAATTAATTGATTTAATATAATAATTTTTAAGAAATTAATATAAAAAAATAAAAATATATATATTTTTTAATATAATATTTATTGTTGTGGGTTAGAAAAGTCAAAAAATATAAAGTAACTTTGGCACCAATATATATGGTGCAAAAATTGTGGAAAAAAAAAAATCCACTTACAAAAGCAATATAACTTTTAAGGAACTCTTAAAATACTTTCCTTATGCAATTAGAATTGTTTAGTCATTATTTTTTTGTTTGTTTGTGAAGATTGATCATTAAGTAATTACTCCACTCATTCAAACTAAAGTTATAATAGTGTTAATTCATTAAAGTTAAAAAAAAAACTAACACTGAACCTTGTACCTTTCAACAGTAACATACTCATATTAGTCGTACATTCTTTACTTACAATGTGTAAATTCACGTTTTAATTTGATTTAAAACGTGAATTTTTATTTATTTATTTATTCTTATAATGCAAAAATAGGATTATAGACTATTTGTATCATAAAATCATACTTAAATTATTTCTCCAAAATCATATTTCTTTATGTTTTCAAACAAATACTATTAAGAAAAAAATATTTTTATATGGTTATTTGCATAACACATAAATTTCATATATATATTTGAAATAATTACAAAATTAATTTTTTTTATACTTTCAAATTAATTGTGAAAATAAAATAATATTTAGAGTTTTTATTGAATGTAATAATTATCTAGTCATATGATTAAAATTCTTATTAGATGTGATCTTTAAAGAACAGTTAATATTAATAGTTAAAAATATAAAAATAATTTTATTTAAAAAAAATATTAAATGTAATTCAAACTTTTATATATATATATATAATAAAAACTCTTCACCAGCCTCAGTGGTGGATTTAGAATTTATATCTAGGAGGGGCACCACATATGTAATAAAAAATAATATTTGATACTTCTTAATAATTAATTATTTTTAATTAAAAACATATATTATATGTATCTTATTTTAATAAAAATATGTGTAAATTATTAAGTTTGTATTGAATTATTGAATATTAAATCTAAAATTTGAAACTCAGGTGGGACACAGTAATATTTTGTATATATAATTATTTATAATTTTATAAATATTACACCTAAAATTTTATTTATCAAAAATTATAGTAAGACACGTACCCCTCTTAAACTGTATACAGATCCGTCCCTGACCAATCTGGTTTTAGTTCCTTAATTAAAATAATTTAATTTAAAAATAATAAGAACCCTTTTATATTTCTGGCATTTACATGTGCATTTATTATTTGGAAAAGGATATTGGTGTATTACTTGTTATTTTTGAGTCCAATTTTATATTATTTTTGGTATGTTGTTACTGGTTATTATCGATACAAGTCAAGCACATGAATAAAAATTGTTAAAATGTCAGATTTTGTTGCATAAAATATATATATATATATATATATTTTGTATGGATCATATTTGGCATACAAAGTAACAAAAAAAAAAAAAAAAGAGAGAGAGAGAGAAAAAAAATGATATAAGTGTCCTCCGTTCCTTATTTTTATTACATCTTAATTTTGATACATATAGTTAAAATCTTTAATACTTCTGTACGTAAGATTCCCATCTGACAAATGAAACCCGAGAAGAGTACCTACGACAAGATTGCTAGAAGTGTAGGTTGTGTTTCATTTCATTCCTTTCCTACAAAACACACTACGTACTTTCATGATATACCTACCTACTATCATCATCATCATATATTTGTTGGTATGGTTATAACAATCATATCGTATGAATGAAGCTTCACATTTCATATTATTAGTATTCTTTATAATCAGATTCCACATGAAGTGATTTATATTCAATGAGCATCCATAAATGAGCATTAAAGATAAAAACTTCAATATTCTAATACCTTAATAGATCGTTCAAAATCTATTAGATGACTCAAATATGCAACTATATTGGATAATGTTTTGGGCCCGTTTGAATGTCTACCTTAAAAGTAGTTTAAAAAAAGTGGTTTAAAATAAAATAATTTAGTTAAAAATAATTTTAAGAAAAATATTTAAATATTTTAGATAAAAATATTAAAAATAATATTACTTTATATTTTAGAAATAATAATTATTTTTTAAAAAATTAAGTATAATTTTTAAAATATAAATAATATTTTTAAAACTTTTTAAAAATATTTTTTATAAAGAATATCAAGTAATCTAACTAATTAAAAAATGATTTAACTGAAGTTCAAAACGGATCCATTTTCCAAACTAGACAGTAGGTAGGAAAAACGTCACAATCCCATGGGAAAGTTACAGCAAAAAATTATTTGAAATTAATATTTTTAAAATTTTTCATAATAAAATTAACACTACAATAATATTAAATATTTAATATTAAAAAATTTTAAATTGTTATAATTTAATCTAAATAACGTGTTCAAATAAAAATGATATAAAAATTATTTTTTAATTATAAAAATATATATTTTTTTTTTTCAAATAAATTCTCAGCACGAACCGCTGTTAAAGCTCTCGACTAATAACATCAACAGAAGAAAGTTGTATGTTCTAGCTTGATAGTTAAACGAATAAACAAGGCTAAAGAGATTAATATCTGAAGCATAATAAGAGATAAACACACCATCATCAATCTAAATAAAGCAACAAATTTAAAAATATAAGCGAATACAAAGAAAACGAAGAATACTGGCAGAGCTCGGTCTCGGGGCACCGAGCCACTGAGTCTACAAGAGAGAGAGTGTCTGAGTGCAGGGCTAACTGAAGCTAGAGACTAGAGTTAGTTTTCGAAAATTACCATATTTGAAATTCGCCTACTAAAATGGATCGGGCCATACTAATGGGCTAGTATTATATAATTTATTTGTATATAAATTTAAAAAATAAAAAAAAAAAGTGTCGTGAACGTTAATTTATTTGGGTTAAATATGTTATGTAATTTTTTAATTTAAAAAATGTATCTTTTAGCCATTTATTTGTAAAAATAATAGTGTCAAATGAATAAAAAAGTTCACATTTTATTGAACTTTTATTTAAATTTAATAAAATAATATATATATCACAATATATTTATATATATTTTTTTATAGTTATATACCCAAAAAAATTAATATTTAATAAAAAAGTACTCAAAACATTTTAAGAAATTTGTTTCTTTAAAACTTAAAAGAAAATTTTATTGTCTAATATATAATTTTGAATATTAGGTTATAAAAATTTTATTTAAATTTGAAAGAAAAAAAAAACATTAGAATTTTTAATTAAATATTAATTTTTTATGTATATATTTATAAAAAAATATAAATATGAATATAGTACATATATTATTTCATTAAATTTTATAAAAAATTGAATAAAAAATTAATTTTGCTATTCATTGACATGTTTTTTACAATCAAAAAAATTTAGAAACACTTTTTTTTTTAAAATAAACAACACATTTAGCTTAAACAAAATAACTATTCATGCAATTCACCATTTCATTTTTAATTATCTTAGAAAAAAATATATGTTTATTTTTTAAAAAATGTAAATTAATATATATATATATATAGATAATTAAAAATGAAAGGATAAAGTGTCTATATAGTCACTTTATTTAAATTAAATGTGTTGTTTAATTTTTTAATTAAAAAAAATGTTTTTAAATTCTTTTATTTGTGAAAAAGGCGTGAGGGAACAAAATTAACTTATATATTTTTTTTAGTATTAGAATAAAATAAATATATGTATCTATTTATCGAGTAGAATTAAAAATAAAATGAGTTTAATAATCGAATTATTTTACATATGAGGGTAATTTATTTGCTAAATACGTTACTTTTCTCCGGGTGAATTGATGATTATGAAGACGCCTGTTAGTTTCTTAACTCCCGCCCTTCCAAGTTCCAAGTCCCTTCCGTCTGTCTAACGAAACCGTTTCAAATCCATCAACGCGCCGTTTCGTTTCAAGCCCGTTATAAAATACTACATCAAATAAAAGAGAGAATAGATTACTACTTAAAGGCATAGCAATTCAGCATTAAAAACAATAATGACAACAAAACGTATTGGTTTCTTAATTTGCTACCATCTAAATCTACCATTCTTTATTTGTAGCATTCAACAACTGCCAGTCTCATTCACTCCAGAGTCTAATTCTCAATTTTGAAGAGAAGAGAGACAATTAAAATCTGCCAAATAAATCAAACAAGTCCACCATTCTTCACCTGCCTTTCAACTCTTGGTTGTCTTTTTGACTTTCAGCATTTTCAATAAGTTATTTCCTATATGGGTTATCGAGTTCACATACTTTTACTATAATTTAATTTTTCTTATAGTGCTTCATTTAACTGTATGAAAGATTGAAATAGGAGATTGTAAAACTGGTGTTCTGACAACTCATCGCCACTCTGAGCACCATCTGTTTGTTAAAAAGGAGAAAGGAAAAAAAGGGCTACAGATTTTACAAGAGAAAATAAAATGGGTCATTCTTCAAATGGAAAATTGGAGGAAACCCAGGAGATTCAACGTCAATCACCAGATGAAGATAAGAAAGTGGTGGTGATTGAAGATGTTGGAGACTCCAAACCTGTGGTCGAATTCATAAAGGAAATAGACATTGGTGATGATTATGATGATGATACTGTGTATGCAAAGAAGAACGTAGCTGTTGAAGAAGATGAATCTCCTCCTGATCACAATGATTTGAGCTCGGGCTTGGGCAGTTTCGAAGCAGAGAACAATAATCCAGAGAAGGGCTCAAGAGAAATGGTTGAGGATAAGGAGGCATCTGAATCAATTGCTCTTGTTGAACTGCCAATTGAGATTGTTGATTCAGATCTAAAAGAAATTAAGGAGAAACCATTTGAGATTGATGAGTCTTCTCCGGTTGGAGATTTGGTTTTGGAAAAAAATGAAGGAAAAGCAGCATCAAAGGGGATTGAGGAAACAAAATTTCCCCATACAACTATGAGCAATGAGTCTTCTTCTGCTTCTGTAGATGCTGAGCAGCCGAAAGGAACTGAAGAAACAGAATTACCTGAAATTGATGAGAAGAATGAGAATAATGCAGGGGAGTCATCAGGTACTACTGTTGCTGAGGCCAGAGAACAATATGTTAAATCAAATAATGCCAGTGAAGAATCTGAGAAGCCTGAGGTTCTTGAAGACACAGCAAATCCAGTGAGTGAAGAAGATTGTTGTTTGCATTTTGTTTTGTCTATTTTATTGTTTTTTCTATACATGTATTTGCATTTGACGACTGACTTATATATTTGTGTTTGAACTTGTTGAACAGTCTATTGCATATGTCATTCGACAACCCCTGCAACCAACTTCATGGAGAAGCTGTTGTGGAATCGTTGAAGTTCTGCGACGTTCTCGCAGATGATTCGAGGTGATTTCATAATTAATTGTCAATTATAGTTTCACAATGTAGAAAATGAAACAAATTAAGGTAACAGATCATCCCTTTTTGGGCATCACCAATACTAACAGGCCAAAGATTAAGATAATTGAGTTATTGTTATATTATGTGTGCCAATAAGTTATATATTGAAAAGAATATGAATATTAAATTATATATATACTTAGGATACGTTACAACTCGTTACTCTTTTGATTGGAACCAAGCCCAACAATTAATAATATTAGCAGCACATGTTATTTTTACGGAGAATCAAATGGTACATGCCAAGTAACCAATGATAAATGCATTGTATTTTTCATGGGGTGAGCTGTGTGGGGGCATTATTATTTAAAATGAGCAATTTCGTGGGCTATATTTCGGTTAGACACAAGTAATCTCAAAATTTTTAAGAACTAATTAAATTTAAATTGTGATTTTTTATTAAATAAGACAAAATAATGCATGTAAAAGATGCGAGATCTTCTTTTTCAAAAATATTGAATGTATTTTAATCCTTTTGGCACCAAATGAAGTTATAATATTCTTAAATTTTATCATTTTTAAAATCATGGTTTTTCTTTGTAACATGGAAAAAAGATATTATAAGCTTTTTGTTATATATGTATTTTTTTTTTTCAAAATTTTTTATTTGTAGTTTCAAATTATTAAATTTTTTTTTAGTTAATTAGGCATGTGCTTAACAAATGTATTTTTCATTATGTAAAATGCTTAACTTTGATAATGTTATGTTAACTGGATTATTTTGATTATTTATGTCAATTATGAGATATAATTAATTTAATTAAATAATTATAAAATTAATGTACCTATTTTGTAATAATTATGGAATTAAACTAACATTTTTTCCTTTGTTTCATTAGGTTCTTGTTTTGAATCTATATATATTAAATAAATACAAAATAAATAAATAAACCTATTTTTAAAAGAGTAGAGATATATGTTACAAATTTTGTAATATAAAAAATAAGGTAATGTGATTTAGCAGTTGTTATAAAATCTTAACATATTATTTGTGATGATGATAAATTTAACACCTTATTTGCAATGATCACAAATGTGTGCTAGATAGCATTTTATTTTCTGACATGAGAAAAGGAAAAATATTCTACGTCTTAATATCTTGTAGTACAGATTTTTACAATGTAGCCTTGTTTTTATTATTCCATTATAATATATATATTTTTTAATGTTCTCAGGTTTTGTTTGTTTGGGTCAACAATAACACTTGCTCGTTGTTTCGTAGGTTTGATTTGCAATTCATAAATCAGAAAAATGCATTAAATTCTGTTCTTGGGGATACATATGTGATTTATTGTTTGGAGTTTTGCAGGGAAGGGAGGATATATTGTTCTTCTGTCCAATTACTAATGAAGAGCTTCAGATTTGTTGTGTGCTTGGGAATGGAAGTATGGGACTGACTTGGAGTGTTTTTACTCACTTGGGTGGTTTAACTTGTTGTATGGTTGTCTCATACTCTCAATATCTCATATCTTATTGACAGACAATGAGTTATTACTTTTTATGGCTTATATTTATTTTTCTCCAGCTAAAATATTAATTGAAATTATAGTTATGGATTTACATACGAACTTGTTGCATTTTCCATTTCTGTATTTAGTCTTTTATCACTGCTTATTGAATTTTAAATTTACTTATCCGAGTGGGAATTGATTCTAATTTCTATTTGGAATATTGTCATACATAAGTACTTATATATAGATTTTAATATTTTTTTTTTCAATTTTATGTAGAGTCCATTTTAAACAAAGTCCGAGATTTGTAAATAGTTTAGATTTTGATGAGAAGCATTTATTTATCTTTACTTTTCAAATATATTTTAAATCAAATTTGTTAAATGCGTGGATGAGATTATTAAAGAAGTAGATCATTAAAAAAAAGGGAGAAAATATTTAATGGCTCTTTAAGTATATTGGTCCCTAATTTTTTTCAATTTAATAAAATTTGTTTCATATTAGAAAAAATTTATTTCTCTTAAATTTATTAATAATACAAATTAGGAACCAAATTTAGAAAAAATAAAATAAAAAAGAAAGAAAATAAGAAATAGAATTGACAGTTGATGAGTGCTAAAAAACCGTATTTTATTTTAGCCCATGAACCTATCTAAAAAAGTCATAATTACTAAATATCAATAGAGTTTTCATTACAAGAAATAATATCAATAGAGCTGTCTATAATTATAAATTACATACTAATTTTTTTTTTTTTATAAAATTAGATTAAAATATGTAATTTATACATAAAATGTTATATTTGTTTAATTTTTTCTTTTTATGTAATGTGTAGAAACATATTTGAAACTTAATGACAATAAATAAATTAAAAATTAATCATAAATTTATTTTGAAAACTATTTAATTAAAAACAATATATTAAGCATTGACTTCTTAAATTTTAAGCTGTTTTTAATGTGGGCATTTTTTTTTTAATAAGTTAAAAAAAAAAAAAAAAAAAAAGGGGATATATATGTTATTATTATTTTTTTTTTATTGAAATTAACACAAAAGAATGATGAAAAGGAATAAAACATCCGATTAACACAACGCTTAACTCACCAAACTCCAACTCATTTTTTAAAACAGGCAAGCAGCGAGGAGAGGCTCATACATATATATGTTATTATTTAAAAATATAAAAATGTTTTTGTTAAAAATTTATTTATTAAGGTGTGATTTTAGTATAGATAATTACATACCTCAAACGCGGCCTCTCTAACTCAGTTGAGCCAACGATGGAAGAAGAAACACAGCGAAAGCCGATCGAACTATCTCTTCTTCCCCATCAAAGTCAAAACCAACAACCACCACCATCACAGAAGAGAGCTCCAAAACGATTCATAAAGAGCCAAATCCCAGATTCCATCCTCCATGACCCTACTCTCAACGCCGCCATTGCTCTCCTTCCCTCCAATTACAACTTCGAAATCCACAAGTGCGTCTGGCGCGTGCTCTCTACCAAGGCCTCGCGGGTTGCCCTCCAACTTCCTGAAGGTCTCCTCATGTACTCCCTCGTACTTTCCGATATCATCTCCACCTTCGGTAAAGCTCAACAAGTCTTCGTACTCGGTGACGTCACTTACGGCGCTTGTTGTGTCGACGATCTCTCTGCTTCTGCTCTCGATGCTGACTTATTAATCCACTATGGTCATAGCTGTCTCGTCCCCGTCAACGTCACCACCATACCTTGTCTCTACGTGTTTGTTGAAATCTCGATTAGTGTCGAACACTTGGTGCGCACTGTAAAGCTCAATCTCCGAGCTCCAAAATCTTCAGTAAATGACATCGTTCTTGCTGGTACAATACAGTTCTCCTCTGCAATTAGAGCTGCTAAGCCAGAACTTGAAACTATGGGGTTCAAAGTGGTTATTCCTCAGTCGAAGCCACTGTCGGCCGGAGAGATATTAGGTTGTACGGCTCCGAAGATAGGGAAGAGTGAAGGAGAGACTGTGGTGGTGTTTGTGGCTGATGGGAGGTTTCATTTGGAAGCGTTTATGATTGCGAATCCGGGGATTAAGGCTTTTAGGTATGATCCTTATATGGGCAAGTTGTTTCTGGAGGAGTATGATCATGTGGGCATGAGAGAATCGAGGAAAAGAGCAGTTTTAAAAGCAAAGGGTTCTAAAAACTGGGGAATTATATTGGGAACATTGGGGAGGCAAGGGAATCCAAAGAGTTTGGAGAGATTGGAGAAGAAAATGATTAGTAAAGGTTTTGGGTATACAGTGGTTTTGATGTCAGAAATTAGTCCACAAAGGATTTCTTTGTTTGAGGATTCAGTGGAAGCTTGGATTCAAATTGCTTGTCCAAGGCTATCTATTGATTGGGGGGATGCGTTTGGGAAGCCGGTTCTGACACCCTTTGAGGCTGAGATTGCTTTGGGAGACTTAGATGGTTGGTGGGAGAGAAAGAATTGTGACTCTGGTGGTTGTGATTGTGCTTGCAATGAGTCCTCTTGTGGAGGTAGGAATGGGAATCCGAAAAGCATTATTGGGGATTATCCAATGGATTACTATGCTCAAGATGGTGGGGAATGGAATTCATCTTATATGAATAAACCATCACGACCTGTGAGGAGGTATTAAGGAATTTTCTTTGAATGCATTGACAATTCCCAAGAAAATTGTGTATTTGATGTCATAGTCTAACCAGATTCTTCTTACTTGCTTATGGGTTGGCTTTCAGTTTTGCTTCTGAATTTTGGAAACTTTAGAGGGTACATTATAACAATGTTTTATTTCTGATTATTTTTGGATTGTTTGTGTGTTTTTGTTAGTGAGACGTCAGAAAATCTCTGTGGTCATACTCATTAGTAAGTTGCCAACTTGCCATTCTAGGAGGAACTGACTTATGTAAGAACAGGGATTTCCAAATACTTTATGAAACATGGCCTTAGTGTATCGTTTCTATTCCTTAGCTGAAGACTTCATTCTCAAGTTTGTTTCTTATATTATGAAAAGTGTATTTACATTAGATCATCATATCATGAAAATAGCATTGATCTAATGCTTAGATCTTGTTATGACGTTCCTTTATGTGCTTAAAATAATTGTCAAGTTCGGTAGTTGCTGGGTTTGGCATTACTGGTTAAGGTGGCGATTTGTGCCGTTGTTGGTTTGACCTCTTCATTTTAAGTTATTTAAACTCTTTATTTTTTGGCAAGTATATTTATCTAGCAATATGTATAAAAAATTTATTAGCAATTTGCACTAGTTTGTGTTAATTTGATTGTGTTTAGTTTAAGTTCAAGCTCATCTTTGTTGGCCTGAATTAAATTCGATTCGAATTAGTGTTGGACCAATTTAAAATTAGCTAATTTGGGCTAGTTTAAATTAGTCCGGCACGAATTACCTCCCCTAACTAGAGAGCACAATTCATACATGTTTTTAGTTCATATTTAATTTGTAGAATAAAAATGTAATAAAAATACGAATGATAATATGAATTAAATTAAATAAAAATAATAATATTATTATAATGTAATATAATCAAAATAAATAACTATATTAAAAAAATAATAAAATTTTAAATGAAGTAAAATTATAAAATAAAATTTTTTTTATTTAAATAAAAAATTATTAATAATTATAAAAATGTGTAAATAAAAAATGATATTACAATGTAGTATAATTATTGTTATAAATTTTATTATAAATTATAAATAAGTAATCTAATCAAATATAATAATATATTGAATCATTACATAATAATTCACGTATCACGTATGCTAACCATATGCTAACCATATAAATTATAAATAAGTAATCTAATCAAATATAATAATATATTGAATCATTACATAATAATTCACGTATCACGTATGCTAACCATTAATAATTTTGTATTTTTATTGGGATTGTAATGGGTAAGCTCACAACATAGATGCTAATGGGCTAAAAGGTAATGGCCCTTAGTCACCTTATGTAGCCCATAGAAGCCCAATTTATGGGAATATTGTTGGCTTCACGACTCCATTTATTTTTAAACTTTAATTAAATTTATATTTAAATTCTTAATTCTATAATTTAATCTATAAAATTTTAAAATTTTATATATAAATTTTTAAAATTTTAAATTATATAATTTAGTCTCCGTATTTTTAAAAATTTATGCATAAATCCTCTCTTGAGTATTAAAACACATATTTTTTAATCTAAATTTTAGGACTTATGTGTAAATCTTTTAAAGTTTAGAAACTAAATTGCAGGATCTAAAAGTTTAAGGACTTATGTATAAAATTTTAAATTCTTTAGACTAAATTGTTAAATTTAAAATTTATAACCAGTAGTATTATTTAACCAATATTGTTACATAATGTATGTTAATTACTTAATTAGGTGATATTTTGTATCAATCATATTACATGTTCCTTTAATCAATTATGGGTACTCAATCTAGTAGCAATGTGTAGAGTAGCTAATGAATGGTCGGTCCATTTACAAAATAATAATAATTCTGGTGAGCAAAGGGAAGAAACAAAAGCACCCAGGTACATATCAAAATTTGTCAAATTGTGACTTATTTCTTAAGTTTTATAGGTTTAGGTACATTTAGCTTAGGAAAAAAAAAAGTTCAAATTTGGAGTTATTTTCTATTTTTATTTTTTTATTGAAAAAAAGTTCTCGAAGGTTAGGATTATTGTCACACACCACCACACCACTGAAGGTTCGAACTCGCGTCCTGTCGTATAAGAACAGTGATCTAATGCTTTAATCCTAATGTCCAAATCGATAAATTCAGAGTTATTAAGCCTATCTTAAATGGTATTTGAGATAGTTTCTTTGCCTTTTCGAAAGATAAAGCAAAGGCCAATTCTACCTATATCTCGTAAAACCTTAAACTACATATCCTTAAACCTTAATTTGTAAACTCATTAAGAGTATGATATGTACATAGAACTTTTCAAGTATTTTTAGAATTATCCTTAAACAAACTTCAAATATAAATGTAAACCTCATGCTCTATTTTGGGCTAGGCCCTTGTTACTCGGATCACACCAAATTAGAGTAACGTTTTTTTTTTAATTATATAACATAACTTTTTTTTTTTATGTATAAAATTTTATTTTTAACCTCCCTAAAAAAGGAAAATATGTTTACTTTTTTTATAACATAAATGAAAATTTATTTTTTTTGTTAGAAAAAAATAAACATATATTTTTTTTATTAAAAAATGTTAAAAATAAAACCAATTGAATAACAAAACCATTTATGCACTAAAATTTTTATTTTTATCTTTTATTTTGGGACTTAAATAACTTATATTTGATAAATATTTCAATTTTCTCAAATTAAGAAACTAATACCTAAACTCACAATTTTATTAACAAAATATAAAAAAAAATATTTTACCAAAGTACTCCTTTTTCTTCATCTTAGAATACTTAACTTAGCTCCGATTATCTTATTAAAGTTCATGCGATGTTGCCTATAATCTCATCAAAGTTCTAATAAAATTATCGAGTAAAAATATAACATATTATATTTAAATATTAAAATTAATAAACATATTAGAATAAAATATAAATATAAATGTAATAGCTTACGACCATAAATTTGGATATAAGTTACACATCGAAGTTAGATAAAATTAGATGTAATATATTATATACAAAAATAAAGTTAATATCATATAATAAAAATAGATATTGTAAGGTTTATTTGTATTGGCAATTTTCGTGGACAAAATGTTTAATTGTAATCTAACATAAGTGTTCACCATTCATTTAGATGATACATGATGATGGAGTCACCAAGCTTGCAATGCTCATATGAAAAGTAAAATATGATCTCATGCATACATCCTCACATAATTGTGCACTATACTTAGTTTGGATTGTAACGAAAAATAAACTATGCACATCTTGGTCGATCGATCGAGAGGATAGTTCGATCGATCGAGTTATCGATCAATCGAGTCTGGATCGACTTCGATCTAGATGCTCTCGGGTTGAACTAGATCGATCGATTAATTTGTTGATCGATCGAGCATAGACTGACTTCCATCTAGCTGCTCTCGGGTTTGAAATTGCATGGTTAGATTGATCGAGCATTGTCTAGATTGATCGAGCATTGTCTAGATCGATCGAGGCAGTTTTTCAATTTTACTACAACTCTGTTTTTAATTTGGCTCATATGTTACTTTTACCAATTTGACTCATTTAACGTTAAATGCAAAATCCTTATATGAGTAAAATTGTTGTAAAAGTAGAATCCTGGTATAAGTAGAATTCTTGTAAAAGCGAAATCCTGATATGAGTAGAATTCTTGTGAAAGTAGAATCCTTATATGAGTAGAATTGTTGTGAAAGAAGAGTCTTTGTTTGAGTATAATTGTTGTGAAAACAAAATCCTAACATGAGTAAAATTGTTGTCAAAGCTAAATTCTGATATGAGTAGAGTTGTACTCTATTATTAATCCTCTTTCAAGTCAAACTGGACTCTATATAAGTAACACTTGTTTGTGCAAAATATAAACCACATACAAAACTAATATTTTCCATATCTGAATTGTGTTTTCAAAGAAAAATATTTTTCTTTTCATCTTTAAGCTTAGGCACTTTCTTATTTTAATTGTTTAAACATACTGTGTGGTTATGTTTGAATAATTCACATGTCTAATTATCTTTCATGATATTTAGAATTGCATGATAGATCTAGAGTTTACTAGCTGATTTGTTTTTACATCATATGCTATTGAATCTGCTAGTTAGGGTTTTTTATTGTTTGAATCCACTTTAGGACACACTTTGCACTTGTGCTATTTGTGCTAACGTTTCAGGTGACGTGCTCGGTATTTCGTGTGACTCGAAATTATCGAAGTTGACGGATTCAATTGATCTTGTGGGACTTAAGTAGATCGGAACGTTGGTTCGAATCCAGACACCTAGCTTGTGGAAGCTATGAAAGGAGCGACTACTCGTAAGTAAATTACAGAAAGGAGGGATCTATCTATGAAGGGTAGTTCTAGGACCTATGGTTGTAATTGAACATTGATTTTCATAGTGAATAGTTAGGTGGTCCGGTGAACCGGTGATTTTTCTCTTAGGTCATTGGAGTGATCTAGATTGTTTCCATCTAAAAATATTGTGTGTTATTTTTATTCCGCATTTTATCTTTACAAGCGATTGCATGTCGGACCGTTGTGATTATATTACATAATTAATATTTATTAAAATTGAAAATAATCTATTCACCCCCTCTAAATATATTTGATCCGTAATTAAAGAACTTTCAGATATAACATAATATCTTTAAAAAAATATTATAGGTCCTTAAAAAAAATATAAAGCCTTAGTGTATATCTTAACATCTAGCAATGATCGCTAGAACTATAAAAATAAATGTCATATATTATACACATATAAAAATAAATATACGTGCTTAATCTGCTGCCATCCATAATAACATCAGAAAATACATGTGCTTATTATATGTACATTACAAACAGACAAGAGTAAAGGAGGATATTATTTCAAAGAAGAGAAAAGGCATGAGAACTGTTAGCAGCAAACACAACAATATATATATATATTCCTAATTGGTCCTTCATCTTTAAAAATCGAACATGAAATTTCCCTTACCAAACGTTCAAGTTTTCTTTCCTCTCACATCATTGAGTTCTAACCAAGATTATTTAACTTCCAGAGCAGTTAACTTATCCTATAATCAAAATTTATTGTAGAAAGAAATCAATAAACTTCAATAAACCAATCAGGAGCCACAAAACAACTGCTCAGTCCCTTTTCTGACCAGAAGGCTCCATGGGAGTCCAAATCCCCCTAAACTTGTAGATACACCTGAAATAGTAACAAGAGGAACTAGAAGATAAGGACAAGGAGCGAGAGGGAGAGGACTGGAGCGAGAAGCAGAAGAAGTAAAAGAACGAGAATGAGAAGGAGATCAACAATTGAAATCGAAACCTGAAGGAAATCGACAATCTCAACTTGGCTTCGCCATGACTAAAATTGGGTTGGAGTTATGAGAAATATAACAAAACCCCTCCCGCTGCTGCAATATCCTTATTGTCTAAAGAAACAAATGGATCGAGAAAGAGAAAGGAAGGTTGACATGCAACAGTTTTGCGCCGGTGCGGATAGAAAGAAGAGAGAGAAATGATAGAAAACAAAATATCTGTGAAGAGTGGAAACCTGGGAACTAATCCAAAAGCTAGCATATAATTCAAGTGAAAAACTTAGGTGAAAAAAAAAATTATATACGTTAGTACATTTTATAAGAAAAATGGACTTAAATTTTTTTATGTTCTATCTTCTAAAATTAAATTTTTTTCTTTTTTACGATCGACTTTTAGTTTATATCTTTTTTTTTTCCTGCTATATTTATACCTTTTTATATATTTATAATACTAAAAAAATTCTCGTAAATTAGGCAAACAAAAACGCGGTCATATAAAAAAAAAAAAAGTGTACGAAAATCTAAAGAAGTATCTATTCTAGGTCAATAATACAAGGAATTACTTATTAGTATTGTACTCTACTGGGCTGGGCCTGTTATCGACATCACGTTCAATGTAAGGCCCTTTATACTGAGCCATTTTGAAATCACAAAAAGCAAATGAATAAATCACCCTATATTATATATAAAATTTAATTCATATATAATATTATATTTATATTTTAAAATATTAATATTAATTATATTTTAATAATATATTATTATATTAAATAAAGATTATAAAAATTACATCTTATAAAAATTATAAATTCAATAATTATTATATTTAATAAAAATTATAAATATTATTTTAATTTTATAATTAATTCAAAAACTTAAAAAATTAATTTTATATTTATTTTAAATATGTTGTAACAATTAACCAAAGAAAAAATTAAAACATTTAAAATAATTTACTACGTATTTTTAACTAGTGCTTTCAAATTTATCAATAATTTCTTTATTAATAAAAATAATTTATTAATAATTATGAACATTAAAGATTTTATATATAGATATGATCAACATTCTTAATTTTTTTTACATAAATTGTTATATTTTTTAATGATAATCGTTGATATCTATAATTAACAAGAAAAAAAAATTTATTTCTTAATACCTAAATCTTTAGTAATTGAGAGTGTAAAAACTTAAATAATAAATTGTGTATTTTAATCCTATTATATATATATATATTTTACGTAGTCAAACAAATAAATTACGTGTTATTGACTACGACTCCTTGGCAATGATTGTTTTATATTGAAAATAGGTATGAAAATTCGTCCAAACAGGTCAGTGGCTTGTGGTTAGTGGTTACTAATTATTTGCAATACTAGGTTGGGCCGGTTCGGTCACAATCATTTTTACTTTTTCATTGATTGAGATGTTTATACACCTTTAACAAAATTATTATTCAAAATGTGTTAACAGTAGGAGTCACCAAACATGGGTAAAATCCGAACCAAGCCAAAAGTAATTGAAATGATTAAGTTAACAATTCCCAAAGGTGAATTCGGTTCAATTCAGATCTGATCCATTGAAAAGCTTCTCTTCAAGTTTAGATCACAGTACACTGTACACATGGGGACCAAAAACACATGACATTTTAAAGAGCATGGGTGATATCTGCATTGTGTTTTTTTTCGCTTACCTGTATATATTATTTATTATTTTGATTTTAAAATAAAAATAAAAAATAATAAAAGGTTGTCAAAATTTCAAAACATACCTCAGAGCTCAATTTTCAGGATGTTAAGCTCAATACCATGAATGTTCCTAATGGACCACCTGTTATGGCAGACCTATCTAAACAGATTTTATCTAATATTTGTTTTGTTTCCTTGTCTTTGAATCTTTGTTATTTTTGCAGGCAATATTATATATATGGCTTTACTCTATACAATAACTATACATGCACCCAAACCAAACCTGCAGATGTGGTACCAGTATGTATAAGTACTTTTCAGAGAGACCAAGTTGTGAAATTGCTTTTAAGTGCTTTAAACAAAACTGCAAGTTGTTTTTACTTCCACTAGTAATTCCAAAATATATAGTTGGTTATAAGCCATTGATTTATAGCTACTACTTAACAAGGAAAAGTAAGGGGTTCGGTTTGTAACAAATTTTAGTTTTAAGTTTTTTTTTCCTTCTCTTGTGCTTGAAAATAGTTTTTTATTTTATTTATTTATTTTTCAGTTCATTTAAAAATAAAAATAAAAATAAAAAACTCATATAGTAACAAATTTTGATTTCACTTTTCTAAAATATGAACACACAACACATATAACTTGTTTATTAAAACTTTGTTTAGTGTTATGTTTTTTATTTTTCTATTTAATACTCATTTATGTTTTAAATTTTAACCATTTTTTTTTATTGATAACGACAATACAAAAGAGTTGGGATAGTAGGCTTCGCAAAAATTATGTGTATAATATGATTTCAAATTTAATTATGAAAATTTTAAAATATGAACACACAAATCAAGTTTTAATTTTTTGTCTCAAGTTCTAAATTTGGTTAGAAGTTTCATTTTCAATTAAAGTGAAAACTAAAATTTTAAAAAAATAATTAAAAAAAAAACTAACCTTAAATTAATAATTTATTCTAATATAATCACTAAGCAAACGAGAAAAAGACACGCCATTTCCACCATGTATAAGCCCTATCTGAAGTCCGAACCCAGTTTCATAACATTCTTAAACGCCTTTATATTATATTAATTAAGACGTAAAATATTATAATTTTGTTGATTAGTAGATTAATCTCTAACTCCTAGACCGTTACTCTATATATATATATATATATATATATATATGTATGTATTAAAAAGGTTCTAAAATTCTTTTTTTATTTTATTAATAAAGTAAAAGTACACTTACGCACTTAAATAAGATTTAAACTTGAGTTCTTAACAAGAGAATTTGAAATCTTATCACCGATTCCCAAAACTAAGAGTGCATACGTTGATTCATCTACAGTAGTTTATTGGAGGAACATTCAGCTTATTAAGATAATGCTGTTTAGACGAACAATTTACAAGTATCTTAGATTTAGATGTCAAAGAGAGAACGTACAAATTAGAGATATATCAAACATAGCCAAGAATAAGCGTTTAATTATTTTAACATGTTTTGACTTATATAACATGATTAATTAATAATTACTTATTATGTTGGTCTATATATTTAAATAATTCAAACATTATCATGAAAAAGCTATGGTGTAATGTAATTCTCACAAATACTTCTTCTCTCCCTTTTATTTTGGCTCCTTAATATTTCCGAACAAAAATGTCCAAACTAGGGAAATAATTTTTAATGATGATCAATGACGGACCTATCTCAAAGGCCATACCAAGCTTAAGCTCGGATAATTTTTTGAGATATATATATATATATATATAATCAAAAGAATTAATTATATAAAAAAATATTGTTAGTAATGTCACCTCTATAAATAAGTAAAAGATTACATAAACTCATGTTCGATATAGTCTTTTTGAAGTTTTTATTTTTAATAAATATTACTAATATTTTTGTAAAATAATATATTATTATATTGTCCGCAACTCTGCTTCTTTTCTACTCTGTAATTATGTTATTTGGTATCCCCCATCTCGAAAATTGTTTGTCACAATGGATGTTGTTTTTCATGAAGATACAATGTACTTTTCTGAAGCTGAATTTCAGGGGGAGTACCAGAAGGAAATTCAAACTCTCGATTATGATGGATGTGAAAACCAAAATATGATTAACCTAGATGTAAGTGGCATAGCATTGGATTACACTGTTGATGACTCACAAACTGAACCGAACCAAGCAATATATGAATTAAATTCAAGTGGTACGACATTAGATCAAAATGTTAATGAGAACCAAATAACTGAAGACATCAGTGATGAACATCCCATTGATGAACTGAGTACTGCTCAGCCTGAAATTGAGCCATTGGATAGTATGGCACCATCTCCTGTCGATATATCACACCAATCGTTTACTGAAGTTGTTCTTGAGCCAAACAGAAGACAGTTACCACAACGTAACACAAGAGGTATTCCTAAACCCACATATGAACCCGAACTTTCTAGCAAAGTAAAATATCCCATGAGTCACTATGTGTCTAACCATCGTTTGTCAAAATCAAACATGTCATTTGTGAATCAATTATCTGTTGTATCTATTCCTAATAGTGTGCAGGAAGCTTTAGCTGACCCAAAGTGGAAAGCTGCTATGAATGAGGAGCTGAGATCCTTACAAATGAACAAGACTTGGGAACTTGTTGATCGCCAACCAACAAAGAAAGTTGTTGGATGTCGATGGATTTTTACAGTGAAGTACCAAGCAGATGGTACAATTGAACGTTATAAAGCAAGATTGGTGGCAAAAGGATATACTCAAACATATGGGATTGACTATACAGAGACTTTTGCACCTGTAGCAAAAATGAACACAGTTCGAGTCATATTATCCCTAGCTGCAAATCTGGATTGGCCATTAAATCAGTTCGACGTAAAGAATGCTTTTCTACATGGAGATTTATCTGAAGAAGTCTACATGGATCTCCCACCAGGAAGTAAGATGTCAGAAATTCATAATGGAAAAGTGTGCAGATTAAAAAAATCACTGTATGGATTAAAGCAATCTCCAAGAGCATGGTTTGGCAGGTTCACAAAGTCTATGAAAAAATTTGGCTATCAGCAGAGCAATTCAGACCATACTTTATTTCTAAAGAAACAGCATGGTAAGATCACTATACTTATTGTATATGTAGATGATATGATCGTAACAGGAAATGATCCTGAAGAAAGAAAAGCTCTTCAAAGTTATTTGTCTAAAGAATTTGAAATGAAAGACCTTGGCCTCTTAAAGTATTTTCTTGGGATCGAGGTTTCTCGATCCAAGGATGAAATCTTTTTATCTCAAAGAAAATATGCCTTGGATCTACTACAAGAGACTGGTATGTCAGCGTGTCAACCAGTTGATACACCAGTAGAAGAAGGTCTAAAATTGTGTGTTGAATCCAACCAGGTACCAGTTAACAAGGAAAGATACCAAAGACTTGTTGGGAGGTTGATGTATTTATCTCATACTAGACCAGATTTGGCTTATGCTTTAAGTATTGTCAGCCAATTTATGCATAATCCTGGAGAGCAACATATGAATGCAGTTACTCGCATTTTGAGATATTTAAAGTCTGCTCCTGGAAAAGGAGTATTGTTCACAAAAAACACAAACTATCAGAGCATAGAAGCATATACTGATGCTGATTGGGCTGGTAATAAAGATGACAGACGATCTACTTCTGGCTACTTCACCTTTGTAGGAGGTAATCTTGTGACATGGAGAAGCAAGAAACAAAATGTTGTAGCTCGCTCAAGTGCAGAAGCTGAATTTAGAGGTTTAGCAAATGTAGTTTGTGAGACACTATGGCTAAGACTACTCTTACAAGATTTGGGTTTGCCTATTGAACAACCTATCCAAATATTTTGTGACAATAAAGCAGCATGTGATATTGCACATAATCCAGTTCAACATGACCGTACAAAGCACGTTGAGGTAGACAGATTTTTTATCAAGGAAAAGTTGGATGGAAAGATTGTTGAATTACCAAAGATTCGTTCAGAAGATCAGTTAGCTGACATTCTCACCAAAGCAGTCTCAAATCGAGTGTTCTTAAAGTTTTTAGACAAGTTGGGTATGTGGGACATGTATGCACCAACTTGAGGGGGAGTGTTGAGATTCATTTTGAAATAGGAAAGTACTTAAAATGTTAATATGGTAAAGATCATTCTCAATATGGTGGAAATCATTGTATTTAATTATTATCCTTTTCTGTCGTTTTATTTCTATTATAAATTCATGTAATCTGTACAAAGCAAATCAATCAATTGAAATATTTAAACCAAATATTGTATTTTTCTTTTCTACAATATCCTTATTGTCTAAAGAAACAAATGGATCGAGAAAGAGAAAGGGATGGTTGACATGCAACAGTTTTTCGCCGGAGCGGATAGAAAGAAGAGAGAGAAATGATAGAAAACAAGATATCTGGAAGAGTGGAAAACTGGGAACTAATCCAAAAGCTAGCATATAATTCAAGTGAAAAACTTAGGTGAAAAAAAAAATTATATACGTTAGTACATTTTATAAGAAAAATGGACTTAAATTTTTTTATGTTCTATCTTCTAAAATTAAATTTTTTTTCTTTTTTACGTTCGACTTTTAATTTATATCTTTTTTTTTTTCCTGCTATATTTATACTTTTTTATATATTTATAATATTAAAAAAAATTCTCGTAAATTAGGCCAACAAAAACGCGGTCATATCAAAAAAAAAAAAGAAAAAGTGTACGAAATCTAAAGAAGTATCTATTCTAGGTCAATAATACAAGGAATTACTTATTAGTATTGGACTCTACTGGGCTGGGCCTGTTATCGATATCACGTTCAATGTAAGGCCCTTTATACTGAGCCATATTGAAATCACAAAAGCAAATGAATAAATCACCCTATATTATATATAAAATTTAATTCATATATAATATTATTTTAAATAATATTATATTTATATTTTAAAATATTAATATTAATTATATTTTAATAATATATTATTATATTAAATAAGGATTCTAAAAATTACATCTTATAAAAATTATAAATACAATAATTATCATATTTAATAAAAATTATAAATATTATTATAATTTTATAATTAATTCAAAAACTTAAAAAATTATTTTTTTATTTATTTTAAATATGTTGTAACAATTAACCAAAGAAAAAATTAAAACATTTAAAATAATTTACTTAGTATTTTTAACTAGTGCTTTCAAGTTTATCAATAAAAATAATTTATTAATAATTATGAACATTAAAGATTTTATATTTTATAGATATGATAAACATTTCTAAATTTTTTACATAAATTATTATATTTTT
Organism: Elaeagnus macrophylla; assembly: GCA_029378325.1. Taxonomy (NCBI): domain Eukaryota; kingdom Viridiplantae; phylum Streptophyta; class Magnoliopsida; order Rosales; family Elaeagnaceae; genus Elaeagnus; species Elaeagnus macrophylla. The sequence continues at coordinate 12,236,130 of CM055646.1, forward strand.
TAATGATAATCGTTGATATTTATAATTAATAAAAAAAAAAAATTATTTTTCAATATTTAAACCCTTAGTAATTGATGGTGTAAAAACTTTAATAAATTTTATATTTTAATCTTATATATATAAATTTTTTACATACTCAAACAAATAAATTAAGTGTTGTTGACTACGACTCCTTGGCAATGATTGTTTTATATTGAAAATAGGTATGAAAATTCGTCCAAACAGGTCAGTGGCTTGTGGTTAGTGGTTACTAATTATTTGCAATACTAGGTTGGGCCGGTTCGGTCACAATCATTTTTACTTTTTCATTGATTGAGATGTTTATACACCTTTAACAAAATTATTATTCAAAATGTGTTAACAGTAGGAGTCACCACACATTGGTAAAATCCGAACCAAGCCAAAAGTAATTGAAATGATTAAGTTAACAATTCCCAAAGGTGAATTCGGTTCAATTCAGATCTGATCCATTGAAAAGCTTCTCTTCAAGTTTAGATCACAGTACACTGTACACATGGGGACCAAAAACACATGACATTTTAAAGAGAATGGGTGATATCTGCATTGTGTTTTTTTTCGCTTACCTGTATATATTATTTATTATTTTGATTTAAAAATAAAAATAATAAATAATAAAAGGTTGTCAAAATTTCAAAACATATCTCAGAGCTCAATTTTCAGGATGTTAAGCTCAATACCATGAATGTTCCTAATGGACCACCTGTTATGGCAGACCTATCTAAACAGATTTTATCTAATATTTGTTTTGTTTCCTTGTCTTTGAATCTTTGTTATTTTTGCAGGCAATATTATATATATGGCTTTACTCTATACAATAACTATACATGCACCCAAACCAAACCTGCAGATGTGGTACCAGTATGTATAAGTACTTTTCAGAGAGACCAAGTTGTGAAATTGCTTTTAAGTGCTTTAAACAAAACTGCAAGTTGTTTTTACTTCCACTAGTAATTCCAAAATATATAGTTGGTTATAAGCCATTGATTTATAGCTACTACTTAACAAGGAAAAGTAAGGGGTTCGGTTTGTAACAAATTTTAGTTTTAAGTTTTTTTTTCCTTCTCTTGTGCTTGAAAATAGTTTTTTATTTTATTTATTTATTTTTCGGTTCATTTAAAAATAAAAACAAAAATAAAAAACTCGTATAGTAACAAATTTTGATTTCACTTTTCTAAAATATGAACACACAACACATATAACTTGTTTATTAAAACTTTGTTTAGTGTTATGTTTTTTATTTTTCTATTTAATACTCATTTATGTTTTAAATTTTAACCATTTTTTTTTATTGATAACGACAATACAAAATAGTTGGGATAGTAGTCTTCGCAAAAATTATGTGTATAATATGATTTCAAATTTAATTATGAAAATTTTAAAATATGAACACACAAATCAAGTTTTAATTTTTTATCTCAAGTTCTAAATTTGGTTAGAAGTTTCATTTTCAATTAAAGTGAAAACTAAAATTAAAAAAAAATAATTTAAAAAAAAAACAGAAAACTAACCCTAAATTAATAATTTATTCTAAGATAATCACTAAGCAAACGAGAAGAAGACACGCCATTTCCACCATGTATAAGCCCTATCTGAAGTTCGAACCCAGTTTCAACCATTTTCAAATTATAAATGTAAAAGTTGATCCATATATTAATTAATCACCTCAAGGGAGGGTGATAACCCGATTTTAGTTTAAAAAAATAATTAGTAAGGAGTTAAATAATTATTTTATCATCTTACATTCTCAATTTTATATCTAATTAATATTGATATGTTACTAAATATATATCACAATTTGATACATATAATACTACTATATATTAAAATGAGTATCTAGTAGGTTATATACTTAATTTGTAGAAGGAAAATAAGAATGGGAATAGTAAAAATAATATTATTATGATATTTGTTTAACCATTAAAATTAAAATAAATAATAATATTAAAATATAAATTATAAATTATACATAAAGCAAAATTATAATTTTTTTTTATTTCAAATGAGAAAAAAATCATACAAATGTGTTTAAAAATAGAGCATTTAAATATTCATGAGAATTATGGGTGAAATGAATATTATTACTATTATTAAAATGCTTTATATTTTATTACAAAATTAATAATAAATCCAAATACATAAATAGTAAGAATCATTCTTATGGCCTTAATTCATATAACCAGTATTCTGGAAAGATATCCTAGTAATTTGTTTTATTTTTATTGATTTTTCTAAAATATAGAAATATTATAGGATATTTGTTTTAGGATGGTGTATTTAAATAAAAAATATATATATAAACTTTCAAAGAGTTAAAAATTTAAAAGATTTTTATAAATTTTTAAGAACATTGTAAATTTTAACATATTATTTTAAATTGAAGTAAAATCTTTCAAATACATTAAAAAAAAAAAAATTAGGAATGTAGAGAATAATGAGTATAATTTTTTTTTTACTTATAGTTTTAGCTAAAAATTTATTACTAATCCATAAAAATCAATCAATTTTTAAAATATTTTAAAATTAACGATTTTTTGAATACTATTAAATTTTTAAATATTTTTACAAAATTGTTATTAAATACAATTAAATTTTTAAGACATTTTAAAACTTCAAAAAAAAAATTATTAAAATTTTTAATTAAATACAGACATGTTATTGCTTTGAAGGTTTAATTTTTTTTATTTTTTGAAATGGACCGTAATAGTACTCTCACAAAACTCGAAAGTCGAAGCCACATCAATGAAGTCCTTACAAAGACAAAACCACACATTGCTCCTTGACATCTAAAAAAAAAAAAAAAATACTTACAAAGATGGCATACTCACTAACCATCCTTTAATAAAGCAATGAAAAATTGATATTATTCAGAAAAAATCTTAACTCAGTTCTGTCACCCCTAAACCTAATTATAGTTTCAATTAAAAAAAAAAAAGTCATATTCGATCTTTTCACTAGCTTAGAATAAAATTTTAACGAAACCGTTTGAATATAATTAAGTGCATTTTCATGTATGAAAAAAGGTTGCTAAAATGAGATTGAACCCAAAATTTGGGAAAATTTTGCTGAGGTCTCAACTTTCCTTCCGAAAAAAATACGCTACAATATTCTGGACTTTTAATATATCTTAAAAAATGCTGTTATTTATAAAGTATTTACATTTAAATTAATAATTAAATTTGTTTAGAATATAAAAGGTTTAATCTAACACATATTATTATATATTCTAACAAAGTAACAGATATTATGGATATATTGAGTTAAGGGGGTGTTCAGATCGTTGAAAGATTATCAAAATATACAAACTGGACCTCATCTTTGGCATTTTCACTATATAAATTGTAATTTTGACCTCACATCGTCTATTTATAATTACAAAAACTAATACGATGTTTCAGATATCAGGAGAGATCGTATATACAATAAATTAGAGTTCGTATAATCAAATGAGGTTAAATGAAGAATTAAAGTTAGAATAGATATTTATAAAATGTCTAGTCTACAATAAATTTATTAATTTATATTATAAGTGTATTTGTTTATTACCTTTGTATATATTAGTGAAGAAGAGGGTATAAAAAATTTATGGTATTTTTCTAGAAAATCCTCTAAAAATTAAACTATTTAAAATAAAAATATAAAAAATTTATTTCTTTCTTCCTCATACTGGTCTTTCGAGTACCAAACCAAGAATCGATCTTGAGCTTCTTCTTGCCCTAACCTCCTCACATTCTCGTCTTCTCCCTCTCGCTTTTCTCATAGATGGAGATGGACATTATGGCTTCAAATAAATGGATCTAGCATTAGGAGGGACACCATATCTAAATATTGTTGCTCAGGAGAGGCAAACTGGACTAACGTGGAACCAAGAGCAGCTGCAGAAATGAGGAGCCAAGCAAAACATGCATGCCAGTGTTTATGTACCGAAAACAACTGAAATTGGGAGCAACAATGCGAAACCCATTGAGGAAATCTGCACTGGAAACCACAAGAGCAACGATGAACATGAGAGTAACGATAGTTTTCGGCAACACTACTGGTGAGCAAACAACAGCGCAATGGGCAACCATGAGCAGCGACGCAATGACTACAGAAATGCGATAGCAGAGTCGAACACGACGGCGAATGAGCAATTTGATTTCTGGGTCTCTTTTTTTTATTCAAGACTTGATCTCTAATTTTTTTTTTTGAATTTGGTCTAATTGGACGAATTTGATTTTGATTCAAGGACTGACTTTAATGGTCACCCCATCTGGGATGTCCATGGTTTTCGAAGACAAAATGCCATAGCAACTGCCACCCTCTTGCAAGAAGATCCATTGAAGTATCTACTAACCGCATGTTTGTTGCAAAGATCGTGCCTATATAATTTCTACGATCAAATACTATATTTAATATAAATATAAAGTATGAGTTTAAATTGTATTAAATATTTAATTTTGTAAAAATTTAAAAAAAAATTCTAAAATTTACTATTATACATTTTATTAAATATAAAAATTAAAAAAAAAACTTGAAATGACAAAACTATCCTAAAAATTTCTCACACACATCTCACCCAAACCATTCACACACATTCCTTTTTAATAATTTAGGTTAAGATTTAAAATTGTTCATGTAAATATAAAAGTGGAATGTATAAGAATTTTTTAAATAAGTATTTTTAAAATAATGGAATGTGAGGTATGTGATATATTATTTAATTTAAAGTAAAATAGATAAATTTATGATTTTAATATATTTTAAATATTTAATTATTTAACGGGATATCTTAAAATAAAATTCCAAAATTTTTTCTTAACTTTGTCTAAATTTCAATATTAAAATTATGTGTCAATATTAAAAAGTATACATTTTTTTATTTTTAAAATGTAATAAAAATATAAAAATAAATTAAATAAATTTTATAATAAAAAATTATTTTATTAAAATATTTATAATTAATTTATACTTTACATATTAATTATAATATAATTATTCAATTATATTTAACTGCCAAAAATGTTTGCAAGTCGACTTCACCTTCTTGCCCAAACTCATTTCTCTTTTGGTTCTTCAGAAAATCCTTTAGCTTTGAATCAATAAAAATGAAAGTTAAAACCAGGAGATAAGAAAGAATAACCCATCATCAATGGAGCACGCATAACAGTTGAGCAGGAGGCATGAGCAATGGTTCTGTTTTTTTTTTTTTTTTCTAAAAAAATTAATTTTTAGAACTTTTAATAGTCTTATACCTAAAATTACATTTTTATCCCTTAAAGTTAAATTTTCAACTCTTGATAATATTTGTGATATTTTGCAAAAATTGTTGAAACTTAAGGAATATGAGTGAATTTTTCCGAAAAATTCAAATATTGGATTCAAGCTCATTTAGTCGACAATTTAAAAATAAAGTATAAAATTTGACACTTCCATTATTCCTATAATATTTGTTATTGAAAGAAGTATAATTTTTTCTTAAAACAATTGGAATTTTTTTATTTATATTATTTTTGTTTGTTGTTCCTTTTTATTTTTTTGGGTTGAGAAAAAGTACTATTAAAATTTCGAGATAAGATTATTGTTACACGCTTACGTTTATATAATTCATTGATTGTTGTTATAATATAATTCATTGATTATGAGATGAATACTCGTCTCAAAAAAGTTGTATACATGCCCTAAGAAAGAAGAGGTTAATATTTAGGCTCAATATTAAAGTTCTTGTTACAAAATTCGAATTTACGATTTTGCAAAATTACAGACTGGCCACAATCACCCGTTGGGTTTGTTTAACTTTTGTGCGCTGGATGTTACAACTCTGCGAAAGGCGACACAGAAAAGCATGGAACTGAGCAATACACAGAGATGAATGTGCAGTTAATTAACACTATTTTATGCTTCTTTTTAATTATGTGAACTGATTTTTTTTATTTTTTTTTATTGATTGAAATTATGTGAACTGTTAAGTGCACTACGTTACTAAAGTTCTCAATTTAAGAAGCGTAAAAAATATTTAAAAATTACGTAAAATAATATTAAGATAAAATTATATTAGATAAAATTTAATATTTAATTGATTTAGTTTAACTTGAATGATATTACATTTAATATATAATTTATGAGTAGAAGGTTTTTTTATTTATAAAAATATTTGAATTAAATATTTAAAAAAATATTATTTTTATTATTATAAATTTTAAAAAGAATTAAAAAAAATCCAAAACATTTTTCATATAATGAATCAAAGATATAAATAAAAATAATTATGATAAATTAACGTTATGATTATGGGAAATCTTGCTCTCCCAACAAGAAAAAAAAGAAGAAGAAAAAACCATTTGTTCTTAATTGACTTAACCCATCTATATTGAACCAACCACAACTAGCTACAGAGTACTAAAGAGTACAGACCAAATGTGAAATGCCGATGATTAAAAAAAGTAAGAATCAATTAATTAATTAACCTCCAAACTTTCTCTTCTCCTTTTCTAAACCTTCAAAAAAGGTAGCAAGAGCTTTCATGGCTTTGAGCTGACATTGCAAAGACAAAATATAACCAGCAGTCTCTTCAAAGAGCTTGTCAACTCCAAGAGACTCACCTCCAGGCACAATCCTCTGTAATGCTTCAATCTTTCTTTCTACCTCTTCTTTGTTTTCGCCTCCACCGTTTTCATCATCAATCTTATTATTGACCAACTTGTCCTCATCATCATCATCATAATATTGTTGATGATTTTGAACCATCTTCTTTTTCTTCCCAATCAGCTCTCTTCTTTGCTTTTTTCTGCTGCTATAATCACTACTAGTAGTTTTTAAACCGGCCGGTGAAAATGACTCGGCCATTGCGTTATGGTGATGAGATTTTTGGTGGGTTTTGATTTTTTTTAATGTAGATGATGATATGTTTATTTGGTTTCTTTCAGGGGTCTGATTCTCCATAGATATACACAATACTATTTATAAGGAGAAAAGGGGTTAAGAGTCTTTTAGAGAGGATTGTTTGCGAGCGAGTGAGCGAGTGAGTATTGTGTGATATGAATGAGGAAGGTGTGGGTTAAATTATTGCAAGGACTAGGGAAGAATGAGGTGTAGTGTGTAGTGTGTAGTGTTTGAGATAAATGTCAATGCCAACGAAGCTGGACCCACCTTTTGCTTTGGCTTCCCAAGCCGGGGACCTGAGTGGGCCCTTTTTTGGACTGTTGTACGTGTTATCACTATCCACTAGAGAGCGTCCTATTTCCATTTTTTATTTATTTATAAATGTGCCCACCTTTTACGATGAGTACATTTTGTACTTTTAAAATATGTATTCAATAGATTTTTCATTAAAAATAATTTAATTATTTGATTACTCTATCATCAAAGTCATTAATGAAATTTTTATGCATTACTCCTTTTCAATATTTACTTCCCACTAATATTTAAGTGTATTTTGTTGCATGGTTGCTTGTGTTGTGTTTTTGGATTTTTTTTTTTATTATAATATGGCTAAATATTGAAGTACGTATCTAAATTTATTCAATTTAGTAGAACTAAATACCAATTTTCTTTAAATTTAGTAATTTTTAGTACTCACATATAATTATTATTTTATAATTAATTAATGGTATGTTGTTTAATTAACTTTTAAGCATTCACGTGCCATTGCATGTCTCTACCCGACCTCTAAGTTTTAATTGTCGTCACCTTAGTAAATGATTTGTGTTTTAAAATCAATTCTCTATTTTTTTTATTTATTAAAATATCAATACTCTTTAACGAGTTAAAGCAATAATTTTAACCAAGTATTTAACAAAAGTAAAGAAAAAGGTAGGTGTATCAACAACAAAAAAGAAAGAAAAAAAAAAAAAGATGTAGATAAACCCACGCGCAGGTAGGATGAGGGAAGGATAAGACTCCATAGTGAATCACCTGCGGATAGGCCTTTAAAGAGAGGGAGAGAAATTGAAAGGGACCCCCCAACCCCACACACCACAATCCAAAGATGAGAGAAAGCACATGTGATCACATGATTTTCTTGAACCTAACACCCATGTGTGTTATCAAAAAAAAAAAAACCCATGTGCCTCTCTATCTCGCCTCCCCTTTCATTTCCTATGATCTACATCACTAGCCTTGGCATGATCGCCACGTGTTATTTATTATGGCCCCACCCTTGAGCCCCACAAAACTTCTATTCATACTCATATGTGAAATAAGTTATTAAGTTATGTGACGTAAAATAAATCGATGACATTGGTGAATTTATCTGAATTTTGGATGGAAGATTTTTCCTTCTATCTTATTTTCGTGTGAAACTGTTTATTATGAAAAATAATCTAACATGAACTTTTTTACTAATACTATTTTAATATAAACACTTTTTTATTTATATTTTTGTACCTGTAAGAGTTATCTTAAAATAAAAATAGTGAAAAAAATTCAAATTAAACTATTTTTTAAAGAATAATATTGATGTTCTGTGTAATAGAGTTACATTAATCAATGCATTAGAATTCGATTAATTAAGGTCATGTACACACATTTTCTTGAAATTTAGATGGCGGAGGGGAAGAAATAGTGGTGGAGAGTTAATGGTGGTGTTCCCAAGGAGGAAACCAAAGGTAAGTGGACGGATTTGGGAGTGAGGGATTTGGTGTTGTTGGGCATATGGGGCAATGGGACACCCCTTTAATCAGAGTCACCCTTTCCTTTTTGTTTTGTTGTCACTTTCACACACTACACTTCCTCACTTTTTATATTCAACCCAACACACTACCTAGACACTACACAACATTTCTTGGATCAAATGTTTCATTCAAATCACATCTCTCCTTTATTTCTCTGGATTTGCGATTTTCAAATTTTTTATCCGTACCCATTTCAAGTACAAAAGAAGAAAATATATATCGGTCTATTATTGACCTTTCTTACTCCTTTAAAATCACGTTTTTGGTGCATATATATGTATTTTTTTTTTTTTTTTTGCTACATACAAGCCTCGAACTCGAGAGCTCCCCCTTATTAGGGCGGTTACAATGCCATTGGGCTACCAGGGCCTTGGCATATATATGTATCTTTTACATACATAGATATATAGATCTAATGCCAAAAAAAAAAAAAAAAAACAAACAAACAAACAATGTGGATATTCTTTTTTCTGGTATTTTACGCACAAGTCAAATTTGTTTAATTTTTATCTCCCAAATTTTTTTCAGCTTTTAAAGGATTTTTTTTCTTCTTTTCTTGTATTAAAAAAAAAAAACAAAGAAATGGATTTTATGAAAATGTGATTGGTCAGCATACATTAAATTCATGTGGGTAAGTGACTTGTTGATACTGAATTGAAAACCTTCTTTTACATATGACAGGTTTTGGGTTACCCGTCTATTAAGGCTTCAATATTTTAGTACAATTTAAGGGTGTAGCTAGCTTACACTGACATAGCTAGCTAGATAGGCAGTGTTTGGCAGAGTTTATTTATTACTGCCTAGCAAATTGTCAGATCAAGATAATATATAAAGAGGTATTATTTATTATTTTAAAATATATTTTTTATTAATTTTATTAATTATATTTTATTAAATATTAAATAACTATATTTTTTTAAAAAAAAAATATCATATTAATTTTATATTTTATTTAATTAAAATATTACATAATTATTTAAATATATAGCAACAAATAACTTTTCTTTTACAAAACTTGCATAGTTCAGCTCAAGGTAATTTTTATTAGTGATAAACTCAAGTGCATGATTACAACTGTCACATATGTCACTATCTAATCTTCAAAGCTATGTCGGGAAGGTTTTTTTTTTTTTTAAGTATATCATAATCTAATTAATATTTATTAATAACATAATTTAATATTATTTTATATATTAATTATTAATTAAATAAAAAATATATAATATAAAAAAATAATTAAGAAACCTATTATTAACAGAAGCTAATAAAATAATTATCGTACAACCTAAAATAAGTTTGATAATAATATTGATTTTTTATTTTTTATTTTCATATTTTTGATTCTAGTAAAATATAAAATTATTTATAAATATTTTAAAAGAATATTTTTGAATCAAATTTTTTTTATTTTTTTTATCTTTTTTATTTTAACTAAATTTTTTTTGTAAAGTGTAAATCAATATATATATATATAATATTTAAAAAATATGATTAAAAATTTAAAATTTATAAATAATAACCAAAAATTTTCTTTATTTTTAAAATTAAAAAAAAAAAAATCAAACAACTTATATATATATATATATATATATATATATATATATATATATATTTTAATTTATTAAATAAATATTATTATCAAACATATTATGAATAATTTTTACAAAAGTGATTATTTAATTATAAATTTGAATTATTATCAATCATATCTTTAATAGATAAAAAAATTGAATTGTAAAATATAGATTAATTTTATATTAAGTTACGATAAAATTATTATTTTTCATTTTATGATCTCTAAATACAATGTAAATGAAAAATAATGATGATATTTGTTTAATTTGATAAGGATCATCTCCTCCTCATCCGCGGAGAAGAAAGGTAGTGCAAGTAGGGCCTTATTATTATTATTATTTAACATAATTAGCTTTTTGAGGAGACAGAATAATACTCGTTATTTTTCATTCTTTTGAATTAATACTTTATTTTGATAATACTAATCAAATATATTTTGAAAGAAATATAAAGGTATATATAAAAAATAAATTATAAGAGTTTTGAGTAAATTAGAATCATGTACAACTTAGAGTTATATTACAGATAGACACATATATTATATACTAAATTACATGACTCACGCTACTAACAGTAGCTAGCACTTCAGATTGTTGTTAGAAGGATCTGTAGGTACAATTACGACTTTCACTCTTCAAACCTTTAACTTAATGCATATAATTCAGTGATATTACCCGCTCATTTATTCACTTCTGGTAGGACCTTATTGAAGGATGTTTATTGGGACAAAGCAGACATACAAATAAGGTCAGATACATATGGATGAACAAGGGGAAACAAAACGAAAACACTTGCATGAAATGAAGTTATGTGCACCCATAATCATATAAATCAACACACTCTGTCTTATTCATTTGTTTATTATGTGCCGTGTGCTTCTGTGTATGAGAGTCAAAAATTGTTTGCCAGACTCTTTGTAGGTACGTGAAAGTAGGAATTGTTTGCCTTAACTCTTTGTAGGTATGTCAGATTCAGAAATTGTTGTACAATTAATTTCATAGTAAAAGTTTATGTATGAAGATGTTACATGGTGATACCCACTAATTTAGTGATAAAGTCAGTGAGAGTACTGTAAGTTTGAAAGTAATAATGATTTTACAAATTCCTTCCAAATTTTCTGAAGTTAGATCAAGAGTTTTTTTTTTTTTTTTTTCTTTCAAAAGAGCGACATTTCGTTAAAATATTACTGCAAAAAGATTACAACAAAACTTTAGGAAACAATGTACGACCTCTATTTTCAAATCTAAAAACTAGAAACTATGCACTTAAACAATCTATTTCCACCAATGAACTCCCAAACCAAGACATAATTACTCACACTAAAACACATTGTTTTATGTTAACAAGAGAATCACTAAGTTAAAATATCACCATTTTTTTTTTTTTTAGTAAATCACATGTCCACGTGATAAGAGTAATAATTTTGATATAAAAGTAAGGGTCATCCATCTATCACCGTACTAATAAAAAAAAAATATCATCTCATTAACCATAATATAATATACAATACATAAGAAAAAGAAAAAAAATAAACTAAAAAATAATTAGAAGAATCATTGTAGTGTTGCAATCTCGTAGAAATTCTGATCATTATTCTCATTTACTACAACAAGCACACAAAAAAAAACAAAAACAAAGGAATCAAGTCCACTATAAAACTCTAAGTATAAAGTAAAATCACTAGAAAACTTTAGGGTGAAAGTAAAACCACCGATGAAAAAGTTCACTTTAGAAGGAAGACTTGAAGAAAGCTTGCAAGATCTCTTATAGTCTCTGTTAGGAACCTACGTTCAAATCATATTTTGAGTGCATGAGTGTATTTTTTTATTAGTAAAAAGAACAAAATTTAAGAGCCCTTTTTGCAAGATCTAAGTGAGACCTATAGAATCGATGACGAGATCTAGGATATTGGTGGGGCGGAATTGGTGAGATCTATTAGATCAGTGGTCGGATCAGTAGGAAGGTTGATGGAGTGGTAGATGTGTGAAAAAGATGGATGGATGGATGAAGGAGATGAAATTTGGGTCATTTTGATAGGCAAAAAAAGAGAAATTTAAATTGATATGTCAAAGTGATATATAGGTGAATGTGCAGTATAGGAGTGGCGATTTGTGATTTGTGATATAGTTCAATTGATCGAATTGAACCTGAATCGAAAAATATGAATCAAATATAAATCAAATTAAATTTGAGCTTGTTTCTGCCCAGCTCGAATAACCAAAAAAATTTGAACTGGGTTAGGGTCAGCCCATTAGCCCGAAATAAAATTAAATTAAATTAAATTTTAAATAAAAAAATAAAAAAGACTATTAAAATTAATATAATCTTTCATTTCTTTAAGTACTTCTCTTTTGTAATATATTAGTTATTTTTCTTTCTTTCTTTTTTTAAAAAAAAAAAATAAGCTGATAATGAATAAGTAATTATAATTTATTTATTTTGTCACAATATTATGCTACATTATTTGATGTTAATGCATTTAACGTTTAAATCTTCCTAATTCTTTAAACAAAAAAATAATATTTATATTTAATTTAAATTAGTACTATGAAGTTTCTATTTTTAAATCGATACTTGTGTTATGCTATTCTCTTTTTCACTTGTTTATTGTCTTAAGACTTATATATTATGTAATAATTAAAGTTTTATTCTTTTATATATAAAAAAAGTTATGTTCTGTGTAACATTTTAATTTACTTTAACTGTTTAATTTTTAGTAAGTATATTTATTTAATTTACTCATCTCTATTTATTTTGTTTAATAGCTAGAAAAAATTTTATTTGAACTTGAGAATTATTTATTCTAAATGTGAGTTTCATGAGAGCATGACAATTTCTAACTTTTGCATGAGTAGAGTTTTATACATTTACTAATTGCTTAATTAATTTAGTAATTGACTTTTTGCTTTAATAATTAATTTTTCTTATACATACATATATATATATATAATGTTGTTTGAGCTTTAATTATTAAACATATTTTTTTAATAAAAAAAAGTCATATTAACTAAAATATATATATAATTAACAATTCAGACTAATTTGGACCAGTTTGTTTGTGTTTGGTTTAGGTTCAGGCTCACATTTGCTAACTCGAATTAAATTTGAATTGAGTTAGGATTGAACCAATTTAAACTGGATTAATTTAAGCCAGTTTAAACTAGCTCAACTTGCACGAATTGACACCCCTAGTGCAGTATATAGTTGTGCTCCTCTTTGTAGGTACGTGAGACTGAGATTAAAAAATTGTTAGATACGGTATTAGGCTCATTAGCTATGTAACTCACTTAACTCGTTTATTTTCGCATTTCAAAGCACCCAAAAAGCTTTAAATAAATAAATAAACAGCTTTGTTATGTTTTCTTAGAAGTTCACTTTTACAAGATTCAAAGCAAGCTCCATTATGCAAAGTCCTCCCCTTAGTTTGAATGCTTAATATAAATGGAAGGGTGAATAAGAAGATGTGAAACACTATCATTTCGAACTTAAAGGTCATTTACTACAGTTTTCATGCGACCAAGTTCAAGTTGTTTTGATGTCTAGCACAAGCTCATTCTTTTTACACAAGCCACCAGGGATATATGTTTTAAACTTCTTATCCAATTTCCTAGCAAAACCATTTCGGGTATTGCATAAACCTGCTCCACCAAGGAAATAATTTCAAAGTTCAATTTTGCCATCCCTAACGATTTTCTAATACATTCTTGTCATACCAAACTGAACAGTTCCAACCTTCCGGTGAGCAGCTGCAGTTGAAGCAGAGGCAGTGGCAGCACCTATGCTGCCATATGGAGCATTTGGTTGCAACAAGTTTGGGTCAATAGCAATTCGGTCACCATGTTCTGCTTTATTGATTCCTGCCCGGGTCATAAAAAATGGATTGCTGTCTATGTTAATGGCAATTTCTGGCGCTAATTTGGCCGTTGTTCCATACTGAGGGGCCTGTTTAGCCTGTGATGAGTGGTCCTTCCTGGTTTCTGCTGTTGACCTTTGTTGGTTTCCTCCGGTAGACCTGTGATAACTATAAGCAGGAGGGACAGGCTGAGGCGGAAGCATAGCGGTTCTAGTTGATGTCCTTGCATCATAAGCATCTTTACCAACACTGCCATTCTCGTAAGGTACAACCGGCCCCACTCTTCCAGGCTTGGCTGAACAAAAATGAAATTGAATTAGCACTTTTTAATAAAGAAACATAACAGGGTAGCTGATGAAGATGAAAGCAATTTGAGCATACCTAGGGGAATTCTTTGAGGTGCATGAGTGGTCCTTGATAGATTTGCATAAATTGCTTCAGGATCTCGCTTGTACGCCTCTTCCACAGTTTGCCTATCTTTTAAGGATGCAATGTTATGTTGCTCCTTGGCAGGGACTGTATTTGAATGTACAATTGTAGACCTGTGAATGAGCAAGATTTGGAAAATCATATCATAGTTATCAAGAAATCTGTGATATAAATCAAACATGTAAGCATTCAATCTTGAAATGCTATCCATTAAAACCAAGGACATTCAAGCATTGTAATGTAAGGTTGAAAGTGAGAAAGGTAATAAGTTCATTGAACTCAACTAGTGTTCTGACATGCACATGAAGAACTTTACCACTCACTAATGAAAAGTTAAGTCCACTCTGCTTTGGTTAACACCACAAATTTTAAATACACACTTCAATAATTTAGTAGACAGATGCAAAGTTCACAAATTTGAAACTCATCACCAAATCAATAAGTTTCTCCAGTCTGCTTAGTGAAAGAGATCGTGAAACCCATAACCATATTGCTAATATTCATGCATATCCTTTCTTTTCTTTAACAGACTACCTTCGCATTCATCTGCATCCTTCCTTCCATCAAACTCATCATTCACATTATAAGTTTACTTATTTTTGTTTAAAGAAATGAAGCCAAAGTCAGACAAGAAAACCTCATTTTGTTATTCATTGCCAAATTTGAACTATCATCTCAACTGTTTCAAGTATAACCGCATCGTAAGTACAACTCAAACAGAGCTTATCAACACGTTTCTACACCAATAGAACGATGAGCACCAACTGAAATTAAACGGTAAAACTGACAGAATGTCCGAGAAATAGTATCTCATTTATTTACCTAGGAAGAGAAACATGCTTTCTTTCAAGTGGGATAACTGGACCGCTTTTACCTCCACTTTCCTCAAGATGTGCAAACTGCTTTCTAAATTGATCAACAGCACTGTATAAAGATTTACCCAGACACAGTTAAGCATAAAATAATAAATAAATGTAATATTTGACAGCCCTATGTTGAAAAAACAAACCACTTTATAACCTTGGATAGAGAAAAGTAGTTCTCTCAGTTCCACTCATGTAATCTTTCAACAACTGGGGATGGTACTCTAGTATCTCCCTGAAAATCAGCTCCCTTATATCCTCTTTTGTAACCCTTCGTCTCTCAAATTCAAACTCCATCTTTGTAATTGGCTGGCAGGAAGGTTCCCTCTCTATTCTCGCCAATCCCCTAAAATAAGGATCACCAAGTGCCTGATAAAAACAAATCACATTAATTCAACATCAAAAAAACTTTGATCACCAGATTAATAAAACATGACACTTCAATCTTGTGAAGGAAATCCTTGAGAATGCATATGGCACAAGTAAGCACTCTAATTAACAATTACAAACCTCTTCAGCAGTTGGTCGGTCCTTCGGATCAAAGGCGAGCAGCCTTTCCAGTAGCCGTAGTGCTAAAGGATCTGCATTAGTAAATTTTTGTTCAAATGGAATAGGCTGCTTTTTCCTCATACTAGTCAAGTATCTTCTTGCTTTTTCATTTCGAACCTGCTTGCAGAATAAGAAAATTTTGATACAAGCATACTTGAAGTGACAACCTAAAACGAGAATTATGACTGAATTGCAACATATATAAATTTGCTTACACGAGATATGGTGTCTAATGATGGTGTTCCAAGCAGATCCGTCATTAGGTCCAGCTGGTGAACAACATTTTTTCCAGGAAAAAGTGGCTTTCCAGTTAATACTTCAGCAAAGATGCAGCCTATACTCCATATATCAATTGCTGGTGTATACTGCCATACACATATTTCACTTTCAATGATAAAAGAAATTCAACTACAGTCGAAATGAAAAGAAAAGAATAATCAAAATGACAGGACATGCATTATCTAGGCCCATATATTACACCGCCCGTGCAAACCCAACTCATTGGCCATCCTTATAACATATTCATCTAATTTGCTCCAACTGTTTGCTGCTCACAATTTACCCTTAGTAGCATAAATCAGACGTATTCAGAGTTATTGCATGCTTATGTGTCATAATAAAAAAATGATTTAAGTTGCACATTAAGTTAACTATTCTAAAGTTTGTTTAATAGTTTAGGCTATTTATTTAGCTCAATTTTATGGGTAAATATACTATCCTTTTCGAATACTTATATTACAAATACATAATCATGCTAATTAAGGATAAATGACAACTAAAATTTCAAAGTTCAGTTGTAAACTACCAAAATCTTGAATTTCTCCTCTCCCTAAGTACCAACACGTATAATTTACCGTTTTGTTTCCCATAGTTTATTGCTTATTTTGGGAAAAACGAGTTTGGAAAACAGGAGGAAAGATAGAACTCCAAGGTGGTTAAGAAGAGAACTGAAAGTGACCCATTTGTTTATTTTCTTGATTGGGATGAACAATAATGATCAGTCACCACAAAAACAATTTGTAAAGTCAAATACAAAGCAAATTTCAAAGGATAATTGCAAATTACCTCGAAGTGGCTGACTAACTTACGGCAACACTAATTAACGTAATATATATAAGCATACGATGAACAGATTGTTGTATAAGTGCTGTGGGACAACACTGCAGTATCTGTGTAAATAATTACTTTTAACCACGCATAATGCTACAGACAAGTATACAAACATGATTAACTAAATTCTCGTTTAGAAACACTATTTACCAGCCACATCAGGACACCAAAAAAAAATATCAAAGCTTCTTACCCTTTTACAGTCACTAAGATCAATCAACGTGAAGAGATACCAAGTAAAGCAATCCCTTGGAATTAAAAAAAGTCCAAAATAATCTTTGCAAAGTCCATACCTTCGAGTAAAATGATCCACAAAGCTCTGGAGCTCGATACCATCTGGTAGCAACGTAGTCCTTACATGTATCATAAGAATCAGAATTATAATAAATAAGCTAACTGACTTTTTTTCCTGATTTTTAACTAGTTCAGATTTTAAATAGAGATAATTAGGATAATCTAATTAACACCTAAACAGATCTAAAATCATAAAAAGACATACCGTCCAAAATATAGTTGTGGGTGTATCACTGAATGCGACTCTAGCCAACCCAAAATCACATACTTTAAGCTTACAATTTGCATTTGCCAAAATATTCTTGGGCTTTAAGTCTCGATGGTAGACGTTTGCTGCAGCCACATAAAATTCAAGTAAATCACAATAAGCTTGTTATTCACATAGAAAAAAAATGTAAGACTGTAAGCAAAGAAACAAAACATTTAGAAAGCTTTCTTTAGTTTTATGTTTTTTTTCCCCTTGAACATTAGGTGAGTGACTGCACCTGTGTGAATATACTTTAATGCACGAAGAAGCTGGTATAGGAAAAATTGATAGTGCTCTTTCGTTAAGTCATCATTTGCTTTGATGACTTGATGAAGATCTGATTCCATAAGCTCAAAAACAACATAAATATCACTAAAATCTCTTCTAGAAGGCGGCAGCATAATGTGTTCAATTTCTACAATGTCAGGGTGTCGAAGAAGTCTGAGTAACTTTATTTCACGTAGAATGCGAGCAGCATCAGATATATGTTCAAAAATATTATGTATTTTCTTTATGGCCACTTTTTCACCAGTATGAGTGTCTACTGCTGAGCACACAATACCATAGCTTCCTTTTCCAATAACTTCCAGAATTTTGTACCGACTGGCATCACCATACTCAGATAAGAAGTCCATCTCCGATGAACTCTGCAGCATTTTATGATTCATCAGATGAATTTACTAAGCAACAGTAAGGACAAACAAAAGATTGAATAGGCTTAAGAATCCTACATGAACACACTGACACAGAATAGTACTGTGAAATAAGTAGCATGGTTCATAAGTTACATGCAGAGAAATAATATTTTCATTAACAAAATTATACAATGAAATACAAAGTTAGATATCATGATTTCAACAAATTTCACCCCACATTCTCCACCCAACCAAGTCAAACTTCTTTAGAAAACACATAGAAGAATTTAATGAAAAAGGTACTTGTAACTATTAAGGAAGCTAACATCAGCTAGATGTATTTCTTAAACTCAAAGGTTGGAGAAATGGTATAAGAAATATGATTCATTTGGACAAAAACTGTATGACATTTTACTGTGATCGTGACCATAATTCTGTAAGCTTATCTCCCTACATCTGTTAACTTCTGATCATGACAATAAAAACTTGACCAACTAATCCCTCATGTCCCCAATCACCAACCATCCCAGCAATTTTGGAAGCCATAACAAAAGACCATAACTGAAAGCATCAGATACAATATAAGAACCAGAAAATAGTGGAGCAGAAAGCATCAGATACAATCAAGAACAAAATAAGAATATGAAAAAAGGGGAAAACTGATGCAGGAAGACCATAACAATATAAGAAACACAACATATTCCACTTTCAAAAAATAGAACCTGATCCAATGAAAAGTTAAATGGAAATGGCATATAATGAGCTGGATGGAAGAAAAGCATAGGCGTCAAATGTAATACAAAATAAAATAGCAGAATAAGAATGAAAAACCCCTTCTTTCTAAAGAAACTCGCTTAAATTATGCCGTTATCCATTACAACATCAGTTATAAGAGCATAAATACAAAAGAAACAAATTAACTTAAAAAATATATGTGCATTCACGAATCATTTCAGTTTCAATTGCATTGCTCAGTAAACTCTCACTCGATCAGAAATCCGAATACCATTTCTTAGAAGTCTGAGGAGTTCACATAAAGATTTGAACTTTACCCAGGTTTGTTTAAAATATCAACACCCCAATTTTCACATGAGAATAGATAAGCAATCGTGCAGTCTTTTGATCTAACAAAAAAAACACATGAGAAACTTAAGAACATGGAGGGAAGCCAAAAATAAGAACTCACCTTCTTACGGTTATCTTGCTGCATTTTATGCTAAATCAAGAATTTTCTGAAAAAAAAAACCCTTGTTTCCCAGAAGAGATGAGTCAAATTCTGAAAAAACCCAGGTCACAATTCTTAAATTCAAGAAAGAATCAACCACATTTGCCCCACTTACCCCTGCTCCGGATCACAAAACCACCATCCCACTTTACCAACTCCTTTACCCAACATGAAACCCAGAGAATCAAATCCCTCATGCACTTCTCCAATCAACTCAAATCCCAAAAAGCCTCACACAATGAACAATAAATGACAACAACGCCACAACTAACTACCATAATAGTTACAAATTTAAACCCTACAAAGAAAACTTTCCCATTTCTACAATATAGATCCGAATACAAACCAAGTCACAATCTTTCTATTGTCTTTTTTAACTTAATCTGGAAGAAGAAGGATAAAGAACTAGCAGCACCTGTGGGAGAGCCACAGAGTATAGAAGCTGCAAGATCTGATTAACACCGACAAATTAGAGAGAAAGAGAGAGAAATAAAAATGAGGCAGGGTATGAATGAAGCCTAAATCTAGGGAGAGAAAATGTGGGCGTATTGGTATCCGATTACTATGTATCCGGATAAAAGGTAGAATTATAAAGCCGTATGGGATACCAAGTGGTAGTGAATTGTAGTTTACAAGGGAACTCAGGGGTAATTTTGGAAGATGTTATTTTGGAACTCAGGGAACCAAGATGTTATTTTTGTCGATCATATTTTGAATCAGACTTCAAGGTGGCAGATTCTGTTTGGAATTTTTCCATTATATAATTACCCAACCGTTAAGTTTGATTAGATACTATTTTTTTATTTTTTTAATGTTTTTGTTAATAGTAGTTTTAGAAAAAAATTTAAAAATTAATATAAATAAGTACATAGCTTACGTGAGCAAATAAAAAATTGTCTTTTAAATCTTAAAAACACTTACAATTATTTCCTATTTTGATCTTGACACATTTTTATCAATTTACAAACCAACATGCCCAAAATTAGATGGATGATGCACAAGTCACCGTATCGTATCAGGTATGATTGGATCATCATCTCGAAGAATTATGGTTATTATTGGACTGAGGTACCAAGATGAGAGGTATTATTTATTTAATAATTTTTTAAATAATATTTTTTTTTTCAAACGATAATAATATGCTTCTTGAAATAGGTGAAATGGTGTTTCATATTAATTATATTATTTTATATTAATATTTATGTTTTTAATAAAATAAATGCCATTTATTAAGCAAGGAATAATTTTTCTTAACATCAATTCTAAACACACAAAAATTTTCACTTAAATCTAAGCAGAGATTAAAATTTCATAATTATAACTAGTGAATTATTGATGAAAATATTATTTTTAATAAAAATTTATTTAACTTAACTTTAAAATTTTTATAAATATATAATATATTTTTATATATAAACAAGGATAGAAAATAGGCGGGATGAGAACGTAATTTTCATTCCCATCCCATCTCATTTAACAGAGACATTTCTACCGGTGTTAAATCTAACACTTTTTCACAAATTTCAGTTATAATATGGCAAATTAACATCCACAGTCTCAAAAGAACAAAAAATTAAGACTAGAAGAACAACCGGCAAATAATCCTTTAAATGTCTCTTTCATTTATTAATTATTCTTAATTTTCAATCATTTTTTAGTGAGTCCATGTGTGACTTGTAATATTATATATATATATATATATATATAGTTTCTTCTCCTATTCGGAGATTCAATCTTGAAAGCAAACCTCCCATCGCTCAACACTGATGTTTTATCCAACTTAATTGACTAGGTACATCTCTATAATATATTTAGAAATAACATAACACTATATATTAATTTAATAAATTAAAAATAAAATAAAAAATATATATGTATTAAGATTGATCATTATCACGGTTAAAAGGTCATCCATCATGGGATTCATGGCGTTATTTTACCTAACTACCTTATCCAGGACCACCCATCTAATTATGTACGAATCTCAATAACCTGGGAAGGGAGAATATATATATATATATATTATTTTTGTTATATTATCTTTCTCAATAAATAAACTAAATGAAAGCTTAAAGTTGGGTCACAAATCATAACAAAAAATCGTATTTGTGTGATGGTTTACATCATGTTATCCTATAGTGCTAAGATATTAGTTGACATGTAGAAAAATTTATTTCAAATTTTTGGTGTTCGTATCATGTTATATGTCGTGTTAAAATTTATCACCCTTAATTTAATGTAATTTCTTATAATATCTAAAAAATATTTTTTATAATTTTTTCATAACAAATATATATTTTTTAGATACAAATTTACAAACCTTATTATTGAAAAAAGGAAATATTATGTGTAAAGTTAATATTACTCCCTCTACCGGTTGCTATATGAGTGTATATGTGTAATGTTAAAATAATTAATCAAAAATAGTAGTAAACTTGTTTAAGTAATACAATAACGTGTTTTAAAAATAATTTAATATAATTTAAAAAAATTAATAATTATACTATTCTACATAAAATAATTTTAGCATATAATTGTTATTAAAAAAAATTATCTGTGTAAAATGTCATTAACTCATTATAACTTGATACTTTTAACATGAAACCTAAAAGAAATTAAGCTCAATTTCATATTTATTCCTTGTTGCTTTATATTTGTTAATGAACCAAATTAAATATCAGAGATCGATAAGAAAAATAAGTTTGATCGACTTATTTATTATTTTAGTTAGAAAGTGGGAATTAACAGCAATTAAAAAATATACAACTTTCAAGATAATAATTATTGGTGTTTAAAATTACCATATTAATGTGATAAAAAAATTACAGTTTTTTATACAACTCAAAAATCCATAATTGAAACTCAAATTGAGACTTTTTCTACATGTTCAAGTGGTCTTTATGTTATTGAACCACAATGGCATAAAAAATTATAATCTTAATTATCATCTTTGTTATAGGAATCAAGTTTTTAGTAAAGATGTTAAATGAATTGAGCTGTTATAACTTAACTCAGATCGTTCAAATTATATAAGTTAAGTTAGTTTAGTTTATTTTTTAATAAATTGGGTTGAACAGCTCATGAATTGATTCATTTATTATTCTAAAATTTAAAACAAAAAAAAATTAGAATAAATATTATGTTATTATATTTTTATAAATCAAAAAACAAATAAGAGCAGTATATTTTAATTACAATATTTTACAATAACATTATTTTAATAATAAAAATATTATCATTAATAAATGGATATTGTTAAATAATCTCGCGAGCTGCTCATGATCTAGATAAGTTAGTTCATGAGTTAAATAAATTGCACTTTTTTAACTCATGAACTCATTAGATCAATCTTAAATGTGCTTAGCTATGTATAGCTGCTCATTCGAGACCACTAGCTATTAAAATGTGGACTAATTATCCTCTTATATGTTATATTGTTAACTCTGCACTCATTTTATAGATATTTTGTTTGTTTATTTTTTAACATTTTCCTATTGAGTAAATGAATGTGATGAATTTGCTTATGGTTTAAAATATAATTTTGAAGATCTATCAAATTGAGTTAGATCAATTGAATAGATGAAAAGTGGACATAGACTTTGAAATTGGGTGTGAATGAAATAAAAAAAAATATTTAATATTAGTTAAAATTTTAAAGTTTGAAGTTTAAATCCAAGATTTTAAGTTTTAATATCATATTTAAGGAGAGTTAACAACTAATTGAAGAGAATAATAATAATAATAATTAAAAAAAAAAAAAAAACTTGTGTCGTCAATTGATAGTGAGATGCAATAATTTCTTACCCTTTCAGACGTGGTTTCAAAAGCAAAATGATAGGCACATAGCTTATAAAATCGAATCAATAGACAAACATTATTATTATGAACTTTTGGTGAACTAAAAACATTAACATCATATTATAGCAACGCCAAGAAAAATGTCAAAGTAAATTAGTTTTTCAAACATTGCCTTGCCGTGAAAACTGCAGTACCTAAACAATCGATGATTGAAAGGATAATTTTCGCAATCATACATGCAAAAATAAAAATACATAGAGCAAATTGGGGCCTCAAAGTTTGCTCACACAAATAAAGTAGCTGTCCCTATCATTAAATTATTTATAATTATATCTCCCTTAAAGATCTTTAACATTTATTAGAGAAGAAGGGTGGTCCTTAAAATTAATAAACAACTAAAATGGAGATTGACTTGTGAAGTGGTGCTCATTGTTGGACATTGACTTAGAAGGGTGGTCCTAGTGCAACACTTGCGGCACCTTGGTGAAAAGTTAGGCTTACTAGTTACTATTATATTTGGTACTAAAAATGAATATATATTTTAGTTGAATACGTATATTTAAAAATGGGTATGAGACACATGGAACTGTTTTTGTTATATTTGTCTTTAAAATTGAACAAGTAATTGTGTATTTAAAATTGTCCGAAAATTGCTCATGTTCAGAGACGGCTATAATCAGTTGGGGATCAGATGAAGGTACAAAAAAATAACTACTCTATATCCGATCTTTTTAATCAAAAAAATTAATTCATCATAATTTTTAATAAATATTAGTATTTTAACTAATAAATAATTTTAATAGATAAATATATGTATATGTTACAATTTAAATAATCTTTTATATATATTAAAATTAAACTAAATTAAAAAAATATTTCGGGTATGAGTAGGTACGACTTTATGTATAATCGTCCTCGTCCCATCTCCGATTATTTATAATTAGGTATTCCCCAAAATCTTATCCATCTCTAAAAATTGCAAGTAATAACCGATTCGTCGAATCGAATATTCGTAAATACTCGAACCTTCAAATAAAATACTCATTCCGACGTATATTCATAGAGTATATTGTTGGTAGATAATCTGATTACATATATAAATAATAATGGTATGTTCTCTTTTTCTTTCTTTTTTTTCAAAGATATTCAAATATAATTCTATTTTTAAAGATCAAATAACTACTATAAAATTGACATTTGATAACGCAAAATTAGCCACGTTCTTTTTAAACATTAAAGCCATTATTTTTTTAAAAAACTGTAGGCATAATTTGTGTATATAATTCTATGGTACTTTATATAGTTTTTTGGGTTCTAGAAGGAGCATATAGTATACAATAAATAAGGCTGATCTGAGGGCCCATCTGGCTTCTTGACTACTTCTGAAAAATTAAGCAGCTATCTGGGTAAGATATATGGCACAACCCAATTTGTTATACATGGTCATTCGATCAAAGATCTTGTTTTCTCAATTTTAATAACTAATGACGTATAATATTTTGTAGATATTTTTGTAATTTTGATTTGGGGTTAAACCCAATATAATGTGTGGAACTGTGGATGGGCATCAAACATCGGATGAAGAAGACGTGCCAACTCACGCAAAATGAAAACTTGACTTTATAAAATCGATACAGGCTTTTGAAACTACGAACTAATTTATTAATGGAAAAAATGTTAAAAAAGTACATTTATTTTTATAAAATGTGTCATTTAATTTTTTAATTTATAAAAAGTATATTTAAGTCTATTTATTTATAAAAAATACGTTTTTAAATTCCTCTATTATTAAAAAAAAAAATGTATCTAACAAAGACAATTAATTTTTCATCTAATTTTTTGTTAAATTTAACGAAATAATACATGTTACACATGCATATTTACATTTTTCTATAAATATATATGTAAAAAATTAATATTTAATTAAAAAATTATTCAATTTTTTTTAATTTTCAAAAAAACTTTTTTCATCTAATTTTTTGTTAAATTTAACGAAATAATACATGTTACACATGCATATTTACATTTTTCTATAAATATATATGTAAAAAATTAATATTTAATTAAAAAATTATTCAATTTTTTTTAATTTTCAAAAAAACTTAAATATAATTTTAAATATAATTTCAATAAAATTTTTATTGGCTATTATCTAAGTTACAAAATAAACAATAAAAATTTTATTAAGTTTTATCGAATTTAATAAAATTAAAATAAAATCTTCATAATTTAATATCTAAAATCACAAATTAGACAAATATTTAAGTTTAATTGAAAAAAATTATTAAAAATTGAAATACTTTTTAATTAAAAATTATTTAATTTAATATATATCTATTAAAAAATATAAACATGTATATAATACATGTGTTATTCTGTTAGATTTAACGAAAAATTAAATAAAAAATTAATTTTGACCTAACTTGACACATTTTTAATAAGTATATGGACTTCAAAATAGGGGTAGACAATGGCTTGATTGGGTTGAGTTGAGGGAAAATTGAAACCAACCCGAATATTTCGAGTTGAAAAACATATAGATTGAAACCGGCCAGTAAGCACTTCAACCCAAACCAACCCAAACAAAAAATATTCGGGTTGGGTTGGTTTCGTAGTTCGACCCAAAATTTCAAATTTTAAAAATGATTTATTTTTTAATTATAAATTTGACGTCTATCTAAAAAAAAAAAACTTATAACCCATGCAAACATAAACTTCAAAAGAGGTGATTAAAAGGATTATGAAAATATATGTAATGAAGACTTTTTTATAGAGATAAGTTAAAGAGAGAGTTTCTTCTTTAATCGATGTGAGACTAAAAAAATTAAATTTTTGCTTACATATTACATAACTTATAAATATATTATTATACATTAAGATAACAATATTAGCATTTAGTAAAGTGATATAAATGTTAAGTTATTTCATGCCTAAGTTGATTCAAATTTATAGGTAATACATTTCTTTAAAAGTTAATTAATAAAAATTCGGATTGGGTTGCCATGAAAAAAAAAAAATCTCAATCCATTTCCGGCCACAATGGTTCGAGTTGGCCAATTTTGGAACTGAAACTAATCCATTGACTCGTAAAATCCAATCCAACCCACAGGATTTGGGTTGGTTTGAACGGGTTGAACACCCCTACTTCAAAACACATTTTTCATAAATAAAAAGATTTAAAAATATTTTTTATAAGTTAGTAAATTAAATGATATTTATTATCTATACAAAACAACCATTTTAACACTCTTACCCTTTATTAAAAGCCATATCTGTCAGAGTCCTTTTGGCATAAGCGACTGGCACACTGAATGCAAAAAGGCATATATGCCATCTAACGAATTGGCCTTTTTCTAATTTTGATCAGCCATCAAGTTTTGCACGGATCCGTAGATTATCTGAAGGGTCGAATAGAACCAAAATATGATTTTACAGTCTTGCCCCTCCCTGTAGGGGTTCTCTTCTCTGCGTATGAGAGTTGTATATCTCTATATCTATAAAGCAAGTATGATACGTATATGAGAGACGATATTGTACCATTAAAAACAGTATATAAAATATGAGATGAGAGGAGATAGCATACTTAAATCTTTATATACATTCACTTAACCTGCTTAATTAAATCATTGATGCATGCATTTCTTTTCGAAGATTGAATTTCATTAAAATACAAAAAAAATCGTTAGATTATATTTATGTAAAAGTTAATACCCATTGTTGTCCATATGTTGTATCTGTTGCCACGTTGGGCCACGTGCAAGTTTCCTTTAGTTTGGAGCGAGCACCGAAGTGGAAAAAAAAAGGCATCGCCTACCTTTTAAAGCGTGGGTCCTATCGTTATCGCTCAGCAACCGAGCAACGAACAAAGACTGAAAATGGCCCTCTACTCTCTGTCTCGTGTATCATCCTTGTCCTCTTCTCCTTCGTCCTAAATAAAAAAAAAAAAAAAAATCCTAAGATTCAAAGAAATATCATTAATCCTAAAAAATTAACAATGTAAACAAATAACCAATAATTGGATTGCAAAACGTGAGTGGACCTCAACAAAAAGTTGTCATTACGTATATAGATAAGAAAAATAAAGCATGGTAAATTGGCAATACTTTTAACCTCAATTAAATTAATCACAATGTTAGAAGGGGCTCAGCTAGTCTAAGTGCAAATGAATATGGGCATTCTTCATTTAAAACGTCAGCTCAGGATCATCGTCATAGTCAAAATCTTGTTCACTGGATGCTCTGTTTCTCTTTGCATGTCTAGGTGTAGGCCTTCCCTTCTTCGGCTTTCCTCTGTTTCTCAAAACATTAAATCCAGCAATTAAAGATTGTTTGTGATCACTAATCATGTACTAGATAGATAATAAATATTTGAAGAATACTTACTGCCCATTTGCATGTATGCCTCCACCCTTAGACCGACCAGGACAGAAGTCTGATCTTCCATCTATAATATCATAAATCATAAAAGCAAGAATACGCATAAGCTTTAGCAAGTAAACGTGACAATAATACATTGACCTAATCAACTAAACTCACCATCTCGTCCAGCTGCAAGTTCTTCAACCTGGTAAAAGAGGAGGGAAAGAAAAATAAGAGGATCACATTAGAAATAAGCACTTCAACAATGTTTGTGGCATTATCTTTTTCTTTTTTTCTTAGTATCTTGTAGTTCTCTCTCCCTACTCGTACAGTCTAGTTGGGCGAGGTGTGTAAAAGTACAAGCAAGTTTACATTGCACAAATAGCCAGTAAAGCAGCTAAACAATGTTCTTTAATCTCTAGTAAAATCAGAATTTTAAAATAAATTTTCTGGAACAGAGCAAACTCTAAGACATCTTATTAATTGAAAGCTGAACATTACATAACACCCTAAATGCTTGTAGAGGGTGTTAGAAAGATTATAACATCTTTCATTTTTATAATAATAATAATAATAATAAAAAAGCAATACAATAATTTACATCTGAGTGCACTTTCGTAATGCATACCAAAAATTCAAAAAATCTTGATCTTGTAGAGAAATCGATGTGTTTAAGAGAAAAATACAAAGTTTACGTACTGCTGGAGATGTTACACAGAAGATAATGAGAGGAGTCTATCTTCAGGCTGGAACTTCCTAGATCGCTTAAAACTGCAGAGACAAATTTTGAATAATCCATAAATTTTCATGCACACTAAATGTACAGTGCAGAAAATATAGAGCCGTTTATGCCCTAGCATGCATGGAGATATATCAATACATAAACTCATTTCTTTTCCTAATAGATTGAATGTCAAGCAATAAATTAGCCTTTCAGGAACACACATATTTCGATGGTAAGCTAATGAAGGTGGATATTGTGATCATGAAAAGGAAATCTAAAAAAATAAACGAGGGCAATCTTAGCCTCTCCATACAGGGCAGTGCTCTTAGAGGAAGACAGGAAGCCTTCAAAACCTTTTAATACATTTCCACATTGGCTAGGATCCTGTAAATAGCTAGTCTCCATATCAAAGACCTGCATGTAGATAAATGAGTATGCATAGAAATACAATCACGTGCAAGAAAGAGCTCCGAGGCTAAAATATGCATCCAGTTGTTTTTGTTTCCTATAACACGTGGGGTCTTCGGTAACCTATATCTATTTGATCATGAAGTATAATTATACCTTACATTAAAATATTAAGATGAAGCCTTTTTTATTCTCTCAAATACCACAGTAATGCACACTGAAATGCATAAAATTCTTTTGATTCATAGTTGATGATGTAAATAGAGTATAAATAGGCAGGCTGCAGTAGATATATGTTTCAAGAGTTTGATCTGAGCAGAAATCTTCTACAAATTGTTTGCCATGGTTGTATGAATAATTGAACCTATTAGAAATCTACATTTACATTTTTTCTTATTATTTATATTTATCAATGAAAGCATTTGAAATAGCAAAAAGCCAACATTCAAAATTTTTAATTGAGTTTAGATGGTTGAATGAAGGTAATAGCTTTAACATAATTTCATAGTTTATTCTTTATACCATTCTCGTATCTCCCGCAACATATAAACTGACAGAGTAATCACTTGGTATAAACCCAAACCAATGTCCACTCCAGCTTTCCCACGTATACAAATAGGAAGGAAAAAAAAAAACCTGTCTTTCAATATTTCGAAGCTCCTCTTGAAGCTTCGCTCTTCTGCCGATAAGAGTAGCGAGCATTGCGGCAGGGTTTGGCGTGGATTTTTGCGCTGCAAAGCATTCAATTAGGGCACTTAACGCTGCAAACTCAAATTGTACAAAACCCTGAAATCAGCCTTGAATTAAGGCACTTAACGCTCTCCTCTTTCTGAAACTCCCCTAGTCCCAGGAGGATTAGCCACTTACTGAACTTAATAGGATAGTGAATTACCTTAAAAACAAGGTAAGGAACAACTATATTTGAGATTTAATTTGATAGAGTTCAACAACAAAACAAACTTGGGAGCTAGGGCACACATGAACAAGGAGAAGTCAGAATAGATCGGCAGTTGGTCGAAGCGTGGTCGGACTGTTGAGGAATAGAGTAGATCGGCCGGCAATCTGCAAATAACATTAAGGGTTGCGGAAGTAACGGAGAGTGTTTCGTCGATCGAAAGGTTGAGAAGACCCAAAAAAGGCCAAAATTCAGCTGAAATTAAGTGGCCTTGCATCGGATAGTTGTCACTTGACAGTGATTGAGATCCAGCAAGCCATGACTTGGCTGGGATGAGTTGAGACAAATGTGGATCAGTCTAGCAATATGCTTGGTAAAACAATAAAACTAACACTCTTAAAACTTATAATAACAAAACTAACACAATTTATTTTCAAACTTATAGTTTCATAATTAAAAAAAAAAACTAATATATCATTTTTCTTTAAACACTCATTCAATTAAAATTAAACGACGATAATTTAGACTCATTTAATATTAAATG
This sequence comes from Elaeagnus macrophylla, assembly GCA_029378325.1. Taxonomy (NCBI): domain Eukaryota; kingdom Viridiplantae; phylum Streptophyta; class Magnoliopsida; order Rosales; family Elaeagnaceae; genus Elaeagnus; species Elaeagnus macrophylla. The sequence continues at coordinate 12,266,306 of CM055646.1, forward strand.
TTCAATATTTCACGTTTAAATTATTAAGGGTGCTAGTTTTATTACTATAAATTTTAAAGGTATTATTTTTTGTAATTTTTCGATATGCTTTTACCTATTTTCCAATCTTACACTTGATATGATTGATGGGTGGAGTCCAAAATGTTTTTTTTTAATAGGGGATTGAAATTAATTTTTTTAAAATATAAAGTAAAATTTTTATTAAAATATTAAAAAAGTAAAAATATATATAATTAATAGAAGTTATAATAGAGTCTATTCAATTCAACACTAAATTTTATATGTCATATTAAAATAAAAATATAGAGTTATCATTAAAAAAAATAAACTTAATACATTATAATAACCTATAATGAAAGTTAAATGAAAATTATAATAAGTTAATAATATCATAAATGTATAAAATAAATTTATTAATTAAAAAAATTAAGTAAATGAAAAATTCAATCAAATAGAATAAAATTTATAATTGTTAAAATTAAAATTAAAAAGAAATATATAAAAATGTAAAAAAATAAAATATGATTTATAATTTTAAGCTTAAGATTATATTTAAATATATATTCTTAATAAATAATATAAGAATGATTAATAAAAAAATAATGACAAAAAAATATTAAAATTTTGATCGAAATAAAACTACGACAATATAAATTATAAAATCTTAAAGCTTTAGTATAAAACTTATTGTATGTTTCTTTTTTTAATTTTTAGTTTTTATAATGTTGAATTTGAAGTTAAATATTTCAAGTTTTTTTTTGTATTATTATATATTAATTTAAGAAGTATTTTTACATAATATATAATTTTATTTTTTATTTGTACCACTAATAATTACCAAATATATATATATATATATATATATATTACTCACAATTAATATTTTTTTATCAATATATTTATTAAATATTCTTAATATATACAAAAATTACAATAATATATTATTATAAATAAAATATTTATTTAATAATAAAAATACATATATATATAGTTAATTTTTCTTTTTTGTAAATAAATTGTCTGATGCTATAATCGGGTGGTAATTTTTAACTTATTGGTAATTTTTTCATATTTTTAAAGATTTTATAATTTTTTATTATTATAAATAGGCAATATAAAAAAAATCGAATAATTTTTTTAATGTGTTAATTAACAAAAAAAATTGACATAAATAATACAATATGAATACGAATAATATAAAATAAATACAATATAAATAAGACTAAATCGCTATTGAGTTTGGATAAAAATACTACAAAATAACTTCATATTTAATATTGTATTGTTATATTTCAATTATTATAAATTTACATTCAATTATTTAATATATTATTGTATGTAAAATATTATAGTAATATTTTATTTTATTCTATAAAACCTGAGTTTTCGTGAGCTAATAAAAGTGTAAAATATATATATAGATTTTTGCTAATGGGAGAATCTTATTTTAATGTAAATAATATATTTAAAATTTATAATAATAAAAATAATATTTTTTATATTTAAAGTAAATATTTTTATAATTAAAAAAATTAATTATTATATAATTTTTATTAAATATTATTTAATTTAAATTATAATAATTAAATTTTATTTAATATTAAAAAATATTTAATTAAATATTATTTAATATTTTTTTAAATATTATTTTTATTATTTTAAATTTAAAAAATATTATTTTTAATAATTTTCTACAAAGTTTTAATCATTAGAATTTTTATTTTTGTTTAAGAGAACATTGAGATTAAATGAACATGGTCTGATTTTGACTCGAGTAAACGATAAGTTGACTACGTGAAGAATCTTTACGTCAAATACCGCCAGAGAAGTATTTTATTCAATTGGGCCTATACTTATATCTTTTTTTGTTAGAGTAATACTATTAACATTCAGTGCCAAACATTAAATTCATATTCTTAAATTTATATAACTCTTACGTAATAATAAAAATTTATAATATTTTATAAAATAAAAAAATTTATAATACCTTACAAAAATAATAAAAATATGTAAAAGCTTACAAATAATATAAAAATATACATAACTTAAAAATATCAAAAATAATAGAAAATCAAAAAATAATGGATGTGAAAACATAAGAAATTTTTGGATGTTTTTCACAAAAAATGATATTCAGTAAAAAAAAATTTAAAAAAATTAAAAAAATTCAAAAATCAAAACTAAATCTTAAAAAAAAAAAATGGATTTAGGAATCAAAAATAAGGAAATTATTTCCAAGAAAAAATATAATATATTATGGCATTAGTAATAAAGAAATGAGTGTAACTATAGCAGATGCAAAAGAAAAGTTTAAAATACCATTAATTGATAAAAAAACTATTATATAAAAATTATCAAAAATTCTTGAAAAAAAATAGAGGAAAAATTGAATAAATTCACTTAGGAGGAATACAAATTTTGATAAAAACACACTTTAGAGAAAGAATAGATACATCAATCAAGTTAGCGTTACTAGATAACAGAATAACAAATAGAAAATATACTTTGTTATGAATGATTAATGGAAATTTAGGATATCAAAAATTAAAATTTACAGCATATCCTATATTTGTTGTTAATATCCATGATAAAAACCTAAACTAAGTATTAAGTCTAGCTTATGACTTTGAACGAGGAAATCTAATGAAAGATAGAAACCACCATTTTTAATTCATTACCTAGTAAGATATTCATTAACAAACAGTCACAATAGTTAAATATATGGACAAAAGGAATTTATAGAAATAGATAAAACTTTCAAAGAAATAGGACAAGTAATAAAGAAACAAAAAATATTATCAGAATATGAATACCCGATGAACAAAATTTAGATATTAAAGAAAAACCTATGATATCATTAAAAAGAGATAATATACAAAGAATTAGATTTATAAATACTCAGGCAAAAGTCAGTAAAAAAATAGAGAAATTAAAATAGTAAAATAACTAGTTTACACAATGAAGTAATTTTAGTAAAAGATAAACTATTAGAAATATAATTATAAGAAAATAATAGTTTAACAAGTATAAGTAAAAATCAAATATCTATAATAAAAGCCTTAATTTTTATAGCAGAAAAAATAGACACTACAGATGAAAATATGCAAGAATTAAAAGTAAAACTGTTAGACATGTATAAAGAAATTTTAGAATTAAGAAAGTATGTTAATAACATACCAAGAGGTAATGGATTAAGATTCGATCCATTAAAAAGATTAAAAGAAGAACCTCCTAGGAGATCTGATGCATTAATACCTAAAAATGATAAAAGAAAAGGTGAAGAATCTAAAGAAATAATATCAATGTAATGGATTTAATAGAATATAGAAAAAAACTTAGAAGAACAATTCATGAATCCTGAAAATAAAGATATAGAAAAATTAATTAGTTTACTAACCCTAACAAATGAAGAATTAGAAAAACATTATAAGGAAAATTTTTGAACAAATAAAGAAGATGATATGACAGTAGTAAGTGAAAGTGAATTTGAACAAGAAAATATAACGTAAAGAATTCATATGGAACTTGTACTAATACCTAAAACAAACCCAGAAAGAAGAGAAATGTCTGACCCACATAGAGAAGATAGATATATACAAGAAATACTTGAACCAATATATAAAAGAAGACAACCATCTAAAATAGAAGAATGACTACATTGGGGTACTAGAGGAAATATTCTACCAAAATTTAGAGCATATAAAAATTATAAAATTAATATTTTAAACCTAGATTGCATAAGATATAGGAAAAAAGCCTTAGATGAATGGGCTAATGGAATGAGTGTAATTATACAAACATCTTCGACCACAAATACAAACCCTACAGTTTATAAAATTTTAGTAGCTCATAAAATGACAGGAAATGTAAAAGTTTAGTTTTTTAATCTAACTGAACAACAACATTTAAGAATGCAAGAAAATGCTACAATAGGAAGATATTACTTAGATACAGTAGTAAATAAAATATATAAAGAATTTATAGGAGAAGATAAAGGAAGAAATATTATAAAATCTAGTGAAAATGAAATAAATGAAGCCAAATGACACTTAACAAATATGAAAATATGTGATATGTGTTACATAGATTCTTTTTTATGTGAATATGAAATGTATTATCATAAATTATCACCTTCTATACAAGAAACCTATATGAAAATATTTTTTCAAAAATTACCTGGAATATTACATAAAATTATGACAGAATGATGGAATGAAAGAAATAGACAAACTATACCTAACACCTTAGGAGGAAGAATAAGAAGTCTTAAGAATTGGATAATAATAAAATGTCAAGAAAGAAAAGAATTCAAGCAAATAAAAGGAAATGATATAATTTGTTGTGATTTAAGAGATTTCAAAATATTAGAAAAATATGGTTGTAATATAAAACCTTATAATAAATATAAGAAGCATAAGAAATTTAGAAAATTTAAAAGATATAAATTTAGAAAACAAAATTTTCAAAAGTATAGAAGAATATATAATAGGGAACCTTATAGAAATATACATTTTAGAAGGAAAAAATATAATACACCAGAAAAGAAAAATTATTGTCTATCAGGAAAAAAGAAATGTAGATGTTGGATTTGTAATAAGGAAGGACATTATACAAATGAATGCCCTAATAGACTCAAACATTAAAAAGAATTTTCACATAAAGCAAAAATTTTAGAAGAAGCCTTTACAATGGAACTAGAACCAATAGAAGAATCTGATATAGATGATACGTGTAGTATTTATCTATTATAAGAAACAGAAGAGGAAATAACAGATTTAGAAACATCTGATTCTGATTATAATTCAAAATAATGGATGAAATATTAAGCAAAACAAATTCAAATAGTACATATATAAAAATAGGATTAAAATTTAAAAAATATAAAAATTATCATTTACATACATATATTGACACGGTGGAAGCATGTGTGTAGCTAGTAAATATGTATTTTCAGAAAAATTTTAGAAACAATCACCAAAAAAATTAGTAGTAAGAATTGCAAATAATATTATAATAAATCTAAATAAAGTACTAAAAAAATACAAATGTATCAATAAGAGGAGAAATTTTTCATATACCTACAATTTATCAACAAAAAACAAGAGTTGATATTTTATTAAGAAATAACTTTCTAAACTTATATCAACCATTTACCCAGTTCTTAAATAAAATAAGCTTAACAACCTTAAATGGAGAAACAATTTATGTATAAAAAATTAAGAAAACATTAAATGTTTCATCACTAACTTTTCGGTCACAATATAAAAAGCGAAAACGTGGTGAAAATATAGAAAAATAAAAATAATATTTAGAAAATATTTCTTTAGACATAGAGGTTGACCAAAATCCCTTTCTAAATGAAATACAAGAAGATAAAGTTTTAACAAGAATAAGAAAATTATTAAAGACAATATGCTCAGAAAATTCATTCGATCCAAAAATCAATAGATTTAATGAAATAGTAAAAATAGAATTAAAAGATCCTTTAAAACTTATAAGAGTAAAACCAATAATTTATACCACAGAAGACATGGAAGAATTTGAAAAACAAATTCAAGAACTTTTGGAGTTAAAAGTAATTATTTCCAGTAATTTACCACATTCCAGTCTAGCATTCTTAGTAAAAAAAGAAGCTGAGAAAAGAAGAGAAAAAAAAATGATAATAAATTTTAAATCTTTAAATAAAGAAACTATTGATGATGGTTATTTTATACCAAAGAAAGAAGAATTATTATCACTTATTAAAGGAAAGAAATATTTTTCAAGTTTTGATTGCAAAAGTGGATTTTGGCAAATAAGACTTGATAATGAATCACAAAAATTAACAGCGTTTAGCTACCCTCAAGGACAATTTCAATAGACAGTTCTTCCATTTGGATTTAAACAAGCACCATGTATTTTTCAAAGGTACATGGATAATATTTTCAAAAAACATAACAATTTTTGTTGTATTTATATAGATGATATTTTAATATTCAATAATGAATTATCAAAACATTATTTAGATATTATTAATGTTTTACAAGAATGTAGAAAATCATGAATGATATTATCAGAAAAGAAAGCAGTTATTACTTAACAAAAACTAAAATATTTAAGGTTAGAAATAGAAGATGAAAAACATCATCTACAATCCTATATTTTGAATAATATACAACATTTTTTTAGTATAATTAAAGATAAAAACCAATTACAAAGATTTTTAGGGTGTTTAACATATGCAGAAGTATATATAAAGAAATTAGCAGAAATGAGAAAATCATTACAAACAAAACTTAAGAAAGATTATGTCTAGTAATAGACTGATCAGGACATTAAATGATGCGAACCGCTCGCCACGACTCCTATGATCTCCAAATCACGCGGTTTGGCAACCACAAGAAATACGGACAGAAACCCGACACCAATCTTAGCACGCAGATTCTACGAAGAACGCTCGAACTATGGTAGCAAAGAACTCACCTCCACCCTTGGATATACGCACCATGAGTCGAGATAAGGCGAAACGCCACAAAGGGTTGCTAGTTCCTTTGATAAGTTTCTTGATAGAACAAGAGAAGCACTTGTGCTCTCTCAATTTTGAAATCACTTCAAAATATTTTTCATTGATTGAAAATCATGTCTAATGTGTTAATGTTACAATGGCAACTGCTTTACATATATATAGATACAATGAAAACCCTAAAATTGTCTCAAGAAATCCTAGCCATTGATTTGGATCCAATGGCCCAAAAATTACAACATTTTGAATCCTTGCCGCGGCGGGAAAATATTCATGCCGCGGCGCGCCCTGTTATGTTTGCCCCACGCGAAGCCTCGCCGCGGCGCACAAATGTTCATGCCGCGACGCGCATATTCAGGATCTGCGCGCAGGCCTGGCTGTCAGGCGCACTTGTCTGTGTCAGCGCTCAGGTCTGGCATGTCAGCGTGCGCACGTCTCGCCCAGTCCTCGTCATGCCACGGCGCAGGGAATTTCATGTCGCGGCGCGCATGCACCTTCGGTCCAAAACAGAACCCTTCTTGCTGCGGCGCCACTTTCGTTATGCCGCGGCGCACACGTTTCCCTTGATCCAAAACAGAACGCCCTGTGCCGCGGCGCACCAAATCCATGCCGCGGTGCGCTTGTGTGACAATTCCTTCCTCCAATGCAGAAACCTCCTCGCCGCGGCGCACAAAATCTATGCGGCGGCGCAGCTCCAAATTTTGGAATTTGCCACTTGCACTCTTCTTCTCCTCTTCCATTGTGCTTGCATGCTTGTTTTTGATGTTGCATGCCATTTTGCACTTCTTCGAGGCCCTTCTCAAGGCACGGCTCTCGGCTCGTGTCGGGCCTACTTCGGGAGGGGGTCCGGTTCGTATCATTCCCTCCTTCTTCGAAAGAATTCGACCTCGAATTCGGACCTTTGTCATAGGGCAAGTTTTGCAGGCCATCTTCGTTTTGGTTTTCATCATAAGATTCCTGCAAGAAAGAAAAGTTAGAAAATAAGCATTGTTTGGACATTTTTCTTTCCTTCTTCCCCCTTGATTGCCCCTCCTTCTCCTTGGGCTCTCCCTCCAATCTCTTCCCCTTTTTCTCCTCAACTTCCCTTAAGAGCTTGTTGCATATTTGTTGCGGAGATAAAGGCAAAAAGGTAAGCTTCTTCCCTTCCTTCTCGAGGGAATACTCGTTCTTGTATCCGTCATAGGTGACCTTTCTATCGTATTGCCATGGCCGCCCTAGCAATATATGCCCAGCTTGCATGGGGAATACATCACATATCACCTCATCCTTATATCGACCAATGGAAAAGGCTACAAGTACTTGTTGTTCAACCTTCGCTTCTCCATTGTCATTTAGCCACTGTAGCTTGTACGGTTGGGGATGCTTGTTCATAGTCAACCCTAGCTTCTCAACTAAAGTTGTGCTAGCAATGTTTGTGCAACTCCCACTATCAATGATTAACTGGCACACCTTATCACCCACATGGCATCTCGTATGAAAAGTATCAACTCTTTGGGATCCCATGTCAACTTCTCGGTAATGATCCAATGGTGCTCGCCGTACCACAAGCAACTCTCCCGTGATTGGATATACTTCCTCGTCATTAGTCTCCTCTAATGACGGCTTCTCCCCGTCATCACTGTCATCATAGGTCGCCACCTCCCCGTTGGCTTGCACGATCATTGTCCTTTTGTTCAGACATTGATGAGCGTAATGACCTTTTCAAAGGCAACGGTAACAATTTATGTCACGACTTCGATGGACGGTTCCTCCTTCATCATTTCCCTTATCTCTCCTCATCTCCTTCTCTTTGCCCTTGTTCTCAAAGTTGGGCTTAGAACTACCTTCCCCTTCCTTCCTCCCATTAGACTTCCAAGGCGGAATTGGGTTCGGTGTTGGTGTCGGAAAAGTGGTGTCCTGATTGTTCTCTACGAGTATGATATGGCTACTTCTCCTCTTCAATTGCCTTTCTACTTTGATGGCCATTTGCACCATATCCTCCAACTCTACATAGTGGTGCAACTCCACAATGTTAACAATGCTAGAATTCAACCCGCTTAAGAACCGAGCCATGGTGGCCTCCCTATCTTCCTCCACACTTGCTCTCACCATAGTCGTCTCCATCTCCTTGAAATACTCATCAACGGACCGATGACCTTGATTAAGCCTTTGTAGTTTCTGATAGAGTTCCCGGTAGTAGTGGCTTGGGACAAACCGCTTCCGCATTATGGCCTTCATCTCACCCCAACTATCAATGGGCCTCTCTCCACTTCTCCTCCTTGAGACCACCAATTGGTCCCACCAATTTAAGGCGTAATCGCTAAACTCGACTACCGCCAATTTTACTTTCTTCTCCTCGGAATAATGGTGACAATCAAAAACATGCTCAACCCGTTTCTCCCATTCTAAGTACAACTCCAGATCATTCTTTCCTTGGAATGTAGGCATCTTCATTTTGATGTTGTCCAAATTCTGATCAACCCCGTCATAGGGCCGAGGTGGGGGTCTCCACAAACCTTTCCGACCATTTCTTCCTCCTTGATATTCATCCCTTCCTCCATAAGGCATCCTCCTTTCTCCATTATCAAATTCTTCATCCCAATTCTCCTCATCCACTAAGGGCCTCCTATTCGGTCTCCTAACTTCCGGAGCCTCTTCGGGTGCTCTCCGTTGTAAGTTGGCAACCATAGCTTCTTGCCGTTCTACCCGCTCATCAAGATTTACCATGACGGCACTCAACCGTTCCATGGACTGTTGCATTGCACGCAACAAAGATGCAGTATCCGGACGCTCTTCGAAATTGCTCCTGTTAGACATAATTCCACAACTTTCGCACACAGAGAATTAGTTAAAAAACTTAAGAACAGAAAAATTCACTTTGTTACCTCACGTGTTTATTCGCTCGGATTGATTGCTCAAACACTTCTCGTTCTATAGCAAGTCAACCTCCGAAACTTTCAACCCGAGGTAGAATTCCACACTCACCCACTAGTGACGCAATATCCAATTCAAGGCAAGCAAGGAACTAACTCAAAGTGTTTGGAGTTCTAACTCAATGAAAAAGGAATAATTTGATTCAAACAAAATTTAGATTCGAGAGGAATCAAATAACGACTTTGTAAAAATTTCTCGGAAAAGAAATTTTCACCCTTTTTTTTTTTATAATCTGTTTGGAACGTAAAACACGAACAAAACACGAAATACGAACAGAATTACTAGAGCATGATAAAATTACCAAAATGCCCTTACACGAAAACAGTACGAGAACACGGTAAAATTACCAAGATACCCTTTTCGTTACGAACAGATTTTTCAGAAAAATTTTCAACACGAAAACCCTTCCAAAACACAACAGAAATTCAGAAACAATAAAACACAATCTGAAATTTTTCAACAACAGCAGAATAATTCCAGAAAATCAGAAACACAAAACACAATTCTGAAATTTTCAACACAGCAGAAAATTTCCAGAAAATTAGAAACACAAACAGGAAACAACAATACAAATCAGGATTGATTTCAGAAACACAATACAATCAGAATTTTTGCAAGAACAACAAGAAAAATTCTGGAAAATGAAGAACAATACAGAATTTGAAAAAGTGCACAGATTTTGTTTTTGTAAACGAAAAACGACAACACAAAACAGAAACGATTTCAGGATCACAACACAATCAGAATTTTTGCAAGAACAACAAGAAAAATTCTGGAAAATGAAGAACAACACAGATTTTGCAAAGTGCACAGAATTTTTTTTTTTTTTTTGTAATGGAAAATGACAATAAAAGATAGGAGTCTAGAATTACAACCTAGAGCTCTGATACCAAATGATGCGAACCGCTCGCCACGACTCCTATGACCTCCAAATCACGCGGTTTGGCAACCACAAGAAATACGGACAGAAACCCGACACCAATCCTAGCACGCAGATTCTACGAAGAACGCTCGACTATGGTAGCAAAGAACTCACCTCCACCCTTGGATATACGCACCACGAGTCGAGATAAGACGAAACGCCATAAAGGGTTGCTAGTTCCTTTGATAAGTTTCTTGATAGAACAAGAGAAGCACTTGTGCTCTCTCAATTTTGAAATCACTTCAAAATATTTTTCATTGATTGAAAATCATGTCTAATGTGTTAATGTTACAATGGCAGCTGCCTTACATATTTATAGATACAATGAAAACCCTAAAATTATCTCAAGAAATTCTAGTCATTGATTTGGATCCAATGGCCCAAAAATTACAACATTTTGAATTCTCGCCGCAGGCGCGAAAATATTCATGCCGCGGTGCGCCCTGTTCTGTTTGCCCCACGCGAAGCCTCGCCGCGGAGCACAAATGTTCATACCGCGACGCGCATATTCAGGATCTGCGCGCAGGCCTGACTGTCAGGCGCTCTTGTCCGTGTCAGTGCGCAGGTCTGGCATGTCAGCGCGCGCATGTCTCGCCCAGTCCTCGTCATGCCGCGGCGCAGGGAATTTCATGTCGCGGTGCGTATGCACCTTCGGTCCAAAACAGAACCCTCCTTGCTGCAGCCCCACTTTCTTGTGCCGCGGCGCGCACGTTTCCCTTGATCCAAAACAGAACGCCCTGTGCCGCGGCGCACCAAATCCATGCCGCGGCGCGCTTGTGTGACAATTCCTTCCTCCAATTCAGAAACCTCCTCGCCGCGGCGCACAAAATCTATGCCGCGGCGCAGCTCCAAATTTTGGAATTTGCCACTTGCACTCTTCTTCTCCTCTTCCATTGTGCTTGCATGCTTTTTTTTTATGTTGCATGCCATTTTGCTCTTCTTCGAGGCCCTTCTCAAGGCACGGCTCTCAGCTCGTGTCGGGCCGACTTCGGGAGGGGGTCCGGTTCGTATCACTAAATATATGAATAAAGTAAAAGCATAAGTAAAAAATTTACTAACTTTATATCATCCAGGACCAGATAATAAAATGATAATAGAAACAGACGTTTTACTTGAATATTGGGGAGTAGTATTAAAAGTAAAAATTGATGACAAAGATGAATATCTTTGCAGATTTACTTCAAGATCTTTCCAAGGCCCTGAATTAAATTATCATAGTAATGAAAAAGAATATTTAACTGTTAAAAAAACTATAAAAAAATTTGCAATATATATTATAAGTTCAAAATTCATTGTTAGGACTGACATTAAAAATTTTGGATATTTTTTAAGAACTAATATTGCAAGTGATTATAAATAAGGAAAACTTATTAGATGGCAACAATGGTTTAACCATTACAAATTTCATGTAGAGCATTTACCAGGAAAGAAAAATAGTTTAGCAGATGCTTTAACTAAGAAATTAGCACATCTAACTATGTTTTTTATGATAGGAATAGACCCTCTTGAAGTAGAAATTCAGAACAAATAAAAGAAAATCTTGATTCATAAAATAGAAATCAAATGCCTCAGGGAACAACTAGAGGTACTACAACTTAAAAAATAGTTAAAAAACAGGCATACTATGATTAATCCATAATGGCTTAAAGAAAGCTCAATAGAAAAAGAAGTTAAAATTTCAACAGAAACTAAACAGAAAGGAATAAAAATTAAAAAAATAAAAATTGAAGAAACTGACAGTAATAACCCAAAACCTAATAAAAACCTAGAAAAGAAAAAAGAAAAAATTAATTGGATAGATGAAGTTAAAAAGGAAGATTTAAAAAAAGGTTTATGTAGTATATAATGGACCAAAATTAGGAATATAGACTAATTGGCCATAAGCAAGTAAAGCAATAATGGAGATTAGTGGAATCATTCATAGATCCTTTACAAATAGGATAGAAACATAAGGAAGTTACAATAACTATAAAGTTCCTAAGCTATTAACACCAATAAAAATAACAAAAAACTATTCTCAGATAGTACAACAACCTGCAATAGGAACCAGTAGGTTAAAAAACCTTGGATAAATTCAAATACTAGTAATTTTTAAAGAAGCAACGAATAATTATTCTGAAAAAGAAAGATAAAGATATAGGAATTTAACAAAACAACAATAGTTAAGCCTATATAATATAGCAAAAAAAACTACTGAGGAACATCTTGATGACATAAAATTTTATACCACAGAAAAAAAATTTCATAGGGTAGTAAATTCAATATCTTAGAAGGAGCTGATCTAATATTTGTTTATAAGGCATTTCATGCTGGATTAATACAAAATATATATCCAGGAAATGAATTAAAAGAGTTAATATATTTTCCTGAAAGCTTTAAGAAATCTATCAGAAATTTCAAAAAGAAAATCAGGGCTACAGACATACCTATTTATTTAAGATGTTTCAGTTCATTAATGGATTGAAACCAAGAAACACCAGTAAGTCCTTATTATTTTATTAAGCTTGGCATAGCCAACAACAAAAGAGAAGTAACTCGTTGAAAATCTTTACCAGAAAAGGAATTTAATCATGAGGAATTATGTATTGAAAGAAGACAAATGTTAAGCCAAATTTATCATGAAATAAGAAGAGTTAATAACTCTTAAAAAATTAAAATTAATTACAGTACAAGTAAAACTATTATTACTTCCCAAAGTAATATAATTATCACTGAGGAAGACAGTGAAAAAGTAATTTCCTATGAATCTAACTTCAATTGTAATGAGATTGAAGTAAGTGAGAAAACGAAGAAGGTATTTTGCTACTATTCAAAATAGCAATCAACGGACCACAAATGTATTTACTGCATCAGAGACAAGGAAGCTTGAGTGAAATCAAGCTCATCCAACAGTTCTATGTTGGTAGAGCAGACCATGTAAAACCAGTCCAACAGTTGACGCCAAAAGTGTCAATAATGTAGGCATTTAACGCCAACTAAGAAAGTTAAGAATAGTATAATCTCTCCATTATAAACAGGATACCTTTATGTCTATAAAAGGGAACTCTTTGCTTCTAAGGGATACACTACGAAAACCTAGCATCTATCTACTTTTTTTATTTTCATGCTTTAGCTATGTATCTTGTAATAAGTAAGAACTAATAACCCTTTCAAGGTTACTAGTTCTTTAGTTTGTATAAACTTTCTGTTTAATGAATAAAAAGTCAATTTCAAATCCAAATTATCTCTCTTACCTTAATAAGTTAAGTACGGATCTTATAAGATCAGCAGAGTTAGGAGGACTGAAAGCTTGGATCAAGAGTGAGGCTTAGCTTTTCTAGAGCAAGAAAATAGCTAGGAAGCGGAAGAAGGCGGTAGACCTATATTCAGAAACAAGTTAGTTTGCAGATAGAGGCTAGTATATCTTGAAGTTTCATTAATATTGTTAAAATCTTATTTATAATGCATAAGATTATAATAAATGGATGATAAACATAATAGCATAAAAAGGAAACCTGAGACAATACGTTATAGAAACAAAAGTAGAAAATATTTTAAAAATCATAAAAATCTAAAAAATGCAATTTATCTTAAACAATATCTTATATGTTATAAAACATTTATAAAAGATAATTTTGAGAAAAGTACAAGAATATCTAAAGTAACGAAAAATTTACAAATATTAATTGATTATTTTACTAAACAAAAAAATAAATAATTTAATAAAAGGACATGACAAAGAACAATTAGATCTTGAAGCAAGCCTTGAACTAGTAAAAATGAACATAGAAGAAAATAAAAAAATCTTAGAACTAAGCCGTTGGATAGACCAAGAAATTAAAGAATATGAATATGAAACTCAACAGGAAAAATTATGACTAATATAAAATATTTTGAAGAAAAATATATGGAATTATTAGAAAAATATTTTAATAATGAAGATTATGAAAAATGTTTAAAAAATTTTAATAGATTCGACACCCTATTAGACTATTATACAGATTATGTTTCTAGTATATTATTCTTAATAAACCATCTTGTAGGAAAATAACAAAAAAATTAAAAAAAATATTATAGGAATATTTCTAGCATGTATAGAAATAAAAATGAATAATATAACTTTATCACGAGAACAAACAAAAATCTTAAAAGAAGAATTAAAACATTTAGAAAATATAAAAACAAAAGAAATTTTTTTAGAAGAATTTAAGACTTTATGAACATTATATTAAAAAACTTTAAAAAAATTCTTTAAAAATAAGAAAAGAAATAAATATTTTAGAATATAAAAGAAAATAAAATTACTAAATTTTTGATAAAAATTACTTTAAAAAATTATGAATTTTGACTCAAAAATTTTTAAAATAAAATATTTGGATAAGAAAGTAAATTTTTATATCACTAAAAACAAAATTGAAAAAAAAAAAAAAAAAAACTCATAAAATATGTGCTTGAAATCCCATGAGGATGTTAGTAGAATTAGCCATTGGGTAAAGAGCTTTTGGCCTAAATAGCATACATTTTGATCAAAAAGTTAAATTTTTTAAAACTAGCAATAATAGGATTAAAACTGTGAGTTTTGATTACATTAAAATTAGATAAATTACAAAAATGTTCTTAACCATGTGATATGTGATATCAGTATGTAAATTATTTACATACTATGTAAACTGTGTTACATACTAATATGACAGTATGTAAATGAATTTACATATTAACATGACAGTATGTAAATAAATTTACATACAAATATGTCAGTATCTAAATAGGTTTACATACCAATGTAGCGGTATGTAAATAAGTTTACATACTAATGTGACAGTATGTAAATGAGTTTACATAATAATATAGAAGTATGTAAATAGATTTAGATACAAATATGTCAGTATGTAAATGAGTTTACATACTAATATAATAATATGTAACTTATATTACATATATAACATATGATATGTAATAAGTTATATATTACATACTGATGTTACTGGTATGTAACTCATATTACATACATGATATATGATATGTAATATTTATTATATACATGCATCAGTATGTAAATGTATTACATAATAAATATGTAACTCATATTACATACATAATATATGATATGTAAGATACAAGCTCATAACGTTGCTGAGAAAAGACATGTTACAATTTTGTCGCAAAAGTATTCATCTTTAAAGAAAGAAAGTAAATAAATACTGAATAGCAAAAGAATTCTGATATTTAACGAACTTCATCGGCAACCAAAAAGCAAAAAAAAAGGAAAAAAAATAGAATATTTAAAGAAAAAGGAGTACGATCAATAATTAATGATTATGCAAATAAAATTAATTTTTTTGTGAAATAATAAAATTGGAAGAGAAATTACTAGCCAAACGTTTGAAAGCTCGGAGATGAAAGAGTGTTGATGGACCTAAAAATAAGAAGGTAAAAATAAAATGGTAAAATTATTTAATAAAAATACAATCGTTTAATAATTTTAGAAAAAATGATATTTGTTTATAAACGATGTTATTTGACAACAATTATTTATTGGGTTAATGCTGCGTATACGTCCAAAAATATATTGGGCTGGGCTTTTTCTGGATTCGTGGCATAATGTTATTGGGGGATGCAATTCCGTAAGTAAGCAGCGGAACCCACCTATGTGCTGACGCAATATCTCGTAAGTCTTCAGTAGTCCCCACACCAATAAAGTAGCGCATAATAAGCCCCATTCACTTGCACATTGCCTCTCTGTCGCATTCGTCGAACTCAATCAGTTTTGTGGCCTCTGACTCAATTAATCTAAACAGTAACACAATTAAATTATACGTATAAGATAAAAATTGATAAAAATTTAAATAATAATTATTAATTTTTTTACGATAAATTTATTATAATACCTTAAATTATAAATGTTGATTTAAGTGAATAAAAAATTGTAGATATTACATAATTTATTTCTTGAGAGGCCATATTTTTTTTGTCAAAAATATAAATATAAATGACTCAATTATTTTTTTATTTTTAAATTTTTTAATATATATATATATATATTATATTTTAGAGGAATTAAAAAGACTACACTATATGATTAAATTTTTGTGTCCAAGTAATTTCTTTAAACTCCTAATGCCACGTGATTGGTAAGACTAAACTAAACAGCACGCAATCATTGCATTTTTGTAATTAATTTATATCCAAAATTTACTGGTGATTATTTAATTTAAAATGCAAAATTCTATTTTTTCTTTTCTTTTCTTTTTTCCGATGAGCATAAAATATCGCCGGTCTGGGCATTTTTAGCGTTTCTGGGCTGTGTTTTTTATTTTTACTTTGTGTCAACGGACTCCAAATAAGATTCAAATACAGCAGAATTCTAGTTTTGGAGTTAAAAAGAGGAGTGAGAAAACAATTGTTTTTTTTTTTTTCTTCCTTAATTTCAATTTTATTTATATTTTTGTAGAAACTAAGAGCAGCTTGTGAGAGAGAGAGAGGGAGAGAGAGTTGGGAGTTTTGCTGCGGCTCAATGTTAATTAATAGTGTTTTGATGATGGTATTTACTTGGCTTGTTTCCAATCATTTTGTTTCATTCACTCTATTATGCCCTGTGACTCTGAGAAAAAGTTTTAATTTTTAAGTCTTCTTTGTTTCTCTTTCTCTGTTCTGCTTTTAAGGCGAGAGTAGAGGAAGTAGAAGAGTATAAGAAAGAAATTTCTCTACTTCTACGAAACTCTATTGTTACCAATTTCGTGATCAAGATAAATACTTTATTTTGTGTCTCAGCTCAATTATAATCTGTATTGGAGTCTCTCTCTTTTTTGTCGTCTTTTCTCTCTCTCTCTCTCTCTGTGTTTGAGGTACTCTTTCTTTCTCCTACCTTTCTTTATGTTTCAGAATCATACGAGGTAATTTGGTATTGGGTTCGGATTTTGATGGTTTGATCTTTCACTTTCATTTTTGTCTTTATTCTTTCTTTCCTTACTCTTGTTCAAAAATTTCTTCTTTTGTTAAAGAAGAAAAAGACTTCGAAGGAATTTTGTGGTTTGTACGTGGTGAGTGCTAGTACCTAGTGGATGTCCTGAAATTTATCATCTTTTGTTACATCAATGTGCTAAAATTAAGGTCAGAACTGAGTTGACCTGACCCAAATTGAATTGCATGTGTTACTGTGTTGTATTATTGTATTTGATTTTTGATTGACTTATCTTATGGGTTTTACTTGATCCAACTTAGTCATTGCATTCAGTTTAACTGTTTTTAGTCCGTGAGATTTTTCGAGACCTGTTCCTATGGATTAATTCTGATGTGTTCAAACTTGTCTGTCCTTTTGTTTGTTGATTCTTGTGGAGTTTGCGCTATGGGTATTTTTAAGTATCATTCTGAGGTACGATACTTATTTTGCTTGCTTAAATTCATGCCCACACTGGCTAATTTTCTAATTACTGTTCTATGTGCATCTTTGCATGTCTATCCATAGAAAAGGCATATCCCAATTATTGATATTGTTTCTGAAGGATGTTTGGAAATTTATTTTCACATAATGCCCAAAACCGAGTAAGGCATGTAGTTAGGATAAACTGACGTAACTTTCTTTTGATGTCATGGGTCCGGGTCCGGGTACTGGATCAATTATGTTCACATTCAGTAATGGCTGTTGAGCCTGTCAGAATATGGAACACTGGAACTATTGTTGTAATACTATGAATGCCCATAATCTTAAAGAATTCGGACAACTTTGCACTTTCCTTCGTATAATTCCTATCTTTCTGGTGGCCTAAATGTTTGTTGCTTTAATGTCATGCATATCTCTCCATATTTACAATTCAATAGCCTTGACAATTATCTAACCATTTGCAGTTTTTTTTTTACTTGCTTAAGCCTTAAGTTACAAATTTTTTTTTTTTTACTTTCCTTTGTTAGCCAGAAAGTAAATAATCCCGATGGAGAAAAATGTCAAAGATTATACCTCAGGTAAGGTTGATTGTGCCTTTTGTTTCCTTGATTAAATGAAGCATAGTGCAAATTTGCTGCATTAGATATTTGTCTATGCTATGTGGGATTTTCCTTAACTCAGCATTGATGATGTGTTATAGGTCTCTCTGAGTTTCGATCAGCTAATATTCCTAAAGAAGTGAGAAGTAGTGCATGGGGGATCCAACGTGGAACTGGTGCATATCATGCATCAACTGATATCAGCTTGTTTTCTAGCTCATTGCCCGTTCTTCCACACGAGAAGTGTATGTACATGTACTCTTTAAAAGATGCTATGAGTATTCTCTGCTAAACTGTTACCAAGATTACTTTTTTTTCCCTTGTGGTGCAGTGAATTTTCCTGAATTAGATCATTCTGCTCCATCAATTGATGATAATAGTTTGCCTGATCTTAAAAACCATGACCAAGAAAAAGAGGGTAAGGATCCCCTCGAGGATGTAGAACCGAATGAAATTGGAATCATGCTTCCTGATGATGATGAGCTTTTAGCTGGAATAGCTGACGATTTTGACCTTAGTGGGTTGCCTAGTCAGTTGGAAGATTTGGAAGATGGTGATCTATTTGGCAGTGGAGGCGGATTGGAAATGGAAATGGATTTTGAACCTCACGATAGCCTCAGTGCTAGTATGTCGAGAGTGAGCTTAAGTGACGGGTTTTCTTCAAATGGAATTAGTCATTATGCACTTCCTAATGGTGTCGGAACGGTGGCTGGAGAACATCCTTATGGGGAGCATCCATCAAGGACCTTATTTGTTAGAAATATTAACAGTAATGTTGAAGATGCTGAACTGAGATCTCTCTTTGAGGTATTGAGGACTAATTCATAAACCTATTATAAAGCACCATATTATGAAAGCAGATAGTTATAAAATATGCCTGTAGCTTGCACCCCCATTTTATTTGATGGTGTCAAAACTGTGGAGAAAGCGTTGGTTGTGTTGACTGTTGTTGTTGGTGACTCTGTATTCCTTCAATTATAACTTAATAATATTCAAATATAATGATTATGCTTTGATTGAGCTTTTTACCAACATTCATATCTGTATAAGCTTTCTGTCTAGTGTCTCTTTAATTACAGGATTGAGTTGATGTTTAGTTTCTCTCTACTTATGGTTGTGAGTTTGAGTCATTAACTTATTCTTCTCTGCATGTGCTTCTTTGTGATTTTTGTTTCCTGCATTTAACTTTTTCCCCCTTCGAATTTTTTACTTTCTAATGCTCACCAATTATGGGACTCACTTTTTGTGTATTTCTTGGTCAGCAATATGGGGACATCAGAACTTTATACACTGCATGCAAGCACAGGGGCTTTGTCATGATATCTTACTATGATATCCGAGCTGCTCGCACTGCATTGCGTGCATTACAGAATAAGCCATTGAGACGAAGAAAACTTGATATTCATTTTTCAATACCCAAGGTTCGCATCGAAATGCATTTTCATTCACAGTTTGACACCGAGGATTTATATCAGATCAACGTAAAGCTTCCTTTTTTTTCTTTGCTAAATTCCAGGATAATCCATCAGAAAAGGATATCAACCAAGGAACTCTTGTAGTTTTCAATTTGGACGCATCTGTATCTAATGACGACCTTCGTCAAATATTCGGGGCTTATGGGGAGGTCAAAGAGGTGCAAGCTTAATAGCTTATCCCTCTATTTTTCCATGCTTGAATACTTTTGCATAAATTTGGCAGTTCTGAATGGCAATTTCTTACATCAAAATGCAGATCAGAGAAACACCACACAAGAAACACCATAAGTTCATAGAATTTTATGATGTTCGAGGGGCTGAAGCAGCTCTTAAAGCATTAAATAGGAGTGACATAGCTGGGAAACGCATTAAACTTGAACCCAGTCGTCCTGGTGGAGCACGCCGAAAGTGAGTATCAATTTTCCTGTTACTACTGGAAGAAAATTTATATTAGTTAGACAGTTCCACGGGACTTGGTTCTTGCAATTTGTTAGTTTATAAAGTTTTTCTCACATAGTGAAGAAAGAGAATACTTGTGTGTCTCATGGTGTGATGTGGGGCTTTTGATTGGAAAATATGAGGTTTTGCTTGTATGTTCCATTTGAGAATGTTTTGCACTAAGTTAGAATTCCTTAAATTGTCATCTTATATTAAAAAAGGCTGTTTATTTTGTTTAATTGCTTGTGTCCACATAAAGGGAGGAACGATGTTCCACCCGAACTATTCCTGAAACTTATTCGTAATCATATTATAGAACATCTTCGAGGAGAAGAATCCTATGGAGCAAGTCATTGCTTGCTTAGTAGGTCTTAACAAAGGAAAGGAAAGGTCATTGCTCAGTAGATATTGAATGGTAATGTCTATCATTAATTAGCGTTCTGATCCAGGATCAATGCTGTTATGTGCAAAAACTGTTGTGCATAACTTTCTTCCTAGTGCTAGAGATGTTTGTTATAACACTTTAAACATGCAGTTGATATTTCTTACTTAAACTAAGCAAAAAAAAAAGAAAAAAAAAATGCAAGTAAATCTTTTGACACTTAAATATGCTTTGTCTAGTTGCTGTCTCACTATTCCATCATTTGTACTTTGTGTGATTATGTATTTTATAGATTTGCAATGCATTTGGTTTATCCCTCCTTTCTCTCTCACAATCTTAGATGTCTCTCCCTTTAGGTCAGAACAGATGTCTCGTGTTATTTATCTATTTTATGTGAATTTGGCTGACAAATATTTGCCTCTAATATCAGTTTTAATCTTGTCTTACTATTATTTAATGATCAATCCATTGAAGCAATTAATGTGTAATACTTGTTATATTAAAGCTTGATGCAACAACTAACTCAAGAGCTTGAACAAGATGAAGGTCGAAGCTTCCGACATCAAGTGGGTTCACCATTAACTAATTCTCCTCCAGGTTGCTATTACTTTATAACTTGATTAATTAGGAACTTGTTCCTTCTTTGGCTTAATGGTATCATTTAATGGTCCTATTCTTTCTGTGGGCACGTAATAAGCTGTGAGCTCAAATAGATTCTTCTATGGCAGGTAACTGGCATTTTGGCAGTCCAGTGGAACGAAATCCTTTGCATTCTTTTAGTAAGTCTCCAGGTCTTGGAGGTCTCAGCCCTGTAAGCAGCAACCATTTGCCTGGGTTAGCTTCAATTCTTCCTCCACATGTATCTAACTCGGCAAAGATTGCACCAATTGGCAAGGACCAGGGACGGTATAACCATGCAAATCAGATATATGGCACTGGATCAACCCAAGGATCACCATATCAGCATTCTCATTCTTTTCCTGAGCACAAATTAAGTACGAGTCCTGCACCCGTTTCTTTTGGGGAATCGAAGTCAAATTCATCCAGCATTGGAACATTAACCGGTCCCCAATTTCTTTGGGGAAATCCCACTTCTTACTCTGAGCGTGCCAACTCTTCTGCCTGGCCAGCATCATCTGTGGAGCAACGATTTTCATCTAGTGGACAGGGACAGGCTTTCCCCTACACTGGTCATCGTGGATCTATCCTTTCATCGCACCATCACCATCACGTGGGTTCTGCTCCATCTGGTGTTCCTCTTGAGAGGCATTTTGGCTTCTACCCAGAGTCTCCAGAAACATCTTTAATGAATTCATTTGCACTTGGGAGCATTGGTTTAAATCTCAGTAATGGAAATTTCATGATGAACGTTGGTGGTCGCTCGACTTTGAGTGCTGGTGTTGGCCTTCCAGGAAACATTGCTGAAAACAACTCATCTAGCTTCAGAATGATGTCAATGCCAAATCATGGTCCTATATTCCTTGGTGATGGTTCCTATTCAGGATCACTACCAACGAGCCATGATGGCTTAGCTGAACGAAATCGAAGTCGGCAAGTAGAAAACAGCGGAAATCTGGATAGTAAGAAGCAGTATCAGCTTGATTTAGATAAAATTGTCAGTGGGGAGGACACAAGGACTACTTTAATGATAAAAAATATCCCTAATAAGTAAGGATGACTTTTTGTTTATTCTTGTTATGAAAATATTGGTAAGTTGTGTTAGGAATTGCTCTTGAAATAAAAATTCCATTGACTTCCTCTTCTTTTCTCATATAAGGTACACATCAAAGATGCTGCTGGCTGCTATTGATGAAAATCATCAAGGCACTTATGACTTTTTGTACTTGCCAATTGATTTTAAGGTATTTCTCTTATGTTTCTTTTTATTGCTGAATAACCTCATCTTATGAAAGTCAGATTCACTTGCTAACCTTGAAGACTCGTATTAAGGCCAACTGAACTAGGTTCTAAGGCCTTCAATAGTATCATTCATTGCTGATGGGCATACTAACTCTATTTGCAGAATAAATGTAATGTGGGTTACGCCTTCATCAATATGGTTTCTCCTTCACACATTATATCTTTCTATAAGGTTTGTTTGGCCTTTTTTTTTTTTTTTTTTTATATACCTCAATGTGTGAAAAGAGTCTTGTTGGCAAATAGATTTACTTGAGACCATTTAACTCGGTGTAGGCTTTTAATGGGAAGAAGTGGGAGAAGTTTAATAGTGAAAAAGTTGCTTCGCTGGCATATGCTCGTATCCAGGGGAAGGCTGCCCTTGTGACACACTTCCAGAACTCAAGCTTGATGAATGAGGACAAGAGATGCCGTCCAATTCTCTTCCATTCAGAGGGTGAAGAGACCAGTAATCAGGTAATATATTTGAATTGTTGTATTCTTGTTTTTCTCTTTGACAATTCCAATATGATGACTATGTTGCATCTTGATGCTTAAGCCTTAAGTCACAACATATATCACCCATGCATTTTGTCTGGTGACCAGACTCTGGTCAACTGTGTTATGTAGATAAAATTCTCAGTCTGGTTTGTATAGTTGTAAAGTGAAGATGTATAGAGAAAAGTACTTGTGCCCTGCAATTTGAATTTTGTTGATTATGGCCAAGTTGTTTTGGAATTATTCTTTATCTGTGCTGCTTGATTGAAAACGCAATTATGGATTTCACAGGAACCTTTCATTTCGAGCAATTTGAACATATGCATTCGGCAGCCAGACGGGTCTTATTCCAGGGATTCACTAGATAGTCCCAAGGAGGGGATTGTGGATGAGAATGCAGAAAAAAGTTTACTGTCATAATTTCGTAATGTTCTAATCCTTCAAATTAGGGTTTGGGTATGCTAACTTTTTCGTTGCAATTTAGTGTATAGTGTAGATGAAACCAAGGAACATCCAAGTTTTGGATGCTTGGTAGTTTTAAAGGGGGAGTTATCGCGTGGAGATGAACAGAGAGCCTTTTGTTAATATTTAGAGCAACAACTTGTTATTTAACTAAAGGGAGAAGAATAAAGGTGAAGCGTATTTTGCTGAATTGTGAAGTCTCTGTGCAGTCACATGCTCGCCGATTTGTGCAGGATCTCTTTGGGGAGTTTTCTTTTTTTTTTTTGTTTATCTTTCAGTTGTGGTTCTTCTGGAACATTCAAGTTCGTTTTCAAATGTAATTACTTGTTCATATGGTTACGAGTTGGTAGGGTTTTAGGGGCTGTTAAAAAAAATTGTATAGAAGGTTGACAAATTAATCCGTCTTTCCATCTTTTAATGTGGAGGAGATGTTAACTGGATTTATTTGTGTTTCCTTTTTCGTTTATATATTTATAGGAACTGGATGATAGGGTGGTTGGTTAGTTGTGGGAGTGTCAATTCAAACACGGGACAAGCAATGACTATGACATGACAGCTTGAATTAGATCTTACAACAATGATTATGACATTTGAACATTGATATATTCATTGCTCAAAAAGAGAATAAATCTTGTATGGAATGGGGCATGGCCAGGTGGTAGATCACCCTACATATGCACCACTCATCTCTTATTTTGCATCAGAAAAGGAAGAGCATCTACGGCTCAAAAATGTAGGGGAACATTGCCCATATAACCATTTCACACTTAACCTAACAAAAAAAAAAAAAGGCTCCTTAGTCAACTGCTTCGCATAGAGAAGTTCAAAGAAAATCGGACGACTATCCTTCAACGAGTCTCTGGACCAATGCCACAAGTGCTAAAAGAAAGGGCCCAAGTCAATAAGAATAAAGATTACACCATTTTCATGTCAAAGTCATGGTTCCTTAAATAATACCATATAATATGCTATTCATGTTTGTAGAGCTTCGGCAATAGATCCTGCAAGACTCAGAATTTCAAAGGGAGCTTTATTTACTATGGCTTTGACAGTTTGTGGGCAGGAATCTGTTATCCAGAAGTAGGTGAATGGCTTCTCCGAGTTGTCTGAAATCAAAACAAATAGCACTTGAGATATTTGAAGTTACGGGGTTCTCATCATTAAGGTTGGTAGCAAGTACTTACCATCCTTGTGAACAAACCGCTCCCATGACCTCTTAGGAAACACGCCATGGGTGACATAAGCACTGACTTTGGCTGCACCATTAGCTGCCAAAACTTTCTGGCATGAAGGAAACTAACACACTTGAGTTTCCAAAAAGAAAGAAAATTCACCATAGTCCCACTAAAAACTAATAAACAGAAGCTATACCATCAGTAGATACCTGGCACTCGATCAGGGTGCCTCCTGATTGGACCAAATCGTCAACAATGACAACATGGCAGCCAGAAGGATTTCCCTCCTTTATTCGAACTATTCTCTTACCGCCTTCACGAACCTTTGCGCACACCACCTGTCATTTGAATTACATTGAAATAGAATAAACTTTATTATAAAAGATAGAATCAACCATGAATACTTTGTAGAGCAAAGTCTGAAACAAACCATAGGAAAATGATCCAACTGCTTGTGATATCGCTTCCAAGCTCCATCATCGGGAAATGCAACAACTATCTGGCGGAGAACAATTAAAGTGTACACTTTGGGCATCAATCAATAATGTAAAACGTGAACAAGGCAGAAGAACCTAAGAAGTACTGGCAGCTGGCAATCTTTATAGAGTGAAACCAGAAATTAACCTTATCAGAGTCAGTAAATTGGTGCAGACGTTGTTTTAAGAGAGGGATACCAGTCTCGAATAGAGGCAAAACATGGTCTCCAAAGTAAAACCTTTCCTATGTAAAATAAAAATACAATATTTTAGGCATAAAATAAATATATATATATAAGAACCAAGCAGTCCAACAAGTTGAAAAAAAAAAATAGAGTTTGAAAATTGCAGACATCTCAGATTTGTCAAAGAATAAACAAAGGATATTTCAACTTTCTTTTACCCTCTACAACCCCCTCTCTCATCCAAGAAAAGAAACAAAGAAAAAGAACATGAGAAAAATAAAATCTTATCTGATAAGAAGCAAAACGAACAATATTGTAAGTCGAGTTTGTCTGATAACAATGCTTCATACCCCACAAATAGTGCATGAAATTGGTATAAATGAAATTACAAAAGAAGCAAAGATAATGATGGAACCTGCAGAGCATGTATATCATAAATGACCAAACTAGTAGGGCCTCCTCTTGAAATAGGAATATTTGATAACATCCTGGCCATGGTAAAAGCAGTTGCTACATCCCCTTCTTCTTCCATTCGCTCAAACGAACCAGTTGGAAAGAAAGGCAATACCAAAGTGAAGGAAGCAACAAACAACCGTGGGAGTGCATATATCACTGAAAGTTGTTCAAATATAACTCCTTGGGAGCTAAAGGATGCCAGAAAAGCAACATGTTGACCTCTGAGATCTTGTGCATTGTTTATGAAGATGTTTGGAAACCCATCATCAAAAGCTCTGTACATGAACAGAATTCAATTAGTTTTCCAACTTACATGACCACTAAATAATAGTTATTGCTTCATTCTTTTCAAACTAAATTATAAGCTATATTTGTTTTCCATGGCTTCTGTTGAGACCATCAGAGTCTCAACAATGTTACACACTTGTATATGACCAAATGTAACACTTTTCATTGTTTGTTGGATATGAACTATTTAGAGCAACACCTGAAAATGTGAAATCCTAGGAAAGAACTTTAATTGACAATAAAAGTATGAATTCAGTGTACACAAGTTCATGATAAATTTGTATAAATAGTATAGCATCTCCACCATTAATGATGGAAGGAAAATTATTTATGCACCTTCAAGCCAGTGTAGGACATGTCCTAAAATTTCAAATGTAATTAATCTAATGAAAATCCCTATCATATAAGAACAAAATAGCATCAAACCACGAAGTTATCATGGTTTAAGGTTCACATGGCTCACTAAAAGCAAGGCTCAAACAAAGCATCAAGGGAAATCCCATACATAAAATGGAGCTTATGGGTGGTTACGAGGTCAATTAGGCACAAATACAACAACAATGATAAGCACGAAACTTAAATTTGGCCTAAAACTAATGACAGCTAATATGCCTTTCAAATACAATTCCTTCAAGTTTTCTGTTTTCTGCTCGAACAGAAGCATGTGTATACATAAAACGACACAAAAAAACAATTAACCAACCAAAATTCCACAATTACTCAAATCAATCCCCAAACGTGAACTATGCCATTGACCAAAAAAAAAAAGTGAACTATGCCACAAATTTCAACATTCTGATACTGATGCTCTATTTTCATCTAACAAACTCATTATCCTCCAGAAATCTTAACTATTCAAGCTTACCACATCCTCTTTACCCCCTCCGATGTGAGCTTATTCAATTTTATTGTTCTTTGGTCTTTACTCGTTTACCTATTCCTTCAAATTTTCTAAAACTTCCTGAATTGTTGTAGTACCAATGGGAAAATAGGACTCAGTTTTATTTTTGATAAAGTAAGATGAAAACAAAAGGACCCATCTAACTTAGAAGCATTGAAGAGCATGAAGTAGAAAAAAAAACACAAACTTTTAGAAAGAGAAAGAGGACCTCCATTTGATGGTCTGGAGAGTAATGAGGTTAGATCTGGAGGCAACCTTACGGGCAAGGTCTTCGGACTCGGAGCAGTAGAAGAGGATAACCTGCTTCTTCCCAGATTTCTCCATATTGAGCTTCAGAGTTCCAACACACGCAGACTGAGTTGTCGGAATTTATATTTTATTCGTATTTTAAATTTAGAATTTATATTTTATTCGTATTTAAAATTTATATTGGAATATATGAGTAATATTATAAATATATTTTTAAAATTTTATAATAATTTTTTATTTTATTATAAAAAATTATTTTATAATAAATATTTTATAATTATAAAAAAATAAATTTTTTGAACTAATAAATAATATTTATATAATAAAGAGAAAAATAAAATCTATATAACAATAAATACATAATTTTTTATACTAAATAATTTTGATAAAATTTTACTACAAATTAGTTTAAAGTAATAAGAATATACTATAAAATAATTATATAATTTTGAATTTTTATAATTTAAGTAAATAATTCAAAAAAAAGTATTGATGTTTTAAAATTATAAAAATATAATTAAAAATAAAATGCATAATAGGTTACTTAAAATTAGTTCGAATTTTAATGTGACTTAAATTTATAAAAAAAATTAAAAAAATATATAAATTTATATATTTATTAAAATGAGGTATATAGTGTCGGAAAAAAAAAACTTTATTTTATTGTTTGAAAAACAACTTAATTCCAATAATGTTTTTTAAATAACAAAAAAACACTCATACACTTACTAGTATTCACGAATAGCATATAAACATTAAAAAAAAAAAAAAAAAAGCTTTCCAATAATTTTGAAGTGAAAGAATGAAATGTTAATTAATCTAAATCAAAGAGGCAGTATAATTTTATATTTCCTAAAAGGAAATATTTATTTTAAAAAATATTAGATGGGGGAAGATCATCAATTTTGCATATCTTGTAATGTACATGTTCCTCCATAAAAAGTTTATGATTTATAGTCTAAATGTATTTTAAATGATTTAAAGTCTACCAAACCATTTTTCATCAAGAGTTGCGTGATCTTAACTGCAAAGACTAAATTAATTTCTAAATATTTTCAACATTAATTAATTGGAATTCCAATCAGCTCTTTCTTGAAGATTTTATGACAAAGTCATCCAAATTGGAGATTCTTTTATGCTACACCAGACCAACCATGCATGTTACCCTTCTAGCTCATTTTTTATCGGAAAATAGCAAAGAATTAGTCTTTTCTTTTACGATGAAAGTGCCAAATAATCCACTAGTTTTAAAAGAAAAAGAAAAAAAAGTATTAATTATTTCACTAACTTTGAATAAATATTTTTTAATCATTTAAAATTGAAAAATGACTCTTTTAATTCAAAAATGATTGTTTTGTGCTGTAACATAAAAAATGGTAAGAATATGTAAATTGTACCTTTTTGCATACATATTTTTGACACGTGATAAATCATTTAGAAAATTGAAGAAATAATTTATTTTTATAGATAATTTTATTATATGTAATAAAATAATTACAAATTTATATAATTATAATATTCTTCTCTAAAATTAGGCTCTTAATCACACATTTTTTCAATTCCTAAAGGATTAAATAACAAATTTTTCAATTTTAAGAAACTAGATTACTCATTCTTCGATACTAAAAGAACCAACGGCCTATTTGGCCGAATGATCTCAAAACTGTTTTCCTTACCTAAAAATAAATCAATGTACTTAACCATTATTTTTAAGTTACTATTTATGAAAACAATTTGTTTTAGAAAACAAAAAATTGAGAATAGCTCGACATGTTTTCACTCTTTTTTGAAAAATTTGAAAACACGTAGAATCGACCCTCATCATGTAACTTTTCGGATTTTTTTTCTTTTTTTGATAGTTTGATTTGAACTTCGCACTTTATGTACAGCTTTGCAGCTTTTCAAATCTGTTTTTTTGCCTTTTAATAATAAAAATATTTATTTATTTATATTTTTATAATTTAAATTGTTATTGATATAATACAATTTTATATATTAACACTAAAATACAATTAATTATAGTGGTAAAATAAATAATATATACATTTTTATTGTGACTATATTAAAGATATTTGTGACATATCATTGCTATTTTATAATAAAAATATATGATACTAGGAAAAAATGTTTTTTTTTTCTTAATTAATTATCATTAACATCGACTAAAATATCTATATTTTATATTTTAATAGATAAAATATGATTAATTCCTAAAAATCATATAAATCTTATCATGTTCAAAATAAAATCCTAATTTTTCATTGTGTTTTCAACTTTTTTTTTTTATTTTTTATAAAGGAGCTCTAAAGGCTCTTTTTTTTTATTAAAGAAGAGAAAAACACACTCACGCTTCTGGTGGGATTCGAACTTTGGTTCCTGGTGGGGGAATTGGGAGTCTTACCACCTGAACCACAAGAGATTCCCTTGTGTTTTCAACTTTATCGTATTAAAGTTTATATATATATATATATATATATATATATATATATATATATATTATTTAATTAATTATCATATTTTTGTAATTCGTCTCGGGCAATAAAATCTCTAAATTCGTCCTTAATAGTTTTTTCTTTTCAAATGTAGATAAGTTATTGAGATCGTAATTTTTATTAAATTTGACAAAAAAATGGTTTTAGAAGCTAGATAATTTTTGTTTGAATTGAATAAAATTTGATATTTTTTATTAAGTTGTGTTTATTTTCATTTTAGCTATATTAATTATGTAAAGTTTTGACAATCTAAATTCAATTATAATATTTAAATTAATATAATATTATTAAACTTAATATAAAACAGTATATAATAAAAACAAGTTTATAATTTGGCCAAACAACAATACAATTGTGTTTTTTATTTTTTGTTTTTAAAAATAGTTTTTTAAATATTAGCCAAACATTTCATTATTTTTAAAAACTATAAAAAAAAAATTGTTTTCACTTATAATTAAAAAATAATTTTTGAATTAAGCAGACAAACAAGACCTAAATTACTCAAAGCAAAATGACTACTCAGTAATGTACCATACGTTTACAACACTTTGCCTTTTCATTTTCATATTTCTGGTTGAAAGACTGTTGAGATATTAACAACCCTTATATGCATAAATAAAATAAATATGGCTCCATTTTTCCTTTTGATCTTATATTAGCTCAACAATTGTAATCGTATACTAGCCTCATTCAATGGCTCTCAACGTTTCTTTTTACAAATTGGAAGATCCTTTGAAAAGTTCTTATTTATGAAGAGAAAGTCAATGTTGAAATTAGTTGAAAATATAATTTAGAACGCAATATTTAGGATTCGTCCTCCGAAAATACTTGGTTGAAAATAGAATTTAGATTGCAATGCCCGCATAAATTTATATATTTTTTTTGCAATGATATTAATTATATGATAATATGTGATAAAATTTATTTTTTTAAATAAATTTTATCATATATTAAAATATGATGATATAAATACAAAAATATATATAAATTTATGTGTTGTTATATTTTGACATGATGATAATCTTTTATCATATGAACAGTTGCCTCTAAAATGGTACAACTTTTATTTTTCTTGTAAAAAAAAAAGTTGCCTACCTTCAAAAGAAGCACATTTCGAATAGTATATTCCAGTAGCAGAGGAAAATCAACAGAATGACTGCATTATTTTATTAAAGACAAAGATTTTTCAAACAAAACCCAAAATTAGTGAAGATACCTATAAATCTATAATACAACCTACTAATTGTTTCTAAATAATCAGAAAAAGAAGAAAATAAGTTGGTGACTAGTGACTAGTGACTACATGGCACCATATTTATTTCTAATTTAAACTAAAAAAAATATAAATAATAATATTATTATACTATTTATTTAAACATTATAATCAAAATAAATATTAATATTAAAATAAAATTTATAAAATTATAAATGAAATAAAATTAAAAAAAATATATTTTTAATTTCTAAATGAGAAAAAAATCATAAATAATTATATTAATATGTAAGAAAATAAATCATTATAGCATATTTCTTAAGAATGTGAAAAGAATACAAATTAATTTTATTATTATAATATTTTACATTATATTACATATTAATAATCAAATTATATACATAAATATTTTAAATTATTATTATTACATTTTTATTATTATCAATTAAATATGACTTACTTAAAATATGCATAACTGTAAGGTTTATATTTATTGGCAATTTTCGTGAACAAAATATCAAATGTAATCTAGCATAGGGGTCACCGTTCGATCAATTGATACACGACTAATGAACTCTTCGAACGTGCAATATTCATCAGGTAAAACATTTCATCATGCATACACACTCACACAATTGAACACTACACTTAGTTTGGATTGTATCGAAAGAATATATTGTGCACACCACGTTCGATCGATCGAGACATGTTCGATCGATCGAGCCTGGATCAACTTCGATCTAGGTTCTCTCTGTTTGGATTAGATCGATCGAGAAATTTAATCGATCGATCGAGACTGGATCAACTTCGATCTAAGTCCTCTCTGTTTGGACTGGATCGATCGATCGAACCCTGTTCGATCGATCGAGTATAGAACAACTTCGATCCAGGTTCTCTCTGTTTGAGTTAGATCGATCGAGTTCTGTGTGTCGATCGATCGAGAAGGTCTCGATCGATCGAGACGGCCTGTCGATCGATCGAGCCGGTATTATAATCCTACTCAAACTCTATTTGTATGTTCGATCCAAATGCTACTTTTACCTATTAGACCCCATTTATTGTCAACAACTGAATCCTTGGTTGAGGTTAATTGTGGTAATTGTAAATCCTGATTAGTGTAGAGTTATGACTTGTTACAAATCCTGTTTGAGCGTGAATTGGACTCTATATATATGAGAGGTGCTTGTGCTTAATTTTCAACCACACAGAAATAAATTTTCATAACTCTGATTGCGCTTTAAAAACTTCTTCTCTTCATCTTTCAATTTTAAGCGCTTTGATCTTTTTAATTGTTCGAACATATAGTGTGGTTATGTTTGAATAATTCATGCGCTTAATTGTTTCTTCGTGATATTTGCTTTGCATGTTCTAGAGTTTGCCTGCTGATCTGTTTTTGCATCTTTTGCTATTGAATCTGCTCTAGGACACGTTTTGCATTTGTGCTACTTGTGCTAATCTTTCAGGTACTGTTGGTGACGTGTTCGGTGTTTCGTGTGACTCGAAACTACCGAACTTGACGGGTTCGATTGTTCTTGTGTGACTCAAGAAGATCGGAACGTTGGTCCGGATCCAGACATCTAGCTATTGGAGGCTGTGAAAGGAGCGACGGCTCGTAAGTAAATTACATAGGGGGGCTTTATCTGTGACGGGTAGTTTAAGACCTAGCCTTGTAATTGAACATTATTTTCATAGTGGATAGTTAGGTGGTCCGGTGGACCGGTGGTTTTCCTCTTAGGTCATTGTTGTGGCCTAGGTTGTTTCCACCTAAAAATTTCGTGTGTCGTTTATTAATTCCGCATTTTAATTTCATACGTAATTGCATGTGAAGCCGTTGTGTTTAGGTAAAATAATTAAAAAAGTTATTAAATCTGAAAATAACCTATTCACCCCCCCCTCTAGGCTTATTTGGTCCGTAACTAAAACTTTCAATTGGTATCAGAGCGGGTCACTAGATATACTTAGTGTTTGCCTAGGACCTTGTTATGGATCATTTGAGAGAGGGTTCTTCTACAACCCGTCCACCTTACTTTGATGGGTCTAACTACCCATATTGGAAGGCTCGTATGAGAGCCTTTCTGCGCTCCTTAGATGAATGTGTGTGGAATTCTGTGCTATATGGTTGGGAGCCACCTAAGGTTACCAAGGATGGTGTAGTCACACTTAAACCTAGGAATGACTGGACCATTGAAGATAAAATTGGTAGTGGTTGGAATCAAAAGGGGATCAATGCTATTTTTAGTGCTGTATCTCCTGATGAATTTCGACGTATTTCGGATGTTGAAACTGCTAAGGCTGCTTGGGACACTTTAGAGGTTGCTCATGAGGGCACGTCCCAAGTTAAACGAACAAAACTGCGCATGCTAGCTACAAAATTAGAAAATCTTAGAATGGAGGAAGATGAAACCTTTTCTGAATTCTATGCAAAATTATGTGATATTGCTAACTCATCTTCAAATCTTGGAGAGAAAATTGATGAACGCAGTTTGGTTCATAAGGTCTTGTGCTCCCTACCAGATCGATTCCAAGTGAAAGTCACTGCAATTGAGGAAAGCAAAGACATTGACACCATCAAAATTGAGGAACTTGTTGGATCAATCCAAACCTTTGAGATGAATCTGCGAACACCAAAAAGGAACAAGGGAGTGGCATTCAAGACAACGAACAAAGATGGTGATAACAGTGATGGTTCCATGGATGATGAAGAACTTGTCTATTTGGCCAGAAAATTCAAAAAGATGTTCAACAGGAGAAATCTGTAAAATAAAAATCAATCCATTCGCACCAAAGAATACAAGTCAAAAGAATTTAAGCCCATTAATTCCGATGGTAAGAAACCTAAACTCACTGGACCTCAATGTTTTGAATGCAATGGTATTGGTCACTTTGCAGCTGAGTGCGCCAATAAGAAGAAGAAAACTGGTAAGGCCTTCAATGCTACTCTTAGTGATTCAGAAAGTGATCAAGCAAGTGATTCAGATGCTGGTGACACCAACTACCGAGCCTTTATTGCAACTATTGATGGATACTCCAATAAATCTGATTCTGAATCTGATTCTGACAATGAGGGAAGTAAATCTAACTCTATCCTCTCTAAATTTAATGCTAACAGTTTTGAGGAATTATTTCTTGATTTGATTAATTGCAAGAAAGAAAAAGATAAACTTCTTATATCTGTCACAAAACTAAATGACAAAATCAAATCTCAAGACATTAATTTATCAATTCTGGAAAAAGAGAAAGGTGAACTGTCTGAGCATATTAATCAGTTGAGTTTAAGTCTTGCAGGGATCAAACAAGAAAAATTCACAGCTTGTGCAGAAATTACAGCAGTCAAAGGAAACTGTGAAAAAGCTGACAATTGGAGCTGAAAGATTAAACAAAGTACTTGATCTCGGAAAGCCCTTTGGAGACAAGAGAGGATTAGGCTATGTGGATGAGAACACTACACCATCATCATCAAAAACAGAGTTTGTTAAATCATCTAAACCTTCCTCTTCACAAAATGTCCACATGACACAAGCACCTACAGTTAAATTTATTCCTATCTGTCATCATTGTGGTAGAAAGGGACACATTAGACCTAAGTGCAGAATACTGTTGAGTTCTAATTGGAATTATCATAACATGCATGGATCATACTATAGGAATTATAACTATGCTCACTTATATAGATCACGAACCAAGCATATGAGAACACAGTTTGATCCCTCTAGGACACGTGAATTAGAAACATCAATACCCCCCCAAATAAAACAAGCCAAAATTAAGAAGGGTTGGGTCAAGAAATCTGAAATACACTGTTTTGTAGCTCACATAGCATTTAAGGCTAAATCTACCACTGGATGGTACTTTGATAGTGGATGCTCTAGACACATGAGAGGTGATCGTTCCCTTTTTAAAACATTTGAAGATTAAAATGAAGGAACAATTACTTTTGGTGATGGTAAAAAATCTAAAATTCTGGGAAAAGGAACAATACAAGTAGATGGCATACCTGAACTAGATAATGTTTTATTTGTTGATGGACTTAAGGCAAACCTAATAAGCATCAGTCAAATTTGTGATAAAAACTATAGTGTGCAGTTTACCAACAACCATTGCATTGTAACTGATCTTAATGGTAATTGCTTGCTTAGAGGAACTAGATCTCATGACAATTGTTATTGCATTGATATATCACCCACTGTTACTTGCAATCTTGCTCATAACGATTCTATAACTGTTTGGCACCAAAAGATGGGACATATAAATTTCAGTGATTTGGTGAATTTGAGTAAAAAGGAAATTGTGCGTGGGATACCTAAGCTTTCTGAAAATGACAAAATATTTTGTGGACCATGCCAACTTGGCAAACAGACTCGTAATCCTCATAAGAAACTTAAAGGAATTAATACAAGCAGGATACTTGAGTTGATTCATATTGACTTAATGGGTCCTATGAGAACCGAAAGTTTGGGTGGTAAGAAATACATCATTGTTACTGTTGATGATTATTCACGTTACACTTGGGTAAATTTTCTGAGAGAAAAATCTGATGCATTTGATGTCTTTAGTTCTTTTTGTCTCAAAGTACAGGTTGAAGCAGGAAATCATATAACCAACATCATGAGACTAAGGACCGATCATGGAAAGGAATTTGAAAATACCAAGTTTGCTGAATTTTGCAAGGAGCATGGAATCAATCATGAATTTTCAGCACCAATCACCCCTCAACAAAATGGTGTAGTTGAAAGAAAGAATAGAGTGATACAAGAGATGGCTCGTGTTCTTCTACATGCAAAGGAAATCTCGAAGAAATTCTGGGCTGAAGCAGTAAGTACTGCATGCTATCTCATGAATCGTGTCTATCTACGCCCAGGTACGAATAAAACTCCGTATGAGATATGGAAAGGTAAGAAACCAAACTTAAAACATCTGCATGTATTTGGTAGTAATTGTTACATTCTCAGAGATCGTGAACAATTAGGTAAGTTCGATACTAGGAGTGACGAAGGTATATTTCTTGGTTACTCTTTGACTAGTCGTGCTTTTAGAGTCTTTAACTTGAGAACTAACACAATGATGGAATCTATTAATGTGACTATTGATGATGCATGTACTACTAATCAATTGGAAACTATGCAGGATGAAAAATTAGATATTGAAGTACCTAATGACCAACAAAAAGATGAAACTACCAAAACAGATATTAAGTGCACTGATTTAAAGGATGAAACAATTTCAAATGATCTCATACAAAGACCAACACGTACCTCCAAGAACCATCATGTTGAAAACATCATTGGTGACCCTAATGCGAGCATGGTAACTAAAAGACGTCAGGTAAGTGAGATAACCTATCTTTGTTATATTTCACAAATAGAGCCTAAGAATGTGGATGATGCATTAAAAGATGAGTATTGGATAAATGCCATGCAGGAAGAATTATTGCAATTTACAAAAAATGATGTATGGACTTTAGTGCCTAGACCACATGACAAAAACATCATAGGAACCAAATGGGTTTTCAAAAACAAATCTGATGAACATGATGTAGTAATTAGAAACAAAGCTAGGTTAGTTGCTCAAGGATACAAACAAGTTGAAGGAATCGATTTTGATGAAACTTTTGCTCCCGTAGCTAGATTAGAATCAATAAGGATCCTACTTGCCATTGCTTGTTACATGAAATTCAAACTTTATCAAATGGATGTAAAATCTGCGTTTCTAAATGGTTTTTTGAATGAAGAGGTATTTGTGGAACAACCTAAAGGCTTTATCGATCCAAATTTTCCAAAGCATGTTTATAAACTCAATAAGGCTCTCTATGGTCTAAAACAAGCTCCTAGAGCTTGGTATGAGAGGCTTACAACTTACCTCTTAGACAATGATTTTGTTCGAGGGGGAGTTGATAAAACTCTTTTTATTAAGAGTGCCAAGGAGGATATTTTCATAGCTCAAATATATGTGGACGATATAGTGTTCGGGTCAACATCCACATCACTTGTTGAAAACTTTGTTCATGTAATGTCTTCTGAATTTGAAATGTCTATGATGGGTGAACTTACATATTTTCTTGGTTTGCAAATTAATCAAACAAACGATGGAATTTTTATCTCTCAAACCAAGTATGCATGTAACTTGATTAAGAAATTCGGACTTGAGTCAAGTAAACACCTGAGAACTCCAATAAGTACAAGCACAAAAATTTCAAAGGACGAATCAGGTAAAAGCGTTGACCAAACACTCTATAGGAGCATGATAGGGAGTTTACTATATCTCACAGCTAGTAGACCAGATATTTGTTATAGTGTTGGTGTGTGTGCACGTTATCAATCCGATCCTAAGGAATCACACATAGAACATGTTAAAAGGATTATCAGGTATGTTTCTGGAACTAAAAACTTTGGAATATGGTTTACTAATGACACAACTTGTGAGATCAGTGGATATACAGATGCAGATTGGGTAGGAAGCCAACATGAAAGAAAAAGCACCTCAGGTGGTTGTTTTTACATTGGCAATAACCTCGTATCCTGGCACAGCAAGAAACAAAACTCAATATCCTTATCCACTGCTGAGGCTGAATATATCGCAGCAGGTAGCTCATGCACACAACTTCTATGGATGAAAAATATACTACATGAGTACGGTTTTAAGCAAGGTATCATTCCTCTATACTGTGATAACACGAGTGCCATTTGCATATCTAAGAATCCTGTACTTCATTCCTGAACAAAGCACATAGACATCAGACATCATTTTATTAGAGAACTTGTTGAGGAAAAGGTTTTAACACTTGAATTTCTCCCCACTGAAAGACAATTGGCTGACATGTTCACTAAGGCACTTGACACACAAAGATTTGAAACACTTAGAAATGCCTTAAGAATTTGTCAAATAGAGTAATTTAAAAAAAAAAAAAAAAAAAATAGATTCATGTAATACTCACACACACAACCTATTTTTAACTTCATCTTTACTTTATCATTCTAACATGTTAACACATCTTCTTTATTCACTTATAATGATCATGTTGCATGAACTTATTCACACACTCACTGAACACACATGCATGTTATATTTGAGATCTATGATAAACTTTGAAAAACTCGTATCGTAAAAATTACCTAGTTATGAGAGGGCTACCTACTGTGATGTGTGCAGCTACCGTAGTGAGCGGAGAGGGCTACCTCACAACTAGTGTGAAAGTCATCATACTAGGTTTATGGCTTGTGCAAAATAAAAATAACTATCTCTGCACAAAAAGAATTAGCCAAAAGAAAAAAAAAAAAAAAAGGGAAAACAAAACAAACAAAAAATTATTCAGTTCTTTTTCTTTTGATATGATTTCTCTCATGTTCCATCATAGATACCTTATTTAACTTACTTGTGGAGTTTCAATATTCAAATCATTCTAAGTGCATCTAACATGTCATTATCAGTATTAAAACATTTGTGTTATTTTTTTTTTATTTTTTTTAACTATTTTTAGTTGATTATTTGTTGTGTGTTTACTGATTATTATGTGAGTTTATTTATAAAAAAAAAAAAAGGGGCTTGAATGTCGATCGATCGATAACGAACTCGATCGATCTATGTTGAATATCGATCGATCGAGGTAATATTCGATCGATCGACTGTGTTCAGTTTAAAT
The DNA here is from genome assembly GCA_029378325.1 of Elaeagnus macrophylla. Classification (NCBI taxonomy): domain Eukaryota; kingdom Viridiplantae; phylum Streptophyta; class Magnoliopsida; order Rosales; family Elaeagnaceae; genus Elaeagnus; species Elaeagnus macrophylla. The sequence continues at coordinate 12,304,824 of CM055646.1, forward strand.
ACCCCCACGTTTTCTTCCCCCCCACTTTCACGAACTCAATCGTTTCTCTCGCCATTTTTTCAAAAAATCGATCAAAATCGCTCCTTTTTGCTCCCATAGCATTCCAAACTTGATTTCCAACAACAATCCAGCATCAAACTTCATCAAAAATCCATCTTTTTCAAAAACAAAAATTCAAATTTCAAAAATTTTCCTTTCCCACCAACCAAACACTCCTTCCAACCTTTTTTAGTGAAAATGGCATCCCGAAGACGCGCTCTTCCACATGGTGCACCAACATCATACAGTTCCCAATGGTGGACCAAGGAATCACAAGTAAGGTATCGTAACACATTTTCTAAACGCCCCATTTTACTTGAGCGTGGTGTAAACTGGAATGATGTGCATGAAGTAGGGGTTACTAGGGTGATACGAAATCTCGGGTGGGAGTCTTTATTTACTCCGAAAAAAATGTGTTGTCCTGCTTTAGTTAGAGAACTATATGCCAATGTGGATTTGGGAATTAGAAATACTGGACCAATGTGCTATAAAGTGTTCATTCAAAATAAGATTTTAGATATCACTCCTGACTCAATCGATGAATTTCTTGGAATTACTAATTTGGGTGAATCCGATTTTGATTTTGAGAAGTTTGACGTATCTAATGAGGACTTATTGACTGAATTGACGGGGTCACTTGATTCCGGGATAAATCTCAAAGGTCTTTATATACCCGGTGAATTCAAGCCGTTCTACCGCATCCTAAATAGAATGGTGTGTACCAACTTACTCCCTACCAACCACCCTGCTGAAATTGGTTATCAGCACGCCAAAATCCTCTACTGTATTGGCAAAGGGATTGCATTTGATGTTGGCATCATTATCTTGGATGAGTTTTTGACCCAAGCTGCGATTACAAATCCTAGGATCGGGTTACCCTATGGTTGCCTGCTGACTAATCTGGTTATATCTATTGGGGTTGAACCGACACCGGATAATGCAACGGTTAAGCATATGGGAGATATAGGTAGAGGTACAGTCTCTCGGTCTTCGGCTCACACTGCGAAGAAACACAAGAGATCAGAGGCTGGAACAAGCGGGGCTACTGTGGCAGAATTATTGGGGGATGACGACATTGAACCCCCTACTGAACCATCTCTTTCCCGTCAGGAAGTGTTTGAAAATGACATGGTCACGAGAATGGAAGCTCTTTCCAACCAAATGGGTGCCATGCATACCCTCTACGAGGGATTGAGCCATAGGGTCAATGAGATGGATGAAAGGCAACATGGCATACGCACCGACGTCACTGCCATCCTTACTATGGTTCGGGATCTACACAATCAACGACAGCCTCCTCCCAATGAGGACGACCAGTAGTCCAACCCCGAGAATTCCTGTTTTCATTTTTTATTTTTTTTCTGTTTTCATTTTTTTTGGTTATGTTATCTGGATGTTTTATGATCTTTAAATGTTTTTGGATTCTAATGGCATATTTTTACTAACACGCTTTGGTGTTTGTCCTTTTCGTATGTCAAAAAGGGGGAGAAAAAGCGACATGAGACATGAGTATGATACAAACGGTAATGTCATGTTTAGGGGGAGCACATTAAGGGGGAGCTTTGTTTTCATAAATTTTCATTACATACACTCAACTAACATACTAACAATGGGTCTTGAGCCCAAGCTGCTTGATTATTTTTGTTTCTTTTTCAGTGTATTAATCATACAAGTTGGCTCCACCGGATCATAGATAGCTCCACTATTGAATTTTTAAAAAATTGTAATTTATGAGCATTTTGAGAGTTATGTAGTGAGCGACGAATTTTGTCACACGAAAATGCCAAAGGGGGAGATTGTAAGGTTTATATTTATTGGCAATTTTCGTGAACAAAATATCAAATGTAATCTAGCATAGGGGTCACCGTTCGATCAATTGATACACGACTAATGAACTCTTCTAACGTGCAATATTCATCAGGTAAAACATTTCATCATGCATACACACTCACACAATTGAACACTACACTTAGTTTGGATTGTATCGAAAGAATATATTGTGCACACCACGTTCGATCGATCGAGACATGTTTGATCGATCGAGCCTGGATCAACTTCGATCTAGGTTCTCTCTGTTTGGATTAGATCGATCGAGAAATTTAATCGATCGATCGAACCATGTTCGATCGATCGAGACTGGATCAACTTCGATCTAAGTCCTCTCTGTTTGGACTGGATCGATCGAGCAATTGGATCGATCGATCGAACCCTGTTCGATCGATCGAGTATAGAACAACTTCGATCCAGGTTCTCTCTGTTTGAGTTAGATCGATCGAGTTCTGTGTGTCGATCGATCGAGAAGGTCTCGATCGATCGAGACGGCCTGTCGATCGATCGAGCCGGTATTATAATCCTACTCAAACTCTATTTGTATGTTCGATCCAAATGCTACTTTTACCTATTAGACCTCATTTATTGTCAACAACTGAATCCTTGGTTGAGGTTAATTGTGGTAATTGTAAATCCTGATTAGTGTAGAGTTATGACTTGTTACAAATCCTGTTTGAGCGTGAATTGGACTCTATATATATGAGAGGTGCTTGTGCTTAATTTTCAACCACACAGAAATAAATTTTCATAACTCTGATTGCGCTTTAAAAACTTCTTCTCTTCATCTTTCAATTTTAAGCGCTTTGATCTTTTTAATTGTTCGAACATATAGTGTGGTTATGTTTGAATAATTCATGCGCTTAATTGTTTCTTCGTGATATTTGCTTTGCATGTTCTAGAGTTTGCCTGCTGATCTGTTTTTGCATCTTTTGCTATTGAATCTGCTCTAGGACACGTTTTGCATTTGTGCTACTTGTGCTAATCTTTCAGGTACTGTTGGTGACGTGTTCGGTGTTTCGTGTGACTCGAAACTACCGAACTTGACGGGTTCGATTGTTCTTGTGTGACTCAAGAAGATCGGAACGTTGGTCCGGATCCAGACATCTAGCTATTGGAGGCTGTGAAAGGAGCGATGGCTCGTAAGTAAATTACATAGGGGGGCTTTATCTGTGACGGGTAGTTTAAGACCTAGCCTTGTAATTGAACATTATTTTCATAGTGGATAGTTAGGTAGTCCGGTGGACCGGTGGTTTTCCTCTTAGGTCATTGTTGTAGCCTAGGTTGTTTCCACCTAAAAATTTCGTGTGTCGTTTATTAATTCCGCATTTTAATTTCATACGTGATTGCATGTGAAGCCGTTATGTTTAGGTAAAATAATTAAAAAAGTTATTAAATCTAAAAATAACCTATTCACCCCCCTCTAAGCTTATTTGGTCCGTAACTAAAACTTTCAATAACCATTAGATATACGACACAGCTAAAATTTTCATGAAGTATGCTCACATGGATAATCATTTATTTAATATTTAACTTATTTGCATGTAAAAGTCATTGATTAAAGTATAAATAATATTATTATCTTGAAAATATCAGTATACATTATCTATAAATGAACACGTCTCATATAATTTTTTTTTTATAATAACACATAAATGATATTAAGTAGTTCATGATAGTAGTGATACTGCCAAGAATTTTCTAATAAACAAAGCAAGAAAATAAGAACACAAAGAAAAATAAGATGAAAATAAAATAAAAATTCGTAGTGCAGTTAATGAAAGCGGTGTGGCTAACCAAATAACCTGGTCAACTTCCACATACACGTCTTTTAATGACTCCTATAAATAAATCTATTGCACTTCTTCCTCTTCTCAACACATAGCTTCTCTTCATTTACACAAAGGCCCTATATTTTCTCTGTTTTTTAGTCTCTGTACTGTAATAGTGAAGAACTGTGACCTTTACCTTCAATGGTACTATTGAAACTAGCAGATTTGGTTTGCTACCAGCTTTTGGCCAATTCATGTAACAGAGCTTTAAGGAAAATGAAAAATTACTATGCTTTTCTGTTAGGAAATTTGACTTCCTTCAAGTCAGCTTCGCAGCAACCTCTTCATATATGTTTCATAGTATAACCAAATGTGGCTTAGAAGGTAGAAAGTCGAACACACTTGTTAGAGATCATAAAAACTACTATAAAACTGTTAACGCACTTCGTAAAACAAACTGCATAAAAACTACTACTTTTTAAAAAGAATAAAAGAAATCATATCAAGCAATAATGATTCAATATACATGTGTATTTAGTAAATTTTGCTAATGATATGCATGTTTTTTAATAACTATAATTTCTTATGTACTTTATGTTAATAATTTCAACAGGAAGCATATGTTATATCCAAGGAAGGCACGAAGAAGAGTGAAAATTCAGTGATGCCAAGAGAAAAATACCCAAAACCACTAATATTTCATGATGGAAGATTAGCATTCTTGCCAAAACTAACAATGTTTCTGTGGCTACCACTTGGAATAATCCTATCCATTTTTAGACTCTTTGTGGGTATTTTTCTTCCTTACAAAACAGCAATTCTCTTAGGCAGTTTGAGTGGTGTAAACATAACAACCAAAAGTAATACTCTTATCTCAAAAACAAAAATATCAGAAGCTAGTGATTACTAAAATGGAGTCCTTTATGTTTGCACACACAGGAACACTATTAGATCCTGTTTTTCTCAGCACTACTTTGGGCAAGCCATTAACAGCAGTGACATATAGTCTAAGTAAAATGTCAGAAATTATAGCCCCAATTAAAACAGTGAGATTAACAAGAGATATAATTGAAGATGGAAAGACAATGAAGAAGTTACTAAGTGAAGGAGACTTAGTGGTATGTCCTGAAGGAACAACTTGTAGAGAACCTTATTTGTTGAGGTTTAGTTCATTATTTGCTGAACTTGTTGATGAGATTGTGCCCGTTGCTATAAATACACAAGTGAGTATGTTTTATGGGACTACAGCAAGTGGATTAAAATGTTTGGACCCAATTTCTTCTTGATGAACCCTAGACCTTGTTATTATGTTGAGGTTCTTGGGAAGGTACCAAAAGAATTAACTAGTTCTGGTGGGAAGTTAAGTTGTGAAGTTGCTAATTATATTCAAAGACAATTGGGTGATGCTTTGGGATTTGAATGTACTACTCTTACTAGGAAAGATAAGTACTTGATGTTAGCAGGGAATGAAGGATTTGTTACTCCAAATAATAAGAGGATGAATCCCTAGCTAGCTAGATTAACCATATATTTGCCCAAATTAGTTAATTATATAGATCTTAATATTATTAATATCCAGTAGGATTTTTATCTTACTAACATATCTGAAAAACACGATCACTTTTTCATTTTAAATCTTTTTGTATGTATATGGCCATTCTATGGTTATAGAGATGTTTTTAAACCTTATATATCTTGATATTATCTCCGCATCAGCACTTTTTTATGGACTCAAAGCTTAAAAATAGCACTTATATGTATATGTTGATACATATTGGATATAAATTTAAAATAATATGTTAATTTATACATATTATATTTAATTTATGTATATTTTTTTTATTGTTCGTACATATATTATAGGAAAAAATGTCATAGGATTAGGTAGTTAGTCCTATAGCTTAAAAAAATATTTTTAAGTTTTTTTTGTTATAAAAAATGTGTTTTTAACTCTATTTACTTGTGAAAAATGTGAGGCGTAAGGAAAAAGTTAACCTTTTGTATAATTTTTTGTTAAATATATTTTCGATAGATGTCATGTATATGTAAACAAAATTAATATTTAATTAAAAAATTATTCAATTTTTTTTAAAAATATATTTAAAATTTAAACAAAATTTTTAATATAATTTAAATAAATTTTTTATTGACTAATATCTAAAATCACAAATTAAATAATAAAAATTTTATTTAAATTTGATTAAAAGAAATTGTTGAAAATTATAGTAATTTTTGGTTAAAAATTAAAGTAATTTTTTAATTAAAAATTACATTATTAAATATATATCTATTGAAGAATATAAATACATACACACATATATATAATACATATATTAATTTAATAAAAAATTAAATTATATATATAACTTGCATACTATTTTGAAGTCAATATAAATTATATTTGAGTCCCATTACTTTTTAAAATAAGCTAATTACATTTCAAAAAATTTCTAGAAAAATATTACTGTTTGTAATAAATATTGCACTTAACACACCATGTCGATAGTGAGGAATACTTATCCATTTTGGAAAGAAAAAGAAAGAAAGAAAGAATGCAAACTTATTGATTTAAATTCGAATAAATCACAACCTGAGATGTTGATACATGTAAAATATGTGTGACAGTATCACAGTACATAATGTATGTGTTCTGTCTTAATACGAAAATAAATGTATGTTTTATATCTTAAAAAGTGAAGGATAGTGGCTTTGATTTGTAATTGATATAAAATTTGTCCAATAACGTGCTATAAACAGACATTTAAAAATTTACTTTACAAATTGCTATAAGATTTAATCACATAAAGACATAGGTTAATTGGAGTTTTTTACCCAAATAACAAAGTTTTGTATAAAGAGAGACTTTTGGATTTAAATAACACTTTTTTAAATTAAAACGGTAAGTTTTAATTAAGTAGTGGATACACTTTTTATAAAAATGTCCTTTTGTTTATTTCTTTAATTTATAAGTATATAAAGTTTACAATATTTTTCTGAAAATTTTGTAAGGCTTACAAAAGTCATTATATTTCAATTTTTATATACTTAGGTTTATTTTGATTTAATTATTAATTTATTTTTATTTTAATATTTATGTTTATGACTCTGATACCAATTTCTGGACTGTTATACATATTTAATTATTTTTGTATTTTTACGGAAGTGTTTCTAAATATTGTATGATTTTGAGAAATAAATTTATTTTATAAATATATTCTAAACAATTGCAATTTCGATCATGATATTCATTATGTAAATTATTTTGTTCAAAACCTGAAGATAAAAGTTGTTCTTTAAAATATTCGATTTTCTTTTGATTTGTTAAATCTATTAATTTTAATCTTGTTATGAGTTTCTGAATATTATCTCTCATCATTACTAATTAACTTTTATCTACCTATATGTTCTTTAAATAAATAAAATTTAAATATTAAGTTATCAAATTCTGTATCAGTTACTCGAACAAAATATTGCAGAAAATAATTTCTTAAAATTGTTCCTACAGGATGATCAATTAAATATAAAATACTAGAGATATAATCAGTATAAAAATCTACAATAGTATGAAATCTTTTGAAATTTTTCAGACAGGTTTCATAGCATTCACCATCAAAATATTGTTCTAAATTTTTCATAAATTTTCTTTCAAATAATTCTATACTAGCCATGATTTTTTGTTATGAATTTTTAAATAAGCTGTAAACAAATATTTGAACATTTAAGATTCTTATTCAGCTAAAGATTATAATTACCATACCTGAATTTAATGGGTCCACCACGATCTTTCTTTCTTCTGTTCGTCTCCTTTTATTACCCAGAATATGCCTCAGCTTGCTTCAATATTCAAAAACTTACCTGGTTATAGAGAATTTCTTGCATCCGTACATATTAAACAGGTATAAAATTTAACTTATAGATAAATGAAAAAGAGTGACTTCACTCCATTTTATTCATGATATAATAATTATTACAACCTAGAACCAACTAAGAACCTTGAAATGGTGCTTAGCTGCTTATTTCTAGAAAATACATAGCTTCTAGATAATACATATGGAATTTTAAAAGTGCTCTTCAGATAATTCTGAGAGTTAAGTTGAGAGAGTGTAATGTGTTAAGGGTCTCCTCTGTTAAGAGATAAGAGTTCCTTTTATATACAAAGGAATCTCTTTTACAATAATTGTTCAACTACTTTTTACTATTCTTTGGCATGTGCTGCCAGCTAACTGTGGGTCTTACATCTTGACTTTTGCTATCTGCTTTTCTGCCGACGGGCCTCCTTTACTATGCTTCGTTCTTTTCTGCCAACAGTTTTGATGACATCGGTGATGAAGTTTCTTCATCTTCTCTATCCTTTATGTAGTAGATACATTTATGGTCATTGGTAACCTTCCTGGCATAGAAACAAAAAAAAATTCTTGTTTCTTGGTTGGCTTCTAGATTATTAGAATTAAAATTAGCTTCAAACCTGCTAATTTTTTCACCATCTTCTTCGTTAATAGCCATACTACTGTAGAAAATGATGATTACTTTGTTGGTAGAGTAATTTACTCTGATTTCAGTAGAATTATCAATCTTCCTAATTTCATAGTAAATTTGTCCTAACATTTGTCCTCTGGATATCCAGAATTCTTCTGTATTAAACTCATTTTCTGGCAATGCTTTTGGTTTGGACACTTCTCTGCTTGTGTTGGCAATACCTATCTTGATAAAATGATAAGGACTAATACAATCCTCATCATTCCAATCCATTAAAGAACTGAAAAATCTAAAATAAACAGGCTTATCACCTACCCTAATTTTCTTTTTAAAATTTTTAATGGATTTTTTGAAGTTTTCAGGAAAAGAATTTAATTCACTTAAATTAATTCCTGGGTAAGGATTTTCAATTAAACCTGCATGGTATGCTCTGTATACAAAAATAGGACCTGCTCCTTCGAGGATGTTGAATTTGCTTCCAGCTGGATAATCTTTTTCTACTCTATAGAATTTCATATCTTCTATATGTTCTTGAGTAGATTTTCTAGCCAGATTATACAAACTCAACCATTGAACCTTACTGAGATTTCTGTACTGATATTTTTCTTCCTCAAATTCTGAAATTTGTTTAGGAGATGTTTCTCTGAATATAACTGGTGGCCTGACCACTTTTCCTAAAGTTCTCAATCTACTGGTAGGGGATGGTTATTGTTGTAATACTGTGGAATAATTCTTTACAATTTCTTCTGGATTGATAAGTTTTGGTGTTTTGTAATTGGCATAACTTCCCTCTGCTTCTATGCAATTAGTAAAGGCTCTATGGGTTACTCCACTAATTCCAACAACAGCTTTACTTGCATCCGCCAAATTACTATAAATTTCAGGATTCGGTCCATTGTAAACTACATAGACTTTCTTTTGTTCAAAATTTTCAGCTTCATCAGCCCAATTAAATTTTTCTTTTCCTTTATCAGAAGTTTTTGAACTATTAGGTTCTTCCATTTTAATATGAACTTTTTCCTCAAAAGTTTTTTTCAGAATTTTTTGGTTCTGATAATTGCTTTGAGTAATTTAGTTCTTCCTTTACATTTTTTGTCTCCATGAGAGCTTTTTCAAGTTTTAACAATGCAAGTTGTTCTTCAAGGATTTTTATCTCCTTTTCTTTTATCTTAATCTTTAAATTGATTTGCTCCATTCCTGCAATTATAAAAATAGTTATCGGTGTCAATTCTCTTATTAATGCATCTGCTAAACTATTTTTAGTTTCAGACAAATGTTCTACATCAAACTTGTAATAATTAAGCCATCTTATGAGTCTTCTTTGCTTATAATCTCGTGCAATATTAGTTCTTAAAATATGTCCAAAGTTTTTATTATCCGTTCTAACAATAAATTTTGAACTTATAACATATATTGCAAATTTTTTAATAGACTTTTTTACAGCTAAATATTCTTATTCATTACTATGATAATTTAGTTCTAGGCCTTGAAAAGATCCCGAAGTAAATCTACAAAGGTATTCATCTTTGTTATTAACTTTTGCATTTAATACTGCTCCCCAATATTCATGTGAAGCATCTATTTCAATTATCATTTTATCATCTGGTCCTGGATGATACAATACTGGTAAATCTTTTACTTATGATTTTAATTTTTCTATATATTTAGTATCTTGATCAGTCCATTGTCAAACGTAATCTTTTTTAAGTTTTGTTTGTAATGGTTTTCTCATTTCTGCTAACTTTTTTATATAAGCTTCTGCATATGTTAAACATCTTAAAAATCTTTGTAGTTAATTTTTATCTTTAATTATACTAGAAAAATTTTGTATATTTTTTAAAATATGAGGTTGCAAGTGGTGTTTTCCATTTTTAATTTCTAATCCTAAGTGTTTTATTTTTGTTGAGCTATTAATGCTTTCTTTTCAGATAATACTATCCCTGATTTTATAAATTCTTGTAAAATATTGACAATATCTAAGTAATATTTTTGTAAATTATCACTATATACTAGTATATTATCTATATAGACACAACAAAAGTCATGAAATTTCTTAAATACATTATCCATATATCTTTGAAAAATTTCTAGTGCTTGTTTTAAACAAAATACAACAACTGTCCATTGAAATTGACCTTGTGGACAACTGAAAGCTGTTAATTTTTGAGATTCTTCTTCAAGTCTTATTTGCCAAAATTCACTTTTGTAATTAAAACTTGAAAAATACTTTTTTTCTTTAATAAGTGATAAGAGTTCTTCTTTCTTTGGAATAAAATAACCATCATCTATGGTTTCTTTATTTAAAGCTTTGAAATTTATGACCATTCTTTTCTTACCTCTTCGTTTTTCAGCTTCTTTTTCTACTAAAAAGGCTGGATTTGAATGAGAATGAGATGAATTACTAGGAATAATGACTTTTAACTCCAAAAGTTCTTGAATTTGTGATGTGATAAATTGTGTACTCGCAAGTGTACGAATCACTCGTAGGAAAGTGATAAGCAACTTCCAAGGTCGGTCTCTCAAGGAATTGCAGTGGTTCTAAATAACTAACTTTTTAATCTAAATAGAGTTCTAATGAAAATAAAACACTAATTAAATAGAGTTCTAGTGAAACTAAAACTCTAAATAACTAGAATCCTAAAGCTAGTAAAACTGTAAAAAGGTTGTTTGTTTTGTAACGAGAACAATCATACGACAATTAAACAAAAACAAGATCGCAAGTAAACAATCAATTCAGATAGATTTGATACTCAATGGAGGATGTACGGACGTTTAGTTTGGTTAACCATGCTTGCATCGAAAAGGTATGGTGAAATAACATGAACGTCCTATATAAACAAAACTACCGGTTTTTCTTTTAATTACGAGACTGCCTGCGGTCGGGGTAAATCTCTTTGTTGATTAACTAATTAACTGCCTACGGTCGGGGTAAATCAAATAGTAATCAAATTACGCACAAGGAAAAACATGCCAATCAAATTAATGCTATGACTAAGTCACTAAATTGAAGCTTTGATTAAGTGTTTCAGAATAAAGTTAAGGTGACGTTCCTATAACTAAATTCTAAAATATTTCAACCTAACTACGAACATCAAATGGGCCCATGATAATTCATAATTAAATATTTAAACATGCTCTTAATCAAAAAGTAATTCGTTTATATTAAATCAATAAAATACACCATACACAATTCTAACAAACATGGCAACACAAACTAAACATCCATAATAAAACTAGCCGCTCATGTTCATATTAATATTCATAGACAAATAAAATATGATCATACACTTTAACAAAAAGAGAAGAAAAATTAATTCTATAACAACAAGAAAATCCTAGATCTCAATACCGCTTATGGATGGGATAGCGTTCTTCTCCGTAAGCTTTATCTTCGATCGTCGACGGCTTCCTTGAATCCTTAGAATAGTTTCTCTCGCTTCGTTAGAGTGTGGCAACGCTCTCAAAACTGATTGAATGGAGTGCTTGGTCGCAAAATTTGTAAAATCTAAGAGTTGTGTACGAGTTGGTCGAGTTCTTTGTAAGGGGGGCTCTAAGGGGGTATTTATAGATGTAAGGGTTTACACAAATCCTGATTGCCATAGGAATAGGCGCGCCGCAGCATGCATCTTCTCCGCCGCGGCGCAACACAAATTCTGAAAATAATGTAAAAACCCGAGAGCTCCCCGCCGCGGCATGACTTTTCCTCGCCGCGGCGCGCGTTGTCTTCAGTTTCTTCACGTTTACCCCTTTACATATGTGATGAATCGTTATGTAAGGCTTACATATTTGTCTCGTTTAGCCCGTAACTTGTGATCCGAACGCCGCAAGTGTTCCGTCTTTGAGTGTTTTCATTATTTGACTCATTTGACGCTAAAAACACCTGAAATGCACTAAAATATACCCGTGACTTCGAATGGATAGATTTATGAAAATAATCAAATAAACAATCATAACAAATCTATATTTTAAACAATTAAGCACAATTAATCACGAAATATTAATGCTTTTCGAGCATTCATCAATTTGTTTTTCAAATTCTCTCTTATCTTCTGGGGTATAAATCATAGGTTTTACTCTGATAACTTTTAAGGGGTCTTTTAATTTTATAGTTGCTATTTCATTTGATTTATTTATAATTGGGTCTAAAGAATTTTCTGAACATACTCTTTTTAATAGTGTTCTAACTCCTATTAAAGCTTTATCTTCTTGTATTTCATTTAGGAAAGGATTTTGGTTAACCTCTATATCTAAAGAAATATTTTCTAAATATGATTTTTGGTGCTCTAAATTCTCACCACGTTTTCGCTTTTTATGTTGTGACATAAAAATGGGTGATGAAACAGTTAAAGCTTTTCGAATCTTTGAGACATATATAGTTTCGCCTTCTAGGGTTGTTAAACTGATTCTATCTAAGTATGTGTAAATGGTTGATATAGGTTTAAAAAATTATTTCCTAAAAGAATATCAACTCCTGTTTCTTGTTGGTATATTGTAGGTATATGAAATATTTCTCCACCTATTAATATATCTGTATCTTTTAAAACTTTATTAAGATTTATTGTAGTATTGTTTGCGATTCTGACTATTAGTTCTTTTGGTGATTGTTTCCAAAGTTCTTCTGAAAATACATTTTTACTAGCTACACACATACTTGCTCCTGTATCAATATATGCATGTAAATGATAATTATTATATCCTTTAAATTTTAAGCCAATTTTTATGTAGGTGCTATTTGGATTTGTTATACTAAATAATTCACCAATTATTCAGAATCAAATGTTTCTGAATCTGTTATTTCTTCTTCTGTTTCTTCTAATAGATAGATACTGCATGTATCATCTATATCATATTCTTCTATAGGTTCTAATTCCATTTTAAAAGCTTTTTCTAAAATTTTTGCCTTTTGTGAAAATTCTCTTTTAAATTCTCTTTTATGTTGAAGTCTATTAGGACATTCATTTGCATAATGTCCTTCCTCATTACATATCCAACATCTATATTTTTTCTTTCCTGAAGGGCAATAATTTTTCTTCTCTAGTATATTATATCTTTTTCTTCTAAAATATCTTTGTCTATATGGTTCTCTATAATATCTTCTTTTATATTTTTGGAAATTTTGTTTTCTAAATTTATATCTTTTGAATTTTTTATATTTTTTATGTTTCTTGTATTTATTATAAGGTTTTATAGTGCATCCATATTTTTCTGATAATCTAAAATCTTTTGTATCACAACAAATTTTATCTTTTCCTCTAACTTGTTTATATTCTTTCTTTTCTTAACATTTTAAAATTATCCAGTTCTTAAGACTTCTAACTCTTCCTCCTAATGTGTCAGGTATATTTTCTCTTTCTCTATTATTATTCCATCCTTCTGTCATTGTTTTATGTAATGTTACAGGTAATTTTTGAAAAAATATTTTCTTATAGGTTTCTTGTATAGATGGTGGTAATTTATGATAATACATTTCATATTCACATATAAATGAATCTATATAACACATATTACATATTTTCATATTGGTTAAATGTCATTTGGCCTCATTTATCTCATTCTCACTAGATTCAGTGATACGTCTACCTTTATCTTCTCCTATGAATTCTTTATATATTTCATTTACTATGGTTTCTAAATATTCTCTTCCAGTAGATGAATTTCCTATCATTAATAAATGTTGTCTTTCTGCTAGATTTGTAAACCATACTTTTACGTTTTCTGTCATCTTATGAGCTACTAATACTCTACAAGTGGAAGGGTTTGTTTGTGTGGTTGTAGAAGTTTGTATGATTACACTCACTTTACTAGCCCATTCATATAAAACTTTTACCCTATCTCTTATACAATCTAGGTCTAAAATATCAGATTTATAACTTTCATGTAGCCTAAATTTTGGTGGGATACTACTCATAGTTCCCCAATGTAAACTTTCTTCCATTTTAGGTGGATGTCTTCTTCTATTTAAAAGCTCAGTTTCTTCTTGTCTTTGTCTATATCTTTCTTCTCTATGTGGGTCAAATATTTTTCTTCTTTCTGGGTTTGGTCTTCTAGGGGCTGCTAATATTGGTTCCATATGTATTTTTGGATTTATATTTTCTTCTTCAGATTCACTGATTATAGTCATATCATCCTTTTCTTTATTAGTGCAAATTCTTTCTTCATAATATTTTTTCAATTCTTTATCTGTTAATGTTAAAAAGCTAATTAATTTTCCTATATCCTTATTTTCAGGGTTCATGAATTGTTCTTCTAATTTTCTTCTATATTTCATTATATTGGGATTATGTCTTTTTCTTTGGATATCTTTTCATCTTTTCTTTTATCATTTTTAGGTATCATTGTATCAGGTCTCCTAGGGGGTTCTTCTTTTAATCCTTTTAAAGGGTCAAATATTAATGCAGTAGTTTTAGGCATATTATTAACATCTTTTCTTAATTCTATTATTTCATTATGTATTTTTAATTGTCTTTTACTACTATATTCTCTTATTTCTTCAAGAATTTTTTTTTGTGTATCATTTATATTCTATAAATATCTTGTATTTGATTCACAAGTTGCATCTACTTCTTCGGCTAAAATAATTAAGGCTTTTATTATAGTTTTTATACTTTCATTTATATTTCCATTTCCTTTTAGCTCTATTTCTTGTAATTTTGATTTTAACATTATCTAGTCCCCTATTACCTCATGTATTAATAAATTTTTAATTTCTTTAACTTCTTGTTTTAATTCTTTTATTTCTTCTTGTCCTTCCCATTTAGATTTACTAACCTTTGTATTATCTTCAACAAATTTTATTCTAAGAATACTCTTTTTCTTCCTAGTATAAGAGGTTTTTCTTTAACATCTAATTTTCATTCTTCTGGTATTTCAAAATTTGTCATTAGTTCTAGTTTTATTATTTTTCCTATTTTTTGAAAAGTTTTTTCTATTTCTATAAGTTCATTATGACCGTATATTGAACTGTTATGACTGTTGATTAATGAATATCCTACTATATAATGTATTGAAAATGAGTGGTTTTCTTCTTTCATTAAATTTCCTCTTTCAAATTCATATGCTAAACTTAACACTTGATTTAAATTTTTATCATTAATGTTAACAGCAAATCTAGGATGTATTGTGAATATTAATTTTTGGTATCCTAAATTTTCATATACCATTCCTACCATAGCATCTCTTCTATTTATTATTCTATTATCTAATAATGCTAATTTTATAGGTGTATTAATCCCTTCTCTAAAATGTCCTTTGATTAAAATTTGTATTCCTCTGAGATGAATATATCCTATTTTTTCTTTATCTTTTTGTGGAATTTTTGATAATTTATTTATGATTGTTTCTTTATCAATTAATGATATATTAAATTTCCCTTTTACATCTGTTATAGTTATACTCATTTCTTTATTACTTATGCCATAATAAGTTATATCTTTTCTTGAAAATATTTTTCTTATTTTTGAAAAAGATGATTCTTTAAATCCATCACCTTTTTTAAGGTTTAATTTGGTTTTTTGAATTTGTTCAAATTTCTTTTTACTAAAAATTATTTTTTGAGAAAAGCATCCTGAAATATCCTGTATCTCTATTTCCATTATTTCTTGATTTTGTGTTTGTTTTTCTATGATTTTTGCCATTTTACAATATATTTTTATTGTATGTACGAGTTACATGTAAGTTTTATTTGTATGTATGAATTACATATAAGTTTGTGAGCTTTAAAGAATTTTAGGGCTAAAGATATCATTTGTACTTTACCAAAATACATTCATTTTATTATTTTAAGCAAAAAAATCAATTTACATGGTATAGCGTATCATTTTAAGGAATTAATACCCATAAGTTCGCTCTGAAATTAGGCCATAAACTCAGACCAGAGAAATCCCAGTGGGCCAACAAGGAAAATAATTTTAATTTTTTTAAGGCTAATTCGAGTTACATCCTATAAAGCTTTCAAACATATACCCGAATATCTAAAATTATTAAGATTATATGTTTTAGATATATATACTTAAGAAGTTTTGTGGGATGTAAGTAAAATTTTCCATTTATTTATTTATTGTTGTAAATCGTAAGTAAATTAGTTATTTCATATATTTGTCTTTGAAATAAAAATTTCATTATTTACTAAAAGGTACTGCTATATTGTATATATATTAATTATTAAATAAATATAATGATATAAATATTAATATAAAATTAATTATATTATGTGAAATAATATATGTATCAATACTTTAAAATTATTGATAGTAGATAAATTAGTAATTTAATTGAACAATATATATAAATTTATAGGTTCTAGGAGTAAAAAAATTAGAATTGTATATAAAGATTAATATAATATTAATTATTATTAATATTGATATAATATGAATAAATGAAGAAAAATAAATGTTTTTTTTTTCTCTCTCTCCCAAAACAGCTGTATTTTTGTTATAAAAAAAATATTTTAAAATAGTCTGATGAGGTTGACTCCACGTAATTTAATGAAGAGAGAATTTACTCGTCATCGTTGAGTCCAAGATAAATATAAATGAATTCGTCTTCGCCTCTTCGGTCTAGTCAATTTCATCGAAATATAAAATGATGATTTTGTCTAATATTTGTGGTATATGGAATCAATTGGTCCGACATTGTAGGGCCAACAGAAGTGACATATCAAATCACATTGTCACATGTTAGATTGAAAAAATTTGACCATCACAAACGATGATTTCGTTAACTAATAAAATGGATCTTGTTAAATTAATAATCCATTTTATCATGTAAACTTATTTATACTATAACTAATACTAGTTAAAAGAATAAAACCAAAGTAGACATATTTCAAATTTCGCAAGCGTTTTAGCGGTGTACAAAAAAAATTCAATAATTCAATAAAATATTTATTTAATATTAAAAATATATACATAATTAATTTTTTTAAAAAAAATTGATCGAAAACAACAACTTCATCCAGCCCCAACTATCCTCCGCCACTGGTAGCAATCCATACCATTTATAATTCATCCAATTATTCCCTATTCACCAGTGTCATAGATCCATTACCTGATCTGATTATCTGAATGAGAGCTTCGAAGTAGAAAAAGTATACGAACCACACAAATTTGAATCATCATGATCAACTTGTAATCCTCGTGCATCATCCACCGTCGGATCATGCCACCCATCTTTCAAAGCTCTATTCAACCGTTGGATGAAACCTTTATGATGCTTTTCACAATTACTCAAAAACCGTGCCACAACCTTAGGGTCCTTATCCTCCCACCAAAAACAATGCTCACCATGATATTCCGGCAACTCACTCGTTCCCTTGTATCTCTCCACACGGCTAAAGCCAGCCTCCATGCATATATACTCTACCATGCCAGCAACAAGCTCCGGAGGCGGAGGCCTCAAACCCGATCCGGCTTCCCAGATCCATACCCGAGCCATGCCACGTAGGATAGCCAATATCATTGCATTGTTTGAAATGGTCATGTCTTCCATTATCATAGGATTTATATCAATTACAAAACTATTTTCTTTTTCAAAAGTGGTATTAGTTAAGAGATTAGAGAACCTGAGGATGACGTGGCTGACCTGTTTCTTTGGAAGTAGTGAGTAGTTGTTGTCATTAATATTATTGTAGAGAAGGTGTTCGACGAAATTACTAGTGTTGAGGATTATACGAGTGGCTTTGTCGTTTGAGACGTAGAAGAGGTCGAAGCGTTTGCTGAGATGAGAATGTTTAGGTAATTGGTTAATGATGGTTATGTCAAAGCCTTTGGAGGCTTCATAATTCGCCCATATTGTGATCATTGCAATGAAGAAGAGAGAGAGGAAGCGAATTATGATAATATTGTCATTTGTAGATGAGATAGTGGTGGTTGTGGTGGGTATGAAGGGTCGGAATAGAGTGTTTTGGTCCTCCATGAAAGCTTTCATTTGATGATGATCGATATAAAGAAATAAATAGAATATCGAGTAGATCTTCTACATCTCTAAATATGTTTTATGTCATTGATATGCCAATGAGTCACAGCTGGTTGACAATATTAAGTAATATTATTGAAGCTAAAGATTGAGTATTAACATTAAGTGATGTTACATGATAACGTTGAATTTTAAATTGAGCATATAATAATTGACATAATTAATTTGGTGTGAGATTATTTAATGAATTATATTAGGATACGTGAATTAATGTATTTATCAAATAAATTTAAATATAAGGATATATATGTAATTTTAGTAAAAACTACGAGAAGGGGTTAGGCCGAGTAAAATTAATGAGAGGATCTAAATTAGCCTATTACCCAAAGAATTTTCCTAATAATAACAGAGCAGATGAGTGAGTGGTTTCTAAAATTAAAAGCTTGGGGCCCTTTGTCATGTTGTACATTAAGTTTGCATGTGCTGGATGCCCAATATGTTCAGAGGAATTCAGAATTTTTCTTCTCCTTATTTGTGTTTGTCTGTTAAGGATGAGGACTATGCTTGCTTGTAGCTCACTAACATAGGCGCGCATAGCTTTAATATTTAAATTATACTTAATAAATAGTTTCACAACAGATTATTTCAATCTTCTCACCAATTTTTACATCCCCATGAATTTACAAAAACAGTCCATGAGCAAATCTTCCTATAATTAGTTTATAATATACTCCCCTAGAATTTCTAAAAAAAAAAAATCCTACAACTTCTAATTACTCTACAAGACATCACACTCACACAAACTGCTTGGATCTCATTCACAAACAGCTACAACTGAGATCTCTCAATAGAAAACTTAATTATGCCTCAAATTAAGCATGTTCCTCAAAAGTACCAATGTGTATATGTGTATGTATATAATATGGCCTTGGCTTGACTTGTGAAGTACTTACTACTCTTAATAAAGAAAACCCATTTCCTAGCAGCAACTGTGTATGATGAGTAGCAATAAAATGAGACATGTAAAGAAGAAAACATGTGGAAAGTTGACTGATGTAGCAGTTGCAGCAGAGATTGGGGGTGGTGGGTCAGAAGGTACTACACCAAACACTGTTGATCCACTTGAACTTGTTGTGTCTAACACTGATGAGCTTGTGCTGCATATTTACCCAATTCACATGTCAATAAATTTTTTCACTATAACAGTCCTTTAATACATATACACACAATTAAATACTCGTGTAACTAAAGAAAAAATCAATTATATGCGCGTATGTCGTGCAATAAAATACATGACAACTGACAAGAGACATATATACATATATATAATAAAATGTGGAATATAATTTACCTAGTCGATGGGTATTGGCATGTCCCTGTACCTAAAGAACAAGAGTGGAAGATCAGTAAAGGGAAAGCAAATTAAAGAGACAAAAAAAAAATGCATGATTGAAATTTGTCCACTAGCTCATAAAGTCTCACCTAGTGTGTAGCTTCTACAACTAAATAAAGATGTTGAAGCATGATTTAAAGCATACTATATAATCAAATTCAAAATAAAATTAAATAGTAAAATTAACATCAGGTCAAAAGACTTTAACAGAAACTTGTTACAATTATGAATTTCATAGCATGAAAAAAGAATCAATTAACCAAAATAAAATAAAATAAGAAATTTAAATTACTTGGGTTAGTGTTAGTGGTAAGAGCAGTTCCACCAAAATTGCAGCTATTAGGAACAGGGTTCTTTTGAAAATAGGTATTGAATGCATAAGAAGCATGGTCATGTATTGTATTTGGATAATAACAGCTACCACCAGACTGAATTGCTGAACAATCAATACCACCGAATCCACAAGCATAATCTAAAGCAACCTGTAAAGAAGTTTTAGAAGCACTTTGACTAGCAACACACCAACTTGTTCCTGAAGATGTAGAAGTAGAAGTAGAAGTAGTTGGTGTGAAACTACTAGGTGTTATATTAACACTGGGAGAGTTTGAATCTGGGTTTGAGTTTGGATTTAAGATTGGTGTTGTTGAAGTGGGAATTGCAGGAGTTATTGTTGGAACAGTTGTGATTGGAGTTATTACATCCATTTGGGTTGTTGAAATTTGGGAAGTGAATTTCTTCTTTCTTGTCTCTTCTTCTAGTACTCTCTTGTTTTCAATTTCTAGTTCCCTCCCTGTTACTTCAAAACCTGTAATATATTACCAAAATTAAAGTTAATTTAATTATGTCTATTTGAATATATAAAATAAACCTTTAAATTTGTTCAAGTCAATCTCATCCATTAAAATTATTTAGAAGAAAAAAAAAACAATTTTATTTTGATAACTACTCAACAATTAAAATTTTCCAACTAACTTTTCTGCTTTGTAAAATCATTTAATTAATTAAAGAATCTTTGTTCTTTTACTTTCCTAATAAAAGGGGTGATAATTTTATTTTGTCTTGATGCAGAACATTTTTTTGACAATTCACATAACACCAAAATCATAATCCTTTATTTGGGGAGAATAAGAATATCCAGTTCATAAAATTTCAAATTACAGACGGACCGCATAATCATCTAACTTAATTAACTTTTTTCAAATAAAGATTCAATCTTTATATATGGATTTTGAAAGAAAATAGTTAAAAAAAAATTCTTCCACTTTGTTTTAGATATTACTATTGAGTAATTTTTTATTTATATACTATAGATGAATTAAGACAAAATTGAAGAGGAAATTTTTTGAAATTGAACATGAACCATTCAATATAGAGCTATGAGATTGAAAATGAAATTTTGCCTCGAACCACACCAATTACTAGAAAAAAAAAAAAAAAAACTTGAAAGCAATTAAAAGTCATTGATAAGGAAGAGATTGCAAATAGAACTCAATTACAGAAACAGAATTAGACATTAATGTCCCCTAAAATTGAAAATAAATGAAGAAGAAAGTAAAGCAAATCTATGCAGGAAAGAGCTTAGATTCTTTGAAACAATTATTGGTCTAAAGTGGACAAGGGAATAAATTCGCTAGTCAAAAGAAAGAAATGCAAAGAAAAAGGAAAAAAGAAGAAGATTGTCGAACTATAACATATAAAACATAAGAAAATGTGAAGGCAATACTAGAATAGAAGATAACTAAATATAAAAAAATAAAAATAAAAATAAAAATAGAAACAAATCCAAAGTAGCAAAGAAGAGAATTAGACAAAGCAAATAAGTCACCTGAACAGAGGAAATGGACAAACAGGATCAATAATATTTCATAACAAACTAATATTTCACCCATTCTCTCTCTTTTTTATATGTTCTGCAAGTCTCTTCTTGTTGATCCTCCTCCTCTTCTTTCTCTTGTGGTCTCTCCGTAACTGATTTGGAACAGAGAAAAGGATGCAAATATGTCATAAACTAGAAATTAATTAGCATAAGCACAATCACCAAATTGAGTTGTTTGGAAGGAAGTGGGTTTTTGAATTCACTGTCATTCATATATGTAGCTATAAATATAGAGTAGGTTTGAGAAAACTAAAGTATGGAGAGAGAGAAGAGTGACGAGGAGACATGGATTGTAGGTAGGTGCAAGCAAGAGTCGCTGTGGTTCAAAAAGGAGGGAAAAAGTGGAGAAGAAGGTTGAAATAAAAGGTGAAGAGAGATATAATTGTTTGGAATTTAGGTTTGTTGTGTGGGGGGTGGTCAGTAATGATAGTAATGATATGGGCATTTTGCCCTTTTTATTTTAAATAGCCCTAACATTTTTATAGCTTTAATTAAAAAAATAATTATTTAATTTCTTACTTTTATTAAATAATTTAAAATGTGCACTATATTACTATTTTTTGGACTTAAAATCTCCAGTTAAAAATTGTAAAGCTAAAATGCTTTTTTTTTTTTTTTTTGGTCTTAAAAAAATGGGACAGTGATTACCTTTATTATTTTTATTTTTTTTTCCATCCTCTCCTTTTGTTATATGATATGACTCATTCTAGTAAACTAACCATGGGTTTGAAAATCAAACACAACCTTCAGGGGATGAGATTTTTAACATTACTCAAACTCTTTTTAAGAAGAGAGAGATAAATAACAATAACAAATATGGTTTAAGTGATACTCGAATACACAACCTCTTTAAAATGTAAAAATCCTTTTGCCATCTCGACCGAGAGACTGTAGGGGGCAAACCTATCCTTGTAATATTGTACTTGGATGTAAGCTGGGATTCCCTTGATGTTTGTTTATACCATTAAATTGAATTTGTTATATAAAGACCTTCAACATGATTGCTAAGCCATTTTAAGAGAAAATGAGCTATAGCAAACTAACTTGGTCCGTTAATTGGTCACCCATCCATGTAATGTAACTAAAAGTGAGAGTCAAGTTCAAGCTATTTCTCTCTCTCATCTCTTTTTCTTTTCCCTTTGACAAAAGCTCTCTCTGTCTTTTCATGTTTGTTTCTTTGTGGTGGGTTGATTTTCTAATAGACAGCGACTTTGTAGTTGGTTTGTTATGTACCCATGGAGACCAGTTTGATGCTTGTTCCATTTTTTCTTTTTTTGTTAGTGTGCTAACAAATAAAGTATCTTCTCTGGTTCCCATGTAACTTCAAGACGAAATTAACCTGAATAATAATTTTTATTAAAATTTGACACATACACCAACCATCTCGATTTATAAATGATCTAATTATTTAACTATTTTTTTTTAACATTCTTAGTAAAAAAAAACATATTTTTTTTATTTTAATATTAAAAAATATATATTTATTTATTAAACGAACATATATATTTTTTTCTTGTAAAAAATTAAAAATAAAACTCAAAGAAATTAAGTATACAATTAAACCTACAACAATTCACATATAATAAATATTAGCAAATAATCTAACTTTTACTTTGTTATCATACATTATTAAATTTATATATCAATAAATAATAATAACTTATTTAATATATATATATATATATATATAAGCATTAACACTACAACAATTCACGTATAATGATATCAGTAAGTCTTTTTTTTTTTTTTTTTTATAAAAGTAGTAACTTTCATTAAATAAAGATCCAAAGTACAAACTTAAGACACATCAATTTTAAAAAATACATCACAATTTTAAAATCATAGTCAAGACTAGTTAGAAGTAAAAAAACCATAAACGTGAGCGAATAATTATGAGCGATCAACATTAGCTCGTTATTACAACTCACTCTAATGCCTGACTGGCTGAAATAAAACGGTGAATAAATCCTAGAATCAGAAAATGTAACAAGAAAGTAATCTAATACCTCATCAACAAAGTTACAACAAAACAGATCTGCATATTTTAAAACACACAAAATATCGCTAGATAAACGAAAAATACAGCAGAATACATATAAAATACCCGATAAAATAACCACAAATATATAACTAATATAAACAAAATACCCAAAATAACCCTTCTTTCTACAATAGTCGAACCACTGCTGGAAAGCCGCCATCGCCACCGCCGGAGTCTGCAACGCCAACCGTGGAAGGAAAGTTGGCAGTAAAGGCAAGGCCGAGCAAGGAAGAAAAGGTAAAGGATTAGGACATAAACCGCCGAGCAGGACGACGTCGCCACCGAGGATCGCCATGGACGACCTCAAAAGCTCGATCTCTGCCGGCGACGAACCTGAAAAGGAGAGGAAAAAAACAGAATACAACAGAAGGAAAGCAAGAAGGTGATTTGAAGAAAGGAGTTGGCCGCCAGCCCGACAGTCGAAAGGCCCGCCGGCGGCCAAAAATGCTTAAAAACGCTCAAAAATCTTAAGAGAAAGAGAGAGGGAGAGAGAGCGTTTAGAGAGAGGAAATTACTTGACTCTATTAATGCTATTAGTAAGTCAGTAAACTTACTTTTACTTCATTGTCATATATAACTAAATTTATGTTAAATTAATAAATAATAATTTATTTAATATTTAATATATAAGCATATAATACTACTCATTTTTATTTTAAAAAAAAAAAAAACGCTGCTCAATTAACCCAAATATGAAGGTTGGCTGTAAAACACTATCAAAAAAATTCTTCTATCTTTTTAATCATTTCAATTGATCATTGTTTGTCAACCAATGACAATAAGTCAATTTCTAAAGGTTGGGAAGGAAATTTCCAGAAAAGAAAAAAAAAATTGTGATATATTTACTAGCTGGATTATTGAGGGTCAATGATAAATTAAAATATTAATATATACTGGTGGTATATTGTTGATCGGTGAAAATGGCGTTTAAAGTCTTCCACTTTTGACTAATTGGATTATGGACGTCCCTATTTGCTTAAAATATTCCTATTTTCTTAGACTCAATTTTTGCTTTTTTCAGCCGATCACCCCCGTTAATCAGGTAGTAAAAGTAATATATTTAATAAATATAAAAAAAAAATTATGCATAAAATTACGCACACACATACATACATATATATATATATATATATATATATATATATTAATGCTAAAAAAATAAATATTTTTTTTATTAAATAAATTAAAAATAAAATCAATTAAATAATTAAATCATTTATACATTAAAAAAATAATAATATATTATATATATTTTTATATGAGTTTGAATTCTCCTTCTCATAATTTAAAGTAGTCATAAATGAGTATCATAAAAGAAATTATATCAATTAAAAAATTAATAATTTTATATATATTAAATTATTATATGTATCAAATGACGCGTCAATTAGTAATTTGATATAAAATTTATGATGTGAGATTATAAAATAATTTTAAAATTATATAGATCTATCAAAATATTATTAAAAAGAAATGATTTTTTTTTGTTGCTTTTTTTTTACGGCTCTTCGTGATTGTTGCTGCCATTTAGTATTTAAGTGGGAATATTTTGATTGAGATTTAATTATTTAGAATAATTAGATTGTTAGGATTAAGTTTTATCAATCAAACCAATTGGCTAGTACCCATGTGAAACATCTCCTTTTT
The DNA here is from genome assembly GCA_029378325.1 of Elaeagnus macrophylla. Classification (NCBI taxonomy): domain Eukaryota; kingdom Viridiplantae; phylum Streptophyta; class Magnoliopsida; order Rosales; family Elaeagnaceae; genus Elaeagnus; species Elaeagnus macrophylla. Next base: position 12,329,810 of record CM055646.1, read on the forward strand.
CAATGTGATGAATCTCTCTTTTATGCACCTAAAGCTTTGAAAATTATTGAACTCTACACAAAGGTTACACAACTCTATAATATTTTAAACTACTTATAATCGAGCAACGGCTCCTCCACCCTTTTTGTCAAACACCCAACAAAATGGAAAACATATTAAAGCATCTTTGCTTCCAATTATATGTATATAAGTAAAAAGGATTGATATTTTAATATTACTCGTTCTTTCTTGTATTATTAAAGAATATTATTTTAGTATCAAATTTATTCTTTAATTTTTTTATCAAAATATTACAATAATTTTACTTTTTAGTCAAGAAAAAATAATGTGCATAATACGTCTTTAATAATGAGAAATAATTTTTGATTTTATTTTATAAAAACATCATTAATAAAAAATATATGATTTATTTTAACTTAATGAAAATAAAACTTTATAATTTACTTTGTTGTTGTTATTATTATATAATCATTTTAATTATTAATTTTTTAATAACTTCAAATACAAAATGTTATCTTAATAATTCAATAAATAAAATACTTAAGAATTGCCTTGAAATATAATACCTACGTATTAATTTTTAAAAAATGTTATTTTAAAGCCAATTATTGTATTTCAAGCCAATTCTTAAATATTTTATTTATAATAATTATTAAGATAAAATTTTGTATTTAAGATATACATATTAATTTTTTAAAAATGCCAATTTTTAAGACAATTATTGTATTTTAAGTCGATTCTCAAATATTTTATTTACGATAATTATTAAGATAAAATTTTGTATTGACATCTACGTATTAATTTTTTAAAAATGCTAATTTTTCAAACCAATTCTTAAATCTTTTGTTTATTAAATTATTAAAATAAAATTTTGTATTTGAAATTAATTACAAAATTAATAATTAAAATAATAATGTAACAATAATAATACAATAATCACAACAAAATTAATTACAACGTTTTTATTTTCATGAAATTAAAATAAGTTATATATCATTCATTAACAATTTTTTAATAAAAAAAATTAAAATCAAAATTATCCTTCATTATTAAAAAATATATGTTATGTACTTAATTTTTTATTAACCAAAAAATAAAATTATTATAGCATTTTGATAAATAAAAAAATTAAAGAAAAAACTTAAATATTAAAATAATGCCTTTTAATAATATATAAAAAATAAATATTAAAATAATAACATAAATATTACTAAAATACTAACCCTTATGTAAAAGCTTCTAGTCCATTGTAATTGTAAAAGAATAATGCTACTAATTTCAAATTGTTCTCTCATAATCTACGTGGCAACTTTTTCAAATTATACATGTTTTGAAAAGCTCTAAATATCATTGTGGTGTTTGCGGATAAGATGGTCAACTTTTAATTTGTTCAATCTTTTGTTCTCCTTTTGCTAAATGTGGGTGTAGTGCCAAAATAATCAATTTTTTTTTTTTTTTATTATTATGATTGTTGTTGTTTTTTTTTTTTTTTTGTTTTTTTTATTTGTATATTTTAGTTATTTTAAAATTGAAAAGAAAAGAAAAGAAAAGAAAAGGAAAACTGACAAAATATAGTAAAACTGTATTATTCTTTTTTGTAGTAAAATAATGTCTTTTGTAAAACAATATTTTTTATAAAAACTATTGAAAATTTTGATTTATTTAAAATAAATTATTGACCCTAAACATAAACATTAAAAGGATCTAAAGCCATTAATCCGAATTTTTTTATTTAAAAAATATTATTTTATTACACTTTGTCAGTTTGTCTTGATCTATTCTTTTTCAATTACTAAATATAAAAATGAGACCCTTGAAGTTTCAGTCAAGAGAATTTTGTGACCTTCTTCTCCTTTTTTTTTCCCTCTCTTTTTAACCAACAATTTTACTTACGAACTCCATGATATTGGAAACTTAGACCTCAAACTTATTGGAATGGTTAACATTTTTAATTAAATGGCAAAAAAAAAAAAATGTCGCAATAATTTCTTACTGGTTCCCAACTTACAGGTTTTGGAATGAAACGAATGGTGGAAATTTGTTCTCTACTCCTGTATGGCAAATTATCATCATGCTAATTTTATTCCTACGCAGCTCAATACTCGTTAACTCAGAACACAAAGAGGATAAGATAAAAACAGAAAGAAAAAAGAAAAAAGAAAAAAAAAAACTCAACAAATGACACCAAGTTGTTGCTCATTCATTTCCTCATCATCTTCTATTTCAAAATTCATCTCAGACCAACCTTACCTGTCTATGTTAGAAACAAAATGCACTACCATGAAAGACCTCCATAAGATTCATGCCCAACTTATCAAAACTGGTCTAGCTAACGATACTATTGCTGCTAGCAGAGTACTAGCCTTCTGTGCCTCCTCTGCTAGAAACATGAACTATGCTTACATGGTTTTCTCACAAATCCAAAATCCCAACCTTTTCATTTGGAATACAGTCATTAGAGGCTTTTCTCAAAGCTCAACCCCTCAAGATTCAATTTTTCTTTTCATTCAAATGTTGTTCACTTCACCAATTCAACCAGATAGATTAACTTACCCTTCTGTTTTTAAGGCCTATGCTCAACTTGGGCAAGCCTATTATGGAGCTCAGCTTCATGGAAGGATAATAAAGCTGGGTCTTGAAAGTGATCAGTTCATAAGAAATACCATCATATACATGTATGCTAATTGCGGGTTTTTGAGTGATGCAAGCCAACTGTTCGATGAAAGTTCTGAATTAGATGTTGTTGCGTGGAATTCAATGATTTTTGGCCTTTCTAAATGTGGGGAAGTTGTTGAATCTAGAAGGCTATTTGATAAAATCCCTTTCAGAAATTCTGTTTCTTGGAATATTATGATTAGTGGATATTTTAGAAATGGAGAGTTTGTGGAGGCATTGGAGCTTTTTGGCAAAATGCAAGAGGAGAAAATCAAGCCTAGTGAGTTTACAATGGTAAGCTTGTTAAATGCTTCAGGGCGATTAGGAGCACTTAGACAAGGAGAGTGGATCCATAACTATATAAGGAAAAATGAAATTCAATTGAATCCCATTGTTACAACAGCAATTATAGACATGTATTGTAAGTGTGGAAGTATTAGTAAAGCTTTTGATGCCTTTGAGAAAGCCCCAAAATTGAGTTTATCCTGTTGGAACTCTATGATTATGGGTCTAGCTATGAATGGTTATGAGGAAGAAGCAATTGAACTATTCTCAAAGCTTGAATCTTCTTCAAATCTCATACCAGATTGTGTCAGTTTCATTAGTGTTTTAACAGCTTGTAATCATTTGGGCAAGGTGGATAAAGCAAGAGACTATTTCTCTATAATGGACGAAAAATATAAGATTAAATCATCAATAAAGCATTATAGCTGTATGGTTGATGTACTAGGCCAAGCAGGACTTCTCGAAGAAGCAGAAGAACTAATTGAAAGTATGCCAACAAACCCGGATGCTATTATTTGGGGATCGTTGCTTTCAGCTTGTAGGAAACATGGAAACATAGAAATGGCGCAACGGGCAGCGAAACGGATGAATGAATTGGATCCTACTGAGAGCTGTGGTTATGTGCTTTTGTCCAATGTTTATGCTGACTTCTATCAATTTGAAGAGGCAATGAAAGCGAGGCTTTCCATGAAAGAGAAAAAGGTAGTAAAAGAACCAGGGTCTAGTTTGATTGAAGTGAATGGAGAAGTTCATGAGTTTCTGGCTGTAGGTAAGATACATCCAAGAGCCCAAGAAATATACTCTCTTCTTAATGAGTAATATGATATTGCCAATGTGATGATAGATTAGTGCAAGATTTTGTTTTCCTACTTCAAATTCTGAAGTACTTCACAAACTCAACATTACCCTCCTTATCTGAATTTGATACTATATACAAAGATGATGATGATATAAAGTGCAAAAGACTCTGCAGTATAGGTGCTCAGAAGTAAATGATTTGCATTACTTAAGAAAAAAATACAATTACTATTATATAATATAGAAAATACAATAAAGATAAATTAAAGGCATAAGCAAGCCCTACTCTTATAATGAGTAAAGCTACACACTATATTTCCATAAAAGGTTTTCTATTGCTTGTAAGATTCAACAGAACATCTTACATATTTAAAAGCATATGTGAAAGAAATTCTCCATTTGAGACTAGGTTTTTGACATGTTTCGGTTTGAACCCCAAGAATAAATCTCCGGCAACATATTGCCATGTGCAAGCAAGTTCTGTGGCATCCCATACAAGTCTAAAATATCCAAGTGCTGATGACGACCATTTTGATAATGCTGATTCTGCTGATGAGATACAGCTATTTCATCTTCATCCAATGGAAGTCGATCAAAAGTAGCGTTCATGAATGAAGCTGCCATGATCACCACGGGGCCTGAAGCAACAAGTGCACCAACAACACCCCCACCCACAACCTGCCCTTGAGCCCCTGCTAAGTATATAGTCAGCCCTGTAATTCCAGGTGGAGCAGGAGGGGGTAAGATTGATCCAAGCAACGAAAGTATCTCAAACCGGCCATGGAGTGTCACAATTGCCCCAGACGATGTTGGTTGTCGCAGTGTGACGTTAGTTACATACCCACTTCCACTAAGTATGCAAATGCCACGCTGCTTTCTTCTTGCAAAGTTGGCCAAACTTTCACTCACATCACAACCTGAGCTCACTTCCATTGCATGAGCTCGTAGCGCATTCGCACTATCACGAGTGACAATGATTGGTGGCTTAGGCTTGTTTTTCGATCCCGCAGGCCTACCACGAGGCCGTCTCATGCTTTCGCCTTCAGCAGCAGATGAAATTGGTAGCACTGCCTTAAGTGTCTTAGGAGCCAATATCGCTTCAAGGCCTGGTGTGTGATGACCACCTTTATCTGGTTCTTGGTTCCTTTCAACAGTTGCTTTGGACACCAAAGAAGGAAGTTTTAGATCTCCACCTCCTGCCATTTCATGCACCAGTGGAAGCACACTCTCTTAAGAACTACCAGAATCACACCAAAACTATATTCAGGGCAAGAGTTTAAATACTAACAATGTAACAATAATTTTATCACATGAAACAATGAATGATCTCCGGTTAGGAGATGGTTAAGTAACACCAACCTAATATTCTTATTATAAATTATACCAACCCAAAGTTTAATAACCTTTTCTGCATCACACTGATTGCCAAACTCCCAACTGACTGATGCTTCATGTCAATTGTCTTTCCCAACAAATACCCAAAATCCAATTAATATTCTGCTTGAGACAAAAGTACTTTTATTGTTCTGAATTACCATTTTAAGTGGATGCAAAAGATGTAGAAAACAACATTTTTTACTAAATGACCATAATGGTAATGCCAAAGATCCTTGGAGGAAATATAGTTAAAAAGGAATTTCATTTCAGCAGGAAGCTATAAATGTATTAGCAAAAATAGGGTTAGAATTTAATTTCACTCTTCCAATAGAAGCTTTCACTCCACTGGGAAAATTGGAAGTAGAAAGCCATGTGCCTGAATCCAAAATCATAACAAAATACTAACTTAGCCTAAGTTACAACGTTAACAAGATAGCCTTAACTATTTTCTTAGTATGTACAATTGCAGATCCAGGCACTCAAAATCAACAAAATAAGACCACTGTGATAGCAATGTACCTGACCACCCAAATTCACTACAACTACCACAAAGGAAACAATAGGAATAAAGAAAATAACGAAACAACTAGTGGCTTCCCCGCCAAAGTTGTTGTAACTGCTCCTGCAGAAGGTTCTGAGTATCGTCTAAGGTCATATCATAAAGCCGTTGCTCCTGATAATCTTGTGCCAACCCTCCTTGAGTAGGATATGCATTAGGGTATCCCAAACCTCCATAATGTTGCGCAGGCAGCATACGGCCCCGTTCATACCCAGCATGATATTGATTGTGTCCGAGTGAAGTGTAACCTGAATCATCTGGAAAAGGGGATTTCATTCTCAAACCTGGCCCATGATTTGATGATGATGAGATAGTATTCTGGGGATCATAAGGAAAAAAATTAGAATAATAATAATACCAATGATACAAGCAACTTTTTTCACTAAAAAAAAGATACAAGCAACTTTGTGTAATATCAAAATACAAGACACATTTTATAATCAGCAACTACCTGTCCATTAGTGAAAGGGTCTCCTCTGTTGTACAGAGGGTGAAAAATGTCATTATGTCCATTCCTGTTGGCCATGAGAGAAGCAGATCGAGAGTGCAAATTGCTTTGGGAAATATCGAGAGAAGTTCCATGTCCATAAACAGGATTAGGTGAAGGAGCCAATCTGTTTATTAAGGATCCACCCCTATATTGTGGAAGGCCATAATCTATGCCAGCCAAAGACTGTTGGAACTCACCACCATTTCGGTACACTTGCTGTTGAGTTGATTGTAAATGTGAGTAGCTTCGAAGATGGGAAGGGTAACCAACCATGTTGATTAGCTCTTCCTTGGGAAGTTTTGGAGGGTATTGACGACTTGAAAGGGACTGAGGGAGTATAGATGAAGGTTCAGACGAAGAAAAACCACTACTTTTCAAGGCCTGCATGATTTATTACCCTTTAAATGGCAGAAACATATTGAAAGTAAAATTTCATTTAAAGAGAACAGGTAGCTCATTATAGGATCCATTCAACCATGCTGCAAAGCAATAAACTAAACTAAACAAAAGAGTAAACCAACAGCCAAAAAATGCAAGACATTCTTGTCTTAAAAAAACCCACATCACTCATCATCAAGGAAGCAAATTCCATTCTGCAGAGTAACAAACTCAAATTCCATGTCAGACATCAGATATATCCAGTTCAGACCAACATACTAGAGATGATCATCAGATACACAACTGCATAACCAAGAAATAACCCTAAAATGAATCCGACAACTGAAAAATGAACCAACAAGGTAAAAAATATGGCCTACACCCTAAAAGGGGATGCTTTCCAAAATATTCTCTTGACGAGTAAGGACTCTGCACATCCAATGAAAAGATGGGGAAAACACATTTGCACCATAAGTTGAAACAAACAACACTAGAAATGCCTATACACAATCATTTGATATTCCAAATGTGGTCACAACTCACAAGATCTTCTCACAACTTTGAAATGGCACCAAATTTCTATGGTTAGATTATGCAATAAGGGGATCAGTGGAAACCCAAATGTTCTACAAGAATTAATTAAGAACCAAAGGTAAATTGAAGAAGTCTAGATCAAATTGGAAAAAAAATTATCGTTGCCAACCCCCCAAACGAGCAGAGAGCATACGAAGCACAGCTCACATCTAAAGTATAATCTGCATACATGAAGCTGCTCTAAGCAACTTATGTCTAGTTTGATAGCCACCTCAACCAATCTAACAAATATGGTCACACAAAAAAGAGCAAAGAACCACTGATCAGATTCAGTTAAGATAAGAGACCTCCCATAACTGGACAGCAAACATATAAAATTTGCTGCAAAGCTAAATAAGAGATGGAAGATAGGAGCATATAATTGTTTTGAAGCACACTAGTAAATTAAAAGCATAATAGGAAATAACTAGTTATACCAACATACCATTTCGTAAGGCATACCCAAGCCTGCCCTAGTAGGAGAAAACCCAGAGCTTTCCAGTTCAGTGTTTCTGAAACTAGAATAATTTGCATATGATTCTAGGTATTCATGTCTAGGATTTGTTTCAATGGCATCTTGCTTCATCACCTCTGGCTGGAAAGAAATAAATTCATATTCCCTAGAAGTTGGAGACACACCACGATCATTATAAATGGATTCAAGGGCTTCATCACTATTATGTTCTGCATTCCTGTACAGGCTGCAAAAATGACATAAGATATTATACATGAAATCATACTTTATCAGAACTAATGAAAGCATCATACCAGGTATCAGGGTGCCCATTTGATAAACCATACATTGCTCTAGACGCTCCTTCACAATCATCTTTTAACTGATTAGAGTCAATTTGCCCAGGCAGTACATGACTAGTGCCTGATCTGTATGTTCCAAATATCAGATGCGAACAATCAGCTGCCAAGGCTTGCAGATGATTTGGAAGGACTAACGCACAGCTATCTTCCTTCTCACCCTTCTCCAAACTTGGTTTCTTGACACTTGAAGCAGAATATGATACAGCTACAATAGGATCATCAGGCAGAGGCATGGAATGATTTGGAACCAACTGATTTGAACCAATATCTGCACCTGCAGCTAAAGAAAGTGGTGAACAATAGGGCCTAATTCCCATACCGGCAGTTAACACTACTAATTCACACCTAGCTCAGCTTGCTTAGCTTCACCCACCTAAGGTGAGCTCAATTCAACTCGCTTAAGTTCACTCATCTAGTTGTAGCTCTCAGCTTAAATAAATTGGGTTGATTAGTTGGCTCATTTACATTTTCAAATATATATATATATATAATTTTGTTTAAGGATAAAAATGTTACACAAATACTATCATCTAATTATATTTTTTGTAAAACAAACAAAAAAATTAAAATACAATCTTTTAATTGTGTTTTTCCATAGTGGTATTATGATAATTATTTTTTGACAAATGCATTTGGTTAAAGGAGCTCGCAATGTGCTCATGAACTAGCTCATTTGAGTTGAACAATACCCAAGAATAAAATTAAAAAATAAATAAATTACTGTATCTCAGTCATTTGCTTTGAAAGATTGGATATCCAACCAAAACTAAGGCATATATTCACTTTGAAGCAGTTGTTCCTACTTTCAGCTTTAAATAAAACTTGGAAGTTGTCAAACACAAACGTAACAGGGGAATTTACATATGTGCAGAGACCTACGTTCAATTCAACCCCCCATGAGCATGAAAACTGATGATAGGTTATGGTCAAAGCAAACAAATATATCCATAAGAGGAAGTTATCAAAATCGGCCATGTAGGTTAGAAGAAATAATACCAATTAAGGATTCTGATGCATTGTGATAATTTCTTATAAAAATGAGAAAAAGGAAATAGGCAAAGAAAGATTCAAACTAACAAGTCAAAAACTACCTTCCACGTGTCCATACGTAGACATAGTGTGATCATAACAGCTCGAGTTCTCAATATCAAGTGATTTGACAGCATCAGTCAAAATAATCTGTCCACTTGAGGTAGAAGCAGAAGCTGTCTGATCTGAACCGTGATTTTTGTCAATATCACCTCCCTCCATTAACTGGATACCATCTGACTGGCAGTCTTTAGATACACTGAACCCCTCCTTTACATCTAAATTGAGAGATTCATCTAAAAACGATGACCTGATATGACTTGCTGGCTGATCATCCATAACAGGCCATTCGTCATGCGTAGACGGATTTTGACAATGTGAATCGTAAAGTGTTTCTGGTTGACTATGGGATGGTTTTGCAGCTACATCCTTACAAGGAAGCCTACCCAATTTAACAACGTCAGCCATTGAAAGATTTCCTGCAGTTGTACCAGACCAAACAGGTTGAAATTTTGTAGAAGGTTGCATATCCTTATATAGGTTATCAGTGGCTCCTTTAGACTGAATTCTACTTCTAGCACCAGTAGTATTTAAAAAATCACTGCAGCAGATAAACACAAGTAAAAATTCACATTTAGCTAGGAGAAGCACAAGTAATGAGATCGTGACATTTTTGCATCATCACTTAAATAAATGAAACAAAAAAAGATAATGAAACATTAACATGCTTCTGATTGAATCATAGACAAAATAGCTAATTCTCGATTCATTATGGAAGTGTGAGAAAAAGAAAGTAATAGCATGCAATGGTTAAGCATATGCAAAACTAAGAGCTGATAGTCCTTTTTGCAGGGAGATATAAAAGATAAGCTTTTTACTCAAAAGCATATCAACTTTCACAATCATAGCGTTAGGATGTTGTTTACCTGGTTTTCTTTGCTAAGCCACTCAATTTAACTTACGAGTACATTGGCTTCAAAAGAAACAAAGAAAATACCAACCATGAAAAAAAAATACTATCCATGATCTTTCAGCTCTATTTGAGCTACCAATCCCATCATTCCAAAGTCCAAATAGCATAATTATGTCATTAGACCAGCCAAAAGCAATTTCAAGGCATTCAATAAACATGCTTCCTAATGGTATTATGCTATGTTTTTAAAGGCGTGTACTAGCCTCAATGTGTACCCCTTCCACTGAGGTGAGACATAAGCCTTGAGACGATACCTTAAGCATCAAATTAAAAAAACTTATAAATAAACAATAAAAACAAAAAATTATAACAAAATAACATCATAATAACATCAAATAGTTCATAATATAACAATTCAACCACCATTAAAACATAAAAAGACATTAACAAAATTCATCAAAAATATATTAGCCTAACATTGAACTAAGATATCTCATGTTTAGAGCCTATCATCATCATATCCTTCATTCTCATTTCTATCATCGCAAGCATTATTATTATTCTTATTCTAATAAATACCAAAAGGTTAATTCTCATAATCACCATAAGGATTATCATTATCATTGTCATGACCACTATATTTATTAAGTAATTAATTCATCTCTTTCCTCAAGTTCACTATCCTCAACATTCTTCCTTCAGCAAAGAAGAATATATATGCTTGTATTTTTTGAAAACTGATTGTTGAAAGGAACATGAGGTTGTTAAAAGAAGCAACCGAGAAGGACAAAACTAGAAGTAGAGGAAGAGGAATAAAGGGAATGATAAGAAATTCCACCATAAAAATTAGGAATTTTTTGTTTTCACTTTGTCAGTAATTTTTTTGGTTTTTTTAGCTTTTATTTTACTTGCTTGGGCCGTAAATTAGAGCCTTGATTTTATATTCTAACCCACCAATTTTTTTTTTGGGTACTAAATAGAGGCTATACTCTTCAATAGCGTCAATGCATAGTATCAATACGTGAAAAAAGACTTAAGCCTCAACAACGAAAAGCATATAATTTTTTCAGCCCCTAATAAATGAGCCTTAAAGCTAGCCTCACAAGCTTTTTGGAAACCATGGTACCATGTAAGCAACCCAAAATCAAATGTAATTATGCAAAAGAAAATATATTTTTCATTTCAAAATGCATTCTCATTAGTAATCATAAATGAAAATATATTAATATTAATAAATATATATTAATAGGCATTTTAATATATGTCACTACGTGTTGGGCACAAGAGAATCAAACACAAATTTCACAGTTCACTAACCTGTGAGATGAGAACTGCTCGTTCATGGTGTTTCCTGGCACTTGAGTAGCCAAATAAGAAGATGAAGGAGCAGATAACTCACCATCATCCTTGTACGCAACATTGCCAAACTCTGACAAAATGAACACGAAGTTGAGAATATTTCATTGTTAAATCATCAAAAGAAGTTAGTCCTCCATGTGCAACTGAAAATACCATGGAAACTGGTTTGAGTTGATCCACCCTGCCCAACATATCGCTCATTAACACTTCTAACTCCATAATCAGCACCACAATAAGTAAATCTTGACTCTTGTGCCTCCTTCATCTGAAAGACGAAGTACACAATTGTTGTAAATTAAAAACTACCATAAACCGTGCCAATTATGACTTGAACTAATAAATAACTCATTAAACATGAAAAAAAAATCACCATTAAAAAAATTAAATCAAGCTAGCCACATAAATTAGTGTTTAAAAACACTTAACAATTGATCAGTCTATTTAATCCATATCAATACAGCTCAAAAGTATATTTCTAAGCAGTCAAATAAAAAGTAAAGGCCGAAGAAACCAATGACAAAAACCGCAGACCCATACAAAGTTACAACAAGAAAACGAGAAGAATGTACTTTTACAAGATACCTCTTTCCTTCTTTCACGTTTGCTCTTCACTTCTTGAAAAGTGTCTACATAATAATAAATAACAAGCTTCAATTAAGACTTTAAAGAACACAAAATGCACAAAAATAATATAAAATATTAAAAGATGCATGTAAAATAAGATCGCCCCAGTAAAAGAAAAGACAAAGATGAGATAATATAGTCATGCTGAGCTTTCCACTATGGCTGAGAACTATTCAAACATAAATATAGTTACTTAAGAGAAATTCTCAAGTCCATGTTTTCAAAACTATCAATCTTACTGAGCCTATAGAAAAAATAATCTGAAAGCAGATGGGGCGTGGTGGGGAAAAAAACAAAGAGGCAATACATAACTAAAGAACATACAATTTGAAACTGCATTGCCATAATGCAGCATGAAAGACCCAACAGAGACTTGGGAAAATAAATATTCAGTCAGCTGTTAAAAGTTACATGCCCAGAACAATGAACTTTTTATATTTTTATGTTTTTTGAACAATCCATAAGACAGTGATGAAAAAGATATAATTATTCCAGGGCACAAAAACTAAAGAAAAAATAGAAAAAGAATAACCAAAAACAAATAACCGACTTGACTACTTTCCCACAAAATTCAAAGTTTCCTTTCCCTGTTGCCACAGATTTTCCATAGCCAAATACAAAGTAAACTGAAACAAGTACAACTACTAGCCCCCGAAGAAAAAACCTCTAAAATCCGGGGCGGTGGGGGAAGAAGCCAAAAGATAAAAAAGTAGAGTAAGCAAAAGGGCGAACCTTGAGAGAGGAGTCGCTGAACGGCTTCGTTAGGGTCCATATTACTATCTTTAAGTGCCGCATATATCTCCGACTCGGAAGAGTTGACAATTTCCTTAAGATTGTGTATTATCTTCTTTGTCTTTGGTGAAAACATGTCAGAACCATCTTCGCCTTCACGACCCATCCCTTTTCTTCTCTCTTCGTCTTTGGGATTGGTTAGGATGACTATTCGATCTAACAAAATTTTCCTATCGGCCAAACACAAAAGAAAACCCTTTGCCTTTCTGTGTCTGTGCGGCTATCAATCCATTAATATATATGTAACCAGAAAGACACTCAAATTCTTATTCTCTTTTTGCAGCGGTTTTATCTTTTTAAGTTTCCCAATTATAAATACTTAATTTTTTCTGTTCAAATTAAAATTACAAAATTATATTCCTTAGAGGTCGAAAGAATAATTTATTATTATTATTATTATTATTATTATTATTGATATATATTATAATTTATATAATATAATTTAATTAATTTTTTGTTATTAAGTAAATTTTTAATCATTTATTTATTTCATATTTTTAACTTTATATTTAATTAATAATTAATTTATTCTTTGATATATAAATATTTGTAATTAACATGATATTATATATATATCAATTTTGCTAGGATAAAATATTAGGCAATCATCAATTTTAGTCACTAAGCAATAAACTTATCAACAAAGTAATTTATTTTTTTAATTCACAAATATAGACTTAATTTAGAAGAAAAATTTATACAATTATGTAAAAAATTTATATAAATTTATATATTTTTTAATTTTTTTAATTGCATAAAATTTACAAAAAAAATATCATAAAATTTTATGTAATTTAATATTATTTTATAAGTTCGGCCATGAACTTGACCTTAATTCACATTCTTTGTCCAATATTTTAGTATTATTTAAATTCAATTATTTTATTTTAAAAAACCAAGAAATTAAAAAATTTCAATTCAAGCACCGACCATATATTTCATCAATAAACCCAAAAGAATAACTATATATTTTAATATAGTTTGGAATGAGCTAATTGCCTTGTGTTTTGTTCCTTATGATCCACCAAGTATTGCAATAACACATGTATTATTATTATTATATTCTCATCTAAATCTCAAAAAATTTAACTTCTTATAATTTTGTTTCGTAATAAATTATTTATGACTTAAGCGATTAATAAAATCGAATCACGTGCAACTTTTGTTTAATAAACATTTTGTTATGACAATAATATTTATTATAATTAACAGAACTATTGATCTTTCATAAGTATTAGAATTTTAATAAAAAAATATATCAATTTTATTGAGAGAAATAATGCAATCACAAATAAACTCTTTACTTTAATGTGGGACTTTAATTTGTTTTTATTTATAGTAATTTCATCCATCAAACGAGCCTATATAGCCCTTTCTTTAATCATAAGGTTCTTTGTTGAATTCAACTTGTATAATGGTTGAGGTCATGATCATGACTAATATATTGATATTTGTTCTGAATTCATCCTACTAATTTAACCTAGTTTACTTCATCTTTCTTTTGTAAATTTTTACTTAGTTTATTTAAACCTATTCTATTTAATTAAAACTAAAAGATTCATATATTCAACTCAAATAGCTCACAAAAAACACCTTTTATTGGGACCCTCGTGGTCCATGCAAAGATTGAATGTGCAATCATCTCACACAAGCTTGACACATGTATGCTTGTTGAACCCATGTTAAACAAGCACTATAAAATGTGTATAGATGAATAGACTTACGTAAATCTATATGCTTTGTTTATTTTATTTTTTGGAACAGAAATAAAAGCTCATCGGGAAAGATAGGGTAATGTCTGCTATGTTCCATTCACCTGGATCAATGCCTTGTTTGAGAGTACTAACAGTGGTTAGTATCTCAAGCTGTCGTCAAATAGATCTTTATGCACAATTACTGTTGTTTCACCCCTCGAGTTCATGACTTGATACATATAGTTCAATAACATTATCCAATAAATTATCCACTGCAAATTATGTGCTTTGTTTATTGAGTGGGTAATAAATACAAAGTTAAGCAACAAACATATTTATTCTTCAATGGTGATAATTCATTTAAAGACAAGTAATTTTCTTCATTAAAATGTCACATGCCATGAAAATTTCCAATCAATTGAATTTATTGTGTAAAATTAAGCTAATAAAATACTTTAAATTAAATGTAGGGAGTAAATAATATCATATTAATAGCAAGAATACGAGCAGATATCTTTTTTTTAATTTTAAAATTATTAATAATAATTTTAATTTGTTATTAAATAATTAATTTTATTATTTTTGAATCTTTAAAAAAAAAAAATTGCCAAAATATTTGATAAAAAATTTCACTTAGTAATTTTAAGAAAAAAAATCATCTTCAAATTATTTGGTAATATTTTTTTGTTTTTTTATTCTTTTTTTCTCAACAAATTTAAAAAAATAAAGAAAATTTTTTGTTATTCTTTTACAAATTTTAAGTTTTTAATTATTTTCTTTCAATATTTATACATATAAAAATTATAAAACTTGATTTACTTTCTAAAAAATATTTAGTTAAAATAAAAAAAAAATAGAAATCAGAAATTTGATTCAAATTTTTTTTTTAATTTATTTAAAAATATAAAAATTAAAATTAAAAATTATTATTAATTAAAAAATTACTTAAAAAAAATTGAGAATCAAAATTAACATAAATATGGCTTAAAATATTGAATATATGTTGTTGCGGTTGAGGCGTGTGGCAACCTGGTGACCCACATGCATACCGTAGTTCATTAGCCACACTGCATAGTTCCCAACGTGGGGAATGTCAGTCTCTCCAACGCATCGTCTTGTAATAAAAATCGGTAAAGCACTGTCGGTCTCAAGTTCATTTAATTTAGTTGAAATCATGAACCAATACATATATATTTGGTTTAAGCTCCTCTAGACAATATAGCCTCTCTTTTTTTCTCATTTCTCTGCAAAATCAACATATATCTGCTTGGTTCTTGAGAAATATAGGAGAGGTGAAAATCTCTTGTTGTGTTTTCTCAATTGTCTTCTTCATCAATGTATTTTTGTTACACTAGTCCTCAGCTCAACTATAATCAAATTGAAGGCAGGCTTAAATGTAACTGACTCCATAAGTTTCATTTTCCTCTTTTGTTAGACATAGTTTCTTTTTTTCTTCACTCAAATGGGTCATACTTATATATAACATGAATAACTCTTTTATTAATGGATACATTTTTACGGTGCATAACATGTATGTACCTGGCTCGTTTTTTCGTAGTTAGTGGCATATGTGTTGTTTTTAAAGAGAGAAAAAGAGCATTAATCTTATAGCTGTTACAGAAATCTGGTGAGCCAGCAAGTTTGATCTCATATCATTAATGGGCGCTTTTTACTATTTTTTTACGTTCAAACTGTAACTAGCTTTGTTTTCATTTAAATTTAGAGAAAAGTGTCATGGAGGCCCTTCAGATTATGTCATGTGTGTTATTTGGTCCCTTAGATTATAAGTGGTGTCATTTGGTCCCTTAGTTTTAGAAAAAGGGGCCAATTAAGGACAAAACACATAATTTTAATGATTTTTTAATTAAAATATTATTTTTTAAGAGGTCAATTAATGAAAAATTGTATTATTTTAATGTTTATGATATTAAAATATTAATTTAAAAAATAATATTTTAATTAAAAAATCATTAAAATCATGTGTTTTGTCCTTAATTGGCCCCTTTTTCTAAAACTAAGGGACCAAATGACACTACTTATAATCTAAGGGACCAAATGACACACATGACATAATCTAAGGGACTTCTATAGCCCTGCTCCCTTAAATTTAACTTAGGAACTTGTAAAAAAAAAAACTTTCTATTTTCATAATTCAAATTATACAACAAAATTTCAAATCATACTTTAACCACTTTTCTCATGATGGATGTGTCCTATGCCTTTTGTCGATAAAATAAAATTAAAATTTTGAACATACAAAAGTACTAAAAAAAATAAGTACTACACAGAACACAAATACAATTTTATCGAACAAGTATGTATTATTATTATTATTTTAATTTTGAAAAAAAAAAAATCTATGAACAAAATTCTATTTTTTAAAATGGATTATAAATGAAAAAAACTAGTTTTTTTTTTTTATAACCATTAAAAAAAACTTGTTTCAACTAGTTACAAAAATATGCTTTTAGTCTTTTTGTTTTGTGTGTTTATGCTCATGAGACATTGTAAAATTGCTTCTAAATTTTTAATATTAACAAAGCGATTTAAGACTTGCAAGAATTTTTAACAAAATTATGAGAAAATCATATATTTCTCATTAGAGTATATCAGCTTATATAAAAGTGTTAGTTATACTTTAACCAACATAATTAATACACGTGGCTTCCCTCTAAATATCCTAACAACCTACTTAACACTCCCCCTTAAGCCTATGGTGGCTGGAGCATCATAAGCTTGTCTCTAAGATCCACAAAACGTTGCATGCTCAAGGGCTTTGTTAGAACATCTGCAAGCTGTTGTTCTAAGGGACAAAACTCTGCTATCAATTCCTTTTAAGCCACTTGCTCTCGGACGAAATGACAGTCAATGTCAACATGTTTTGTTCTATTGTGAAGAATAGGATTCTCACACAAATACTTAGCACTCACATTGTCACAATATACTAAGGGTGGTTAAGTTAGTACTATACCAAGTTCTCTCAAAAGAGACTTGATCTACATGATTTTTGCAGAAAGAGATGCCAAAGCTCTATATTTTGCTTCTGCAGTGAACCTAGCTACCACCTTTTGTTTGCTGCACGAACATGACACCAAGTTGTTTCCAAGAAACACACAATAGGCTCCTACACTCTGTCTATCATCACTACAACCTGTCCAATTTGCATATGAATAACTTGTCAATTCCAGAGAAGATGACATAAGGAAGTGTAAACCAAGTGATGAAGTTCCATGCAAGTAACGCAGCACACGCTTTAAAGCCAACCAGTGAGTATTCGTGGGTTTGTTAAGGAATTGACACAACCTATTAACAGAAAAGGCCAACTCAGGTCTAGTGATACAACAATACTGAAGAGCACCAACTAGGCTTCTAAATTGTGTAGTAGATTCATCACACAAGGACACACCTTCATATCTGCTCAGTACTCCCCCTGTGACCATAAGAGTGGCAAGAGATTTGCAGTCAGTCATTCCAGCTCTTGAAATAATACTATTGATGTACTTTTGTTGACACAAGAACAAACCAGTAAGAGACCTAGAGACTTCAATACCAAGGAAATAATGAAAAGCCCCTATGTCCTTAAGAGCAAAGATGGAGCTAAGTTGAAAAATGAAATCTTACATAAATGAAGACTTATTACTTGTCAACACTATATCATTCACATACACAAGCAAAATCAACACATCATTACCTGACTTCTTTATAAATAAACTAGTGTCAGAAACAGCATTTTTAAAACTCCACTGAAGCAAAAAGTTGCTGAGCTTAGTGTACCAAACTCGAGGAACTTGCTTAAGCCTATACAAGGCCTTTCTTAATAAGCAAACATAATCAGGCTTAGAAGGATCTTCAAAACCCTGTGGCTGTCTCATGTACACCGTTTCATCCAAGTCTCCATTTAAAAACGCATTATTGATGTCAAGTTGATGCAAAGGTCATCCAAATGAAACTGCCAAAGACAGAACAATCCGAATTGAAGTTGCCTTCACAACCAGGCTGAATGTTTCTTTGTAATCAATACCATGAGTTTGCAAATATCCTTAAGCAACCAGTTTGGATTTTCTCCTCTTAATAGCATCACTAGCAAGAGTCTTAGTCTTATGAACCCACAAGCAGCCAATAAGTTTTTGATCAGGAGGTTTGGGAACAAGCACCCATGTACCATTCTGAATTAAGGCATGAAATTCATTTTCCATAGTAGATCTCCATCCAGGAAACCAATTTGTCTCATAAAAAGATTTTGGCTCCCAAGGCACCTCTGATGTACTAAGAAAAGCCTTAGGCTTTCAAATACCAGACTTTAATCTAGTCTGCATTGGATGCAAGTTGCCAATAGGAGCTTACACAAGCTACTGAGATGCCACATCAGAAGCAACAACTGGTGAACAAGACTGAGGTGACACACAAGAAACAATAGCAAGTGAACAAGACTGAGAATTCGTAGGTGCAGAGGTAGAAAAAATAGGAGACATAGACTGAGACAACTCTGCACCTAATGGACCAAGAGAGATAGAAGGTGTAACACTATTATGACTAGAAGACATAACATTTGCACTATTAGAAAAATCACAAGGAGATTGCGTGTGTTGACCAACAAGAGGAACAAAAACTGTCACACTAGAACCAAAAACAGGAGGATAGGAAGGTACCAACTTAGAAGTGACAAGTCAGAAGAAGTCAAAGAGGGAAAAACATTTCTGTAAAAACAACAAAAAAATTTCTTCATAAGTTTTCCATAACTCGAAGGCTGTTGTAGAACCAATCAGATAACCAGAAACTTTAGAGGAGACTGATCCATAGATCCAGCTCCTAATTGTGCCATTTGTTCAACTCCACATCAAATACTCTGGTGAAATTCTTGTAGCTCCAATCACAAATTTCTATGGAATCTGTTGAGCTCTATCTACAAACTCCTCTACACCATAAGCAAATATCACACACATTAACTGTTCTTTCTAGATCAAGTAGTTAGATCGATCTAACTTGATCGGATAAGAAAGATTCATCGGTGGAATTACTAAAGAATGTGTGGAATTAAACGGAGTTTCTCCAGTTAAAACTTCTTTTTCAGAGCTACGCACAGCAATGTTCGACTCTTCCATTACAAAAATGAAGATAAGGCAGATGGAGAAGAAACAACTACAAGATTGATTGAAGAAGATCAAGAAACAGAACCCTCATGCAGAAAATTAGAGAAGCTCAAGCCAGAGATCTGATACCATGTAAGAATTCTTAACAGAATTATGAGAAAATCATATGCTTCTCATTAGAGTATATCAGCTTATATACAAGTGTTAGTTATACTTTAACCAACATAATTAATACACGAGGCTTCCCTCTAAATATCCTAACAATCTGCTTAACAAGACTAAATAAAATTTTTTGTCCTAAGCGCTTTTTGGGCTCATATTTGCTTTCTTCTCAAATTGCTTGTCCTAAACTAATTTTATTATTATACTCACAAACAAAAACATAAGTACCCAATGTGATTGAAATGGACATGATAATATTAATCTTTTGGATGCCAATTTTTCTACAAAAAAAAAAAAAAAAAGTTATTACATAATTAGTTGTGTTTAGTTCAGAGAAGGTCACAAAGTTTTTACTTGATTCGCAGGGACATAATTTTTGTGGCTGATAAATGAAATGATGAAGCAAGAAAATCACGAAATCGATTACAACGATCTTTGGACTGATGGACTTATCTGTGCTTTTGAGCTTGTTCATGGATACAGGAAGGTCAAGACAGCACGACAGGTTGCTAAAGAGGTCGTTAAAAAGCAAGTTTGTTCTTCTGATCATAATGATTGGTCCTCCAAAAATATTAGTGAGAATAGCCTATTTGAATTACTGCAACTTGAAACTGATGATAACAGTAACGGCCTTAACTACGACCGTAATTGTCATTCACACAATTTTAGTAGCAGAGAAGGTCTTCCAAGAAATTGTTGGATGCCAATTGGCTGGGATAGGATTTCTGAGCTAGTCTAGACAATGCAATGTTTTGGCAACCAGAATTCAGGTCTGTAGATTTCATAGATCATGAAGATGGTATAGCAGTTGCTGATATGGTACAGACCAGTTGGTCCGACTTGGTGGTGTCATGTGGCTGCTGGTCATCCATATATCAATTCATGGTTGAGTAGTGCTCGTTGGCTGCTATTAGTGTAGCTTTGCGAGATGAAAGTAGGCTGATAAGTGAGCGAATGAAGCATCTATTGTATGAGGTAAATCAGTTGTTTTTCTCCTAACTATAAAATTGTTAAGACACTTTTAGGGTCCATTTTGATGTGCTCTTCACAGACAAGTGGTTTTGAGTGTTACTTTATGCATTCAAAGTATTACTTTTCGTAGGGTTTGTTTGTTTTTGCTTCTAGACCGGACAGCAAAAAACACTTCACAACCAAACAAGAAAAATTTGTTGAAAGTGTTTTCAGGTCTCATAAAGCACATTTTGACAGTAAAAAAACATAAGGGCTCATGTGAGCACATATTGTCAGCTTGCATATTGTGCTTCTTTCCAAAACCACTTTTAACAAGCAAATAGACACTTGCGTTCTCAAAATTGTTAGAAAACACTTATCTTGGAGATTGTCAAAGTCTCATAAATGCTTTGTTCTTATTTCAAGCAAAAAAGTAGAATCAATTACAAACGAGCCTTCAGTGATTTTGCAGTCTTTCTATAGAGGTTATAAAAGTATAGCATTGCTCAACGACTATCAGTGCATCAAAACTGTATTACATTCTAACCGTTTACTAAGATGTTAACAGGTTCCAGTTAGGGTTTCTGGTGAATTGTTGTTTGAGCTCCTTGGGCAGTCAGCAAGTGACCACTTGCTGATGGAGATGACATTCCTGTTGTTCTAAGATCATGGCAGGCCCAAAATTTCCTATTGACAGCATTACATGTCAAAGGTTTTGCAACGAATGTTAATGTGATGGGAATTACCGAAGTCCAGGCTTCCTTAACATAATTAAGGGTATGTTTGGTTGACATTAATCGTAATCATAATAGAATTGATTCAGAGTATTGTTGTGTTTGGTTTAACTGTAATCTATAAAGGGATTACAGCAGTAACAGTAATCTTCATTACGCATGCAGCCTTCTGTAATCCTCATTACGCTTTTAACACTCTATATTTTTCTCACAATTTGTATAATCATTTATGATTTTTTCTCATTATATCTCTTTTAGTAATAAAAAAATATTTTTTAATTTTACTTCATTTATAATTTTATAATCTTCAATTTAATATTATTATTTATTTTGATTACACTGCTTAAACAAACATCGTAATAGTAATACTGTTTTCTTTACATTCAATTTCATTACGATTATTATTCCCATTACTTTTCATTCAATGAACCAAATGTCACCTAATTGTTCTTTCATTGATCATCACAAAGTTATTGCAAAAAAAATTAACTTATTTGTGTAAGTTGTCACTGTGATTGAATTTTGACTTATAATCAATCTTCTGCTTTCTGCAGGAATTGCTTGCTGCAGGAAGTAATCATATACCACAAATCGTTCATAAGGTTGTCGCACATTTAGCTTCTCGCCTTGCTCAATGGGATCGTAGGTACATATTGTTTCTTCATTTGGTTTTGCTCCAAATTAATTTCTTCTAATTTGTATAATGATAAGGCTACTTGTTAGATCTTCAATATAAGTAGACAGTTCTCAGTATATAGTACTATACACATACTTGCAATGGTTTGCTTGTTTCTTGAATTTTGATTGTGGATGTATAGGTTATTCCGTAAGTACATATTTGAGGTTGCAGATGAAGTCGAGTTGATGTTTATGAATAGCTGCTTCTTCAGATAATCGAACGCCTTTTCACTTATTAGGAACCATTCACACTATAACAGTTTACTAACAAAATAGAGACTGTTTTTTCACATACTATTTTACTTCTAAATAGAAGAACTTACGAAGATATGCATCTCTTTAGTATAATATTGAACCAAGAAATCAGAAGGTTGTCTACCCAGGTATGAATATTATCTCAAAGCATTGAATTCCATCGAGTTCTAAAGTTTTCAATACCACGACTGCAGGATTGGTGTTGCAAGATCTAATAAATCAACTATTTTTGCTTTCCATCGACAACTTTGCTTATTTTTCAAAAATCATAGTTACATTTACCAATATATCAGTTTGTTTTTCAATCTTAGTTTATTAACACAAGTTATAAGAGTAAAGTGGTCACTTCATGCAATAGAAGAAATTGTGTTTGAGCTTCTTCAACATGCAACAAGGGGATCACTAGAACAAATCATAAAGAGTATTCAGGCAATGATTGAAGAGCAAGAGGCAGCGCGTGGCCGTTTGTTTACTATACAAGATGTCATGCAGAGTACTGTTCGCGCATGGTTGCAGGTTCAACTCTCACTCAAAAATTGACATTGCTTCATCTAGCAAACCAATTTTTCCTATTTAGCTAAGATGCATGGTTATGAATGTTTTCTTGAGGTAATTGTGCAAGTTAAGACATGTGAGTGTTCTTTTCTTGGGTACTATTTGAACAAAATTACATGAATACCTTACTAACCTTTCTTGCCCCGTGTTATACACCTTATTCTCACTTAGAGAAACTGATAGATGTATAAAAGTATTATTGAATTTGGCTTGTATAGTATATGTAACGGTTTTCTTGCTCTTTGCCATTACATTTTTATTGCAGGACAGAAGCCTCACAATTACACACAATCTGACAATTTTTTATTGCAGGACAAAAGCCTCACAATTACACACAATCTGACAATTTTTGGCAGTGGTGGACTTGTTCTTTCAATAATTACAGGACTTTTTGGAATCAATGTGGATGGAATACCAGGAGCTGAACACACACCATATGCATTTGGTTTGTTTACTGAGATCCTTTTACTGATAGGAGTAGTGTTAGTTGGAATTGGGTTGCTTTATCTCGGGTTAAAGAAACCAATTAGTGATGAATATGTTGAGAAGAGAAAATTAGAGCTACAAGATCTGGTTAGAATGTTTTAGCAAGAAGTTGAGTCTCATGGACAAGTGAGGAAAACTGTCCCTGATAGTGCAGGACTCATCCCCTAAAACCGGCAAACGCCGATGTAAATCACACATGAAAATTTTGTTGCTTTCATTTTGTTAGGGACACACTATATCTTTTAAAAATCTCATTTGTCATTCTCAAAACAACCATAAAAAATATAAGTGTAAAGAGGACCAGTCCAAGCTAGCTAGTATGAAATGATGACAGTTAGGTGTTATGCTCAATATGAGACGTTGGTAGTCATTATGGACATTATAAATATGTATGAGACTTTAACCGACTCGTTTTTCATTTTCCAAAATTTTTAACGTAAATCATATATTTACCTTTTTAGTAAAAGTAGTTTTAGGAAGAAGTGATGTCAGAGATATATAATAAAAATGCTTTTACAGAATCTTAAACATAACATATGGACAAATAGATATTTAGGTCATTTTTTTTTAAATTGAATACATTAATTACCTTATTTAAAATTAGTATATATTTGTCATCTTAATTTTTAATAAGTAGCATACTTAAGTCATTTTTAGACATTTTAATTACATGAATAAGGTAACAAAATGTATTAAATTAAAATATGATTGAAGTATATCACTTGTTAAGACATAAGTGTCCTATAACATATCTTTTGTTTAAAGTTCATTTGAAATGATAAAAACGTGCCAAAATGTAAAAATTTCGTAAAATCTTAAACATTGATTTACTAATTGAAAATGAATGACTAAATATACCGTTGAAAAAACAACTAATATATCACTTTACTTGTGGGAGTTAGCATTGTATTATTAGGCCCAATGCTACGTAAGATTTTAAACCCAAATAGTTGGAGAAATTTCAACTACCAGGAAACACAAAAACTAGTAGCAAGCAGAAAGTACATTGACAAACAACCTCTCAAACACAACCGAGCTACTATTCTTCAATGAATTGACTTGTAGTTGGAATTACATCTTTCATCCAAGAACACAATCTATCTCTAGTAAACCAAGTGTTCTGATTTTGTATTCCAAATCATGTAGATCTACCATGGATGAAACTCTTCTCTCCAATACAACAGTAGTAGAAGAGTCGTCCAGCAGACTATCACTACAAAAAGAGTTACCCCAGCCTTACCTTGATCTTGGTCTATCTAGGCGCCAATCGCATCTAATCACCAATGATGTTATCATTCCCATTCTTGCAACACCTAAATCTGCATCTTATGTAAACCTCATTGCCAATTTCCATAGGAAAAGGAAACTTACCCGCCGATCACATTCTGCTCCATCATTATTCACTGACATAAAAGAAGAAGCATTTCAAGAGACTTCAGATCCTAGACCTCCTGCCAAATCGACCCCTTTAATCGTTCGCCAAGCCTTTATCGGCATTGTTGTGTATCTCCTAATTGGCCTTTTAATATACTTAACAAGTAGAAGTTTCAAGGGCAATGAAACATTCAAACCAATAGATGCCTTATACTTCACTGTGGTCACTCTTTGTACCATTGGCTATGGTGATATTGTTCCAGATTCAACATTTACCAAACTTTTTACTTGTTTCTTTATTTTAGTTGGTTTTGGTATCATTGATATTCTGCTTAATGGGTTGGTTACATACATATGTGATAGGCAAGAAGCAGTTTTATTAAGCACTGTGGATGAGAATAGGTTCAATGCAATGGTTAGAACGTACATGGTTGATCAGGAAAAAGGAAGAATGAGGATAAGAATTAAAGTGTTTTTGGCTTTGGCAGTTGTTATTGGTTGTATAGCTATCGGAACACTTGCTGCGCATTTTTTGGAGAGCTTGAACTGGGTTGATAGTTTTTACCTCTCTGTTATCTCTGTTACAACAGTTGGTTATGGGGACTATAATTTCGCTACCATAACTGGAAGGAGTTTTGCAATTATTTGGCTATTGGTAAGCACATTAGCTGTTGCTAGAGCCTTTCTGTACCTGACTGAGTTAAGAATTGATAAAAGGAACAGAAGGATTGCGAAATGGGTACTTCAGAAGAAGGTTACTATTGGAGATTTAGTAGCAGCAGACCTTGACAATGATGGATGTATCAGGTACTATTTTTTTCCAAGTATGGAATATCTAATTTTTATATGATAGTTTGACGACTTCCTTCACTTCTTTTGTCATGGTAACTTCAAACTGTTTGTGGTTGCAGCAAATCTGAATTCATTGTATACAAGCTTAAGGAGATGGGGAAAATAGCAGAGAAAGACATAACGCAGATATGCAAACAATTTGATTCATTGGAACAAAACAATTATGGCAAAATCACTCTTGCTGATCTAATGGGAAGTGACTAATTGAAATTGATATTCCCTCTAGGATTCTCATAAATCATCATAAGGCAATAAACTGATAGAGATAACGGTACCGAGTTTGTCATGGAAACAGATGTGAGACCTATTTGGTTTAAGCACTTCTATTTCTTATGCAGAGCTGAAAACAGGTCAGATGGTAATTCTAAGTATATAAACTTTTTTGCCAAAACTCTGAGAGGGAAAAGGATTCTCTGTGGTTAGTTTTGTGCATTATATGGTTCATATATGTAAACATTTATCGACTTTATACTATTTACAGACATAGCAAGCATTCATGTTTCCAAGTTTGCAGGTTTTTCCAGATAAAAATAGAAGGCACTTTCGAACAAAGAGAAACATACCATGTAAGACAATTTCACTAAGAGTTTCTTTAAAATTATACTGATCTTATTTCAATTGATAAAAACACTAAGATCATTAATCACGAACTTAAGAATACAATACAACTCTACAATAACTCACCACTACTGTAATTTCTTTAATTGAACCAACCATTTCTATAGTTCTCTCTATCAGTACCCATACAAAGCTTTCACCTCATGTTTCCTTTCTCAAGTAGCTTCAGCTCAAGTTTGTACTCCATCCCTGCTAATTGTTTGATCCCACATCACATACAAAATAGATATAGAACCTCCGCAACTCCCCTAATCATTAGTACTCAAAAATGAAATATTCTACTAAGAGAATTTTCCTTCAAATGAGTTCGATTCAGAAGAAATAGCAGGCATAGCACTTTTATACACTCAAGTATCACATATGTTTATCCAAAGGCCCCATAATTACATTCATGAACACTTGGATTATAATCGGCGTGACCTGCTGACATAACTAAAACATTGGACCATTACCATTGAAGAGTAATTTTTACGAATGCTAAATATATGGCGATGTCACCTGTAGTAACTAAAGGAATGTGAATAATTGAAATGCTTTTGTGGCTAACACTTTTATCTAACCCACCAAATTTTTTTCCCAATCCATACTCTCAACCTCTCTTAAAACAATCAGCTTAAGAAATAACGAATTACTCCAGAAGACAGAAATCGTGAAGGCTGATTGATCCCTAAAATGGAGAAGCTTAAAAATTGGTTATCCTAAGTGTAATAATAGTATGCCCCAAATCAGGCTTCTCTTAGAGTTACAATTAAAGAGAATGGTGAGTTCCACGTCTACAGGAAGCAATAATTAGTTACTCTACTTATATGCTTTTCATTATTCTAGTTTACCTAACTTTCTTGCTAACTACAAACTCATAAATACATGCATGAATTAGTCCTTACCAGCTGGAAGGGTCTGAACTAACCAAATGAAGCTTTATTTACTCTCCACCTCTGCCAGCTTGATATTGGAAATTCTACAATAGCAAGCCCAAGGTGCAAAATCAAGTTAATAACTGACATAAATACTGCACAGATAGTTGCCCTTGGGTTAAGCTGGTGTGTTTAATCACAATCAATAATATTGCAAAGATTTTCTTGAAAAGTGTTACTCTTCACAATAAATGTTGCACTTAAACAATATAACATTGGTTGGGAGTAGACACATCATCTACTTTAGGAGTAATAAATACCATCTCGACATTACATTACAATACCATAATAAGCGCACAATGAAAATAAATATGCAGTATTTTTTTTATGGAATAAACAGGACAAGTTCACCAGAATCATATCATTTCTTGAATAGAATAGTATGCTTACTTCTCTCTGGTGCCACGGATGCTCTCAAGAAGCTTGATTGCTTGCTGAACCTTGAAATGGTTTGTTTTTTGTTCACCATCCAAGATCAAATTAGAGACTCTTATAATAGTGACAAGTTCTGCCTCAATTTCGCTGAGTTGTTGATCCATATTTTCCAAGAAACTGTCATAAGTGGATATTCCTTTCAAGCTGCTTATAATTTTATCATCATTGTGGATCATGCCTGACATGGATCCTTGAGAATCCTCCCCTTGATGTGTTTTAATGACTTCCTGAAACTGCAATTCCTGATCGTCATTTGATTTTGGATCATTATAATCAATATCTTCTGTAATTACTGAAGTGGGAGATGCGATCCGAACAGTACTAGAAGTATCTTCTCTGGTGACTTCAAGATCTACAGCAACATTTCCAATAAGCTGCCTTTCTTTTACAGATATAGCCTGAAACCAAAATAGCCTGCTGATCATATAATCTGAAGTATAAATTTCTTGAATAAGTGCTAGGAATCAAATTTGGAATAAGTAGAAAAGAAAGAAAGAAAACTAAAATGTTAATGAGTGTGCATCAATCTGTATTGGTCACCATATTTGAACCACTAAGCCCTTAAACAAAATGTTTTGGAACATGGCATTTGAGACAGCTCTTTGGAAGTCAACAAAGATTTTAAGAAATGCCAGGAACTATGCAAAATTCATGAGCATGTTATCTGTATCTCTACAGAAAACGGGAATTATGTTAGTCTCAATCTAAACCCCAACATAGGAGGCATGTAATACAGTAATACATTCTCAAAACATATAAGGAATTTTTTTTTTGGGTAAAAAGTTCCTCAAGTTACTTTGTTTGTATCGCTAGAACACTTTGGTCACATAGTTTATGCATGGTACTTAACTTATGAACAAAGTGTCTTAGTAGCATAAACAAAGCGACTTCTAAGGTAATTTTTCCTCTTTTTTTTTTTTTGAATACATTGTTTTCCATCTTTTACCCCATAGTTAATTTATTCTCAAAACAAAATATACGCACAACAAAGTATTGTGGGATAAAAAATAAAAGCACCATTTCAAGGGATCATCTCAAGCAATTTTCCCAAGATTAAAATCTATTGTTTCTAATAAGAGTCTGAGTACCAAATATTTTTACAAAAATGCAGTTATTTACTACACAAATAATATCCTAAACCGCTAGAGGAAGCAAGGCCTTCATTCTTAAAGACTTATGAGAATTTTTGCACTAACTCTATCTATCAAGAGTGAAGAATACAAACAATCACCTAGGTCGTGTGTTGCAAATCAAATTATCAAACAATTTCAACAAAGTAAAGCAACATTGTACCTCATTAAGCTTCGTGGATAGGTCATCAAGCAATTCAATGCGACTCTTTGATTTTTGTAGAGCTTCCATAACTTTCTTCTTCTGAAAGAGGAGTTCCCTTGCATCATTTTCCTTCCCACTTTGGACATTGATTGCTGCTTGTCGTTTAAGTTTCTCAGCTGCCTCTGACAAGCGCAAAAGTCTCGATCTAGCACTATTTGCTACATCACAAACCATAAAATTATGCTCGATAATATCTCAATATATGTACAAATCAACTTCAGAATTTTTTTCAATACATGTCCAGTAATTTAATTGGAAAAATAGTGCATATGTTCAATAAAAGTTGAATACTCTGTGATAACTGCTAGACCTGAGCTTGGAACTTTTTACTACAAACGATGGGGAAAAAGGTCCAACTTCTCATTAAACTAGTCATATCAGGAAAGCAACTTTTCATGAAAATGAGCATTAACAAAAGAACCAATTTTTCAAGATAAATTTCAAGTTAAGCAGAGGGGGATTGTATTGGAACCAAGCATAACATAAATATAAATCCCAGTTGAAAATTGAAGTATAAGATATGCAACAACCAAATTTGGAAGAAAATGAAATATGGTATTGCCGTATTGGTAATGGATTAAAAATACCATTAAATAAATACAAAAGAGAGGAAAAGCAATAGCGAGCTACCTTTGGCTCGAGTGGTCTCAGCCTCTGAGTGAAGCTGATCCAACTGGGAACGTAGCTGCTCCGTGTTGAGGTTGAAAGCCATGCATATGGGCCTCCATGAAAGCCTTCCTGGGCCAACCATGGCTGTACCAACGCCTGCGTTACACAGTTTCATTCTCTCTCCCCCCTCTCTGTGGCTGTCTGGATGACATTCGAAGCAGAAGACGTCACCCTCTACCTCTAGTCTTTTTTTTCTTTTTCTTTTCTGCTAAGCTGGAAGGAAAGGCCCGCAATAAGAAGGCCAGTATTACTTCAAAGACTAAAAGCCCATCCACCTAGCTGTTTTTAATGAATAAGTATTTATTCATTTTACTTTTTATAAAATAAACATATTTTTTATTTTCTTGAAATTAATATAAATTAATCACTTAACTATTAATTTTGGACACTTTATTTATTTCCTATAAATTTTTATTTTTTTTAAATTTTTTTGATAAAAAACTTAAATTAAATTAAATTAAACATTACTAACAAAAAATTAGTATATGTTTGAAGAAGAAAATATTTCAAAAAAATTAAAAAAAAGAAAAATAAAGCTATTAAAATGACAAAATTTAATCCAAAATAATTAAATTGTTTATATTTTTAAATGTTAGATAACTAATCTATACTAATTTAAATAAAAGTAACAAAGCCATGGGATATATATAAGTGCATTTTTTCTTTAAGGATATGTTTTATTATAAATTTTCTTTTCTTTTTCTTTATTATTATTAATTATTAATATTAATTATTTTATTTATTTTTAAATTTTGAATAAATTTACATAAAATATTTTAATATTTTAAATTATATAATTTAATGTACAAATTTTTAAAATTATATACATAAAATTATAAATTTTTAAATTAAATAGTCGGATACAATTGTAAATATGTAGGTCGAGAAAAATGACAATGCATTGAATCAATAATATTTCACCATTTTGACTGATGTTGTTTTAAATTCGAATAAGCATTTTCGAAAGGAAAAAAAAAAAAGCCCAATGGGCAATATTAGGAAGATATTGGGCAATCTTGAGCCCAATGAGCCCCACAAAAGCTTGTCAGCCCAACAATAAGCTTCGGCAAAAAAGCTCATTAACAATGACTGTTTTTATTCGTATCACTCGCAGATGTTTGCAAAAGGTTCTGTTTTCTGACGAGACGAGTGACGACTATCCTTTTCGTGGAGATCTAGCAAACCTCAACCTCAACTCATAAATTGGGAAAAATATAAAGAATGCTATCAAAGCTTGCTTTTTTATTTATAAATGTTTTTAATGTTTAAAAAAATAGCCATAATTTTGATATTAGATTTATTATCAAACATAACTCCCATTAATATCGGCGCTATCTTTTTTATTCATCTATTTTTTAATTCTTTTTTAAATTATTAGAATATTTTTTAAAATATTAAAAAGTAATATATATATATACACACACACACATACACACATTTGTTTATTATTATTAAAATATTAAAAATTTATGTAAATTAAAAATATCTTAAAAAATTAATCTTATATTATTAAATTATTTTTTAAATAATATCACTTAGAGTTTATGTTAATTTTTTTTTTCAAATATATATATATTTTTTAACAAATTATGTAAAAAAATTTGTATGATGTCTTTTGATTATAAAAATAATTAAATAATTAACTGGATTTAGAAAAAAAATATTTTTAAATTTATTAATAATGAAAAATTAAAATTTTATTTTTTGATTTACTTAATATAATTAAAAAATTATGTATTATTCTTACAATTAAAAAAATTACATAACATTATTATATATATGATCCTTTGGAGTAAGTAAAAAAAATTCATTTATTGTATGAATTCTAATTTTATTTACCTAATTTGTAAGCACACGTATATATATTTTTAATTTTAATTTTTATATATTGATTTTATTAGAAAAAAATAAAAATAATCATTTTTATTTTATTTGTTTAATATAATTTATTAGTTAATGTTAAAAAAAAAAAAAGATCAAAATTTTATCTTTTATGTCACAATTTTAAAGATATTATAAAAATTTCATAGAATAATCATTATATTCAACGTATGAAGAATAATACTTTTAAAAAATCAAAGGTATTTATAAAGAAAATGTGAACATAAAAAATATTACTAATAATGTTCCCATGAATTGAGCAAATAATGAATGCTTTCTTCGGTTTCTCTTTCTCTCCATAAGAGACAAAATAGAGATGGGATCAATGTTTTATTTTTATTAGTGAGTGAGTGAGAGGGAGAATAGTGTGTATTTAACATTATCTTTGTCATCGATCTCAACAATGTGAAAACAGAAGTTGTAGTTTTAGGCAAATTGGAAGAGTGTATATATAAAATCCAAAGCAGTAATCAAATAAATAGGCGTCATCATGTTCATCTTCTTATTAAATAATTCTAAGAGATTAAAAAGGGGCGTTGATAATTTTCATATATGTTACCTTTTTCGTTGTTACAGATGAAGTTTTTAGTTTTTTTATTCCAGCAAAAGCACGCGTAGTCTTTGATCCTCAAAAAAAAAAAAAAAAAAAAAATTGAATCTTGTTCGTGTCATGGTTTGTAACTCGAATTTGTTTGGTCATAAGGTATGAGGTACCCAATAACTCATGAGTGTTTTAATGCAGTATCTCACTTCACCCAATACCTTATGATCGGTCTAACATTGTTTCACAGCCCCACATGGAATCCAAAGGCTTTGCTTGAGCCCAAAAAATAAGGTTGCCAGATTGCGACCCTCCCATCCTGGTTCACTCCTCTAGCCCAGGGTTCACGCTAAGTCCCATACACGTGCAAGTTATCCACCAGAGCATGAAGATTGAAGCATATGGAGATCACGTGACCCAGATTTCAGCCTCTCTAAGAAACACATTTTTAATAAATGTACACTTATTTAAATTGATGCCCAATAATCATCAAGGCGCTCTATTGTACACTCTCAAAACATGATTGATACCCTTAAATTCATTAAATCAAAGACTAATTCAAAAATCAATTCAAGCTTTCAAAACTTGTTGCGGGGCTTATTTTCTTACACAATATATATATATATATTTCGCTATCTATTTCATTGACAAAAGTTCCTGGATTTGGTACGCTGAGAGCATCAAATATTGGGCCCACTAGATAGGTCTTAGAAGACTAGCTAGTTTAAGCCCATAATTTGATCCAACTAAAGCCAATACCAAAAAGAAGTTATCATCTGCCTTTTGCCCCATACCAACCAACTTCAACAACGCCCACCAAAAACTCCAGTGCTTAAAAGCTGATTTTGAATCTAATTTATTTATTTATAAATAATAATAATAATAAAAGTTGATCTTGACTGCCTCCTAATTCCTAGTCAATGTCAGCATTCATTATGTTACCTTTAGACCTTTAGTTTATCTAAAGAAGACGACACTGGCAATAGCAACTTAGCGAGACAGAGACTGAGGGAAAATATTAAAATCGACCATGTTTGGTGAAAAATTGCACCAATTAAACTGTGCATGGCAAAAGACTTGAACCCTATTTTACACAAAACAAACTAAACCACTATAGTAAAAATAAAAATAAACAAATAAAAACACTAATCCACTAAAACTAGTGTTGTAAAAACTAATTAATATCAACAACACCCTTGATGTTTTTATAATATATCATTAAGACACCTAATGTTTTAAAACTAAAAAATAAAAATAAAAAAAAAACTTCATTAAGTATTCTAACAAAAAAATACGTGACATTTTTCGGAAATATTTTAAGGCTTATATATGTTTTATGTAAATGTTAGGAATTGTAGCAAAATTGTCATTAATTTATTATTTATTGCAAAAATATCTCTAACGTTCAAACATGTTTTTTTAATTGAATTGACAACAAATAACATAAAAGTTAATCAAACTAAATATTGGAGCATTTTTGCAATAAATTAAATATTATGGGCCTATCTGCAACAAATTAAAAGTTAGAACATTTTTATTACCGACAGCAAACGTTAAGAACATACAACATATTTAAGCCATATTTTAAATATACCCATAATTAATGTTGGTTGGGCTCCTAAAAACAGATGAATGGCGTTAAATTTAAATATTCTAACAATAATCATATGTTAATTTTAAAATAAATAGTAAACACTAAACACATTGCTCAACTAATTTACCACTTACTTGATGTCTAGTTTCCCAATTGATAGAAGGTTCCTTTTTCCCTGGATCAATGAAGTAAGGGAGAAGTCAGCTGATTTTTCTGAAGAATCGGAAGCAAAGCACTAATGGCAGGGCGGGTGAAACAGCAAAGAAGTTGGAGTTCTCAATATGCTTTACCTAACCCCCAAAAATTTGAAAATCAGTTTTAATAATATATGATTTTCCTGGGACTTCTTTTCCATGCAAGGCAACTTTACTGTGCTTATGCTATGTTAGAATTTCAATTATTTCTTTATAATTTGTCTGAATTTAAGAAGACGTAGGCGGTACACAAACCATTAGCCATTAGGGTTAAAGGACGGACAACAATGCATTATGCATTAATTATACATACAGGAGAAAAGAAAGACGACTAAATATACATAAAAATAATTCATTAGTTTAATTTAATGGTGATAAAGACTGAATTCCTGTTGAATTAATTAGATGATCATGACACGACTGCCTAACAATAATATCATATATATTTGGTTTCACTTTTTGAATAATTATTTTAATTACCGAATGATCTGCTACCTAGTTGGTCCACGTGATTGTATTATAAATTATTCAAAAATTAATTCTCTTAAAAATTTAAATTATTAAAAAAAATGTCAGTATTATCTTTATATATCTATTATTTGATTATATATATCATGCAGGTCACAAACAGTAAAATATTTACAATTTAACAATTAAGATTATTAAACTTTAAAAATAAGACCTCTAACTTTAATACCATGTTCTAACTTATTAGAAAACTAACTATTTTAAAAATTTAAGCTATTATCAAAAAATCCAACATTATTTTTATACTTCTATATCAAATTGTTATAACTCATGATGATGAGAAATTAAAACTAATTATATATAAGCTGGCTAGCCAATTAATTTTTATTTGATGTCTATGTTTAATTTTAGCTAATCAATTAGATAATTATTGAATTAAAACTTGCTAGTAAAGGAAAATCAAGTAATTAAAAATATTTCATACGTATATAATCATGAAGCGATCTTGTGGTATATAAACAATATTTCAGCTAAAATATTTCAACAATACAACATCTAATAATTGTAACATACTATTTGATTTTAAATATATGTATAAATCAACAAATTTTTTTTTATTTAATTATCTAAGCTGTTGCTAAAGTATAATCATTAATAGGTCTAGTGATTAGGGGTGATAGGACGGGCCACGAATTGAGGCCTCTTGTGTACAATGTTATCTTGTAGTCATAATGATTCAAAATAATAATATTATGTGTATGCAAATATAATTATAGGCATAGACTGTTCATGTTAGTTTATTTATAATGTGTAGATTAGTTACATGCAATGCAGTACAATATAATAATCTTTTAGTTACGGTTTTTAATTATGATTGTAGACTATAAATCATGGTTATGAAAACCGTAAACAAAGACAAAATTAATCGTAGGGTAGATCAGGGTCACAGCCCACAGTTTTAACCTTATTTTTAGGTAGCATATGAGTCCAATTTTTTTATTTGTGTCATTTATTATATGTGTTATAAATATGCTAAAATATATGAATAAAAATAATTATAATTGTGAGCTTTTGTTGCATAAAATATAAAAAAAAAAAAAAAAATCACATATTTACTGACATAAAGTAATACAACAACAATACAACACCAACAATACAAGTGATCTCCATATAGCCACGATATTTCAGCAAAAGTCTTGACATATGGTGTTGAATAGACAAAATAAAATATGACAAAAGGTAAAAAAGAAAAAACTAAACCAAATAAAATAATGTTAATTTTTTTATTTAATTTTTTTCTTCATAATTTAATTTAATTTAATTTGTATTTCCCATAAATAATGTTATAAAATAATGTTTAAAAATTTACGAGAATTTCTTCAAATTTAACACATAAATGTATCGGGTGAATTTTTCTAAAAATTTACGATATAATTCTTCTTCGTACTGCCTGATTGCCTGCACCAAACAAAACACCTACTCTCTTTTGACTACTACTCCAAACAGCAAGTGATTATTTTTTCCAACGCCGAATAGAATATGAACAGAAACATTTAATACATTTTAAAAAATGCTATAAATGCGTAAAAATTTGTATCATATTATGTAACATGTTTTTTTTTTTTTTTTTTAAGTTTTCATTTTGAAGTTATTTTATCGTAATACATTATGATTACTATTAATACAAATATAAAAATATAGGTAAATTTATGTATATGTATCATCTAAATGTATCTATTTATAATTGATAAAAAACGACAAGATAGAAATTATCAACAATTTCAAGCTATATTATTTTATTTCATTTAGAGAGATTCCGTCTCCGGTCTTCCCAACAGAAGTCGCAGCACTAGCAATTAAATATAATATTCCACATTTATTGAATAGGTTAGCAATTATTTATTTATTTATTTTTGTAAAAACAAACAGAGACTTCTTAGGATAAAAACGGTTAGTAATTATATATACATTTTAATTATTATATATGTATGCACACGGGTCCCATGTATATAGGTTTAACTGTACCTAATCAATACTGATAAATTCAACATAGTACTTTGATTTCATATCTTAGATAGCGAAGCCTAGCTAGCTACTATCATTTAACCCCTTTTATGCATTTTAATTAAGTTTTTAGTCTTGACCGAATTACTTAAAAATAAGTCTATGGAATAATCATCATAAGGAAAGAAAGAAAGAAAAAATAGAAGCTTCCCTAATTCTTAAAATAAGTTTTTAGTCTTGCCCAAAATACTTTATATATATATATATATATATATGGGTATTTGAGATTGTTTCTTTTAATCGTAATCAAAGATATTTTCTTTTTTATTGTTTCTTGTTCGAACAAATCAAAGGAATTGAACTCTTTCTTTGATTGCTACCGAACATATCGACCTTGGTCTTCGTTTAAAAAGGAGGTCTATACAACGGAAGAATTTACATTAGATAGTTCGAACCATCAACAAAATATTACTATAAAAGAGCTAGAATTATAACTTTATGTTAGAATCTCTACAAGCCAAGGGACAGTCTCAAAAAGGAAAATGTTCACCTCAATATACAACTAAGGAGATAGTTAGTAACCATATCTTAGTAAAATTAACAAACGAAAATGTTTTAAATTAAGAGAAAAACATTCAAAATGAATGTCAACAATTAATGTTATACACGGCGAAGTTAATTAATAACGGTCCAAATTGTTATTATTTGTATATAGGTAGACTTGTCAAATTAGCTTTTGAGTTCGGATAATTTAAATTTATATGAGTAGAGTTCATTTTTAAAAAATAGTTAAATTAAGTAACTCATAAACAGACTTGTTTATATATATATATATATATATTTAAATAAAAATGAAAAAAATTATAATTTTATTTAAGAATAACAAAAATATTAGTATAAATATTATATTTTGATTATATTTTTGTAATACAAGTAACAAATGTTATCATTTAAATGTATCTTTTCCCATAGAGCATATAACAAATTATAAAAATATTATAATTTGAAAAGATATTTTGTTAAACAAGTTCATTACGTATCTAAACATTCAATTTATAACAAATAAGTTATAAAATGGTATAAATTTAAGTCGTATTGAGTGTTACAGTTTACTTAACGGTCTATAAAAACTTAAGTCTATTATTTTGAAAATTCTCCGAGAGAACAAACGAAGAAGATCATAATTAAGATTCTTTTCACTAATTACTTGGTCTTAAAATATGGTTAGATCTACCAAACCTTGTATTTCTGCTTTGGTCTGAGTCAACCGATATTAGCAATAATGGAGGATATACACTGTAGTTAAAGAAGATCGATCTACCATTACCTTTATTCCACATAATATCATGACTTGTTTGAAACCCAAAAATCATGTAGGTGTCTTTACATCTTATCAAATAATTGGCCTCTGACAATCTTAATTTTGTTCCAATTCACTTACCCGCCGCATCAACTTACATCGAAATGACTATCGTCTAACAAAATCGAAAATCAATAGTGTAGATTGTACATGTATATTCCCATATATAGAATCGATGTGTGTGTATATTTTAGGGAAAAAAAATTGATTTTAATTATTATATTGCATAATTTTTTTTTATGCATAAATTTTTATTTTTAGTCCTCTTTAAAAAAAAAAAAATTTCATTTTTTTATAACGTAAATAAACATATGTTTTTTAGTGTTAGAAAAAAAAATGAACATATATTTTTTTACTTAGGGGGTTAAAAATAAAACTAATTGAATAATTGAATCGGAGCGAAAAAATTTAGGGTGTTGTAGTTTAGTAATTTAAAAATATATATATTTAAGGTATTGTTTGCTAGTTTTTAAATAATTTTTTAATTTTTAAGAATTACTATCAATTATATGTAGGAGTTAACTTTTAAAAGAATATTTTTTAATTAAATTTTTATTGAATATTTTTTATAGTAAGTAAATCAAGTTTTATAGTTTTGAATGTGTAAATATTAAGAGAAATGATTTAAAATAAAAAAAATTAATTTTTTAAGTTTCGGGAAAGAAAATATAATAGAAAGTATTATCAAATCAATTATATTTAATTTTTTATTTTTTTTCTTGAAAATTATTATGTAGAAATTATCAACAAATATATATCAGAAGTTATTTATATAAAATAATTAAAAATTATAAAATTAATTATTTTATTATAAATTAAAATTATTATATTATTTGTTTTATTTTTTAGAAAATAGATCAAGGAAGTACAAAAGTATTAAAAATATTATTTTCATAAAAATAAGAGGATTAAAAATAATTTTCTCAAAATCAAATAAAACTAAATAACTATTTTACTAATACACGAACTAAACGACACTATGATTATAAATTTAAATCATTAAAGTACTATAGTCTATAGCGTCCCTGTACAAAGAATCGAATTAAAGGCCAAACCAAAGTACATTACATATTTGCAAAAAGAAGTTCACACGTACAAAGAAAAAGAAAATGGATTCATATGTAAATACTTAGGCCATGTTTATAACTATTTTAATTTTTGATTTTTTAATTTCAATATTTTTTGGAAAAAAAATAAAATTATTTGATAACTAATTCCTATGTTCAATTTTGAAAAGTAAAAATTGAAAATTGAATATGTTTTATTTAATAATCAATTCCGAATTTTCAATTTTTAACTTTCTAAGATCTAAAATTTAACTTCAAACCTATTTTTGATAAAATTTTATTAAATTGTAGCTCTTTAAACATTTTTAATAAGGTTAAATATTAGTGAGTATGATTATGTTATTAATTTTTAGTGTCAAAAAATAAAATAAAAAAAGTAGTAATTTAATTACATAATCATACTCACTAATTTTTTCAAATTTTAAAATTTGGCAAAATTTTAAAACTGAATTTTAAATTTTAAAAATAAATTATCAAACATAACTAATTTTAAATTTTATAAAAATTAAAAATTAAAATAAAAAATTATGTGTTAAAGAAACTGCATGCAAACCGATTGACACAAGCAAACGTTTTCCTTGTTTCTCCAAGCGATCAACAATAAAATGAACAACAACAGCAGAAAGAATAATGAAGCAAAGCAATTAACGTGGTTCTTCTCTACAAAATGTAGAGCTTACATCCACACATGGAACCAAACCAGGTCCACAGTCCTTTTATTAGAAGCAAAACCGATTACAAGAGGAGTACATACAAGGTTTTCCACCACTACACTCCACTAAAGTCAGATAAACACCTTCAGCGAATCTTGCAGTGCCAAGATTGTACACACGAGCTCCTCTCACTGGTTTCTTGTTTGTTACGTATGCATAAGACTTTAAAGATGGCTTATATGATCAGTTAACAATCAAGTGATGTCCCAACTCTATATATAGAGGCCTCAAGTTGGTCTACCATACACTTATACACACATGATTAGCTCCAGTTTATGATGACTTGCAGGTGGCCATAAACTGGATATTTCATGTAACCCTTACGGCGAGTCATATTGCTCTTCTGACAGCCTTACAAGTACGTTGTGTGATTCTTGTAACCTTTACAACCTTGCACACAGCCTTACAAACATTCTGCTCAAATTCTCTTTTGCTTCTAGCACTCATTCTAAGTGGGCTCACTTCTCACATTATGAATTAAAATAATTATCAAATGAGTCCTTAATTTATTGTCTACCTCTCCTACAAAACATTTGCTTTTGGCGCTAAGAACAGAACAAATTAAGATTTTTTGGGTTGGTTTGTTGAACTCATTCAAAGCGAAACAACTCTAAATTTCAATTCTACCTTAAAATTGACCTTATATTTGGGGGGTCGGTTTTGAGGTAGAAACGACCTATATTAACTCATATCAAATTGATGAAATAGTTATTAATAGTGAAGAAATTATTTGAGTTTTGTAGAGTACTTAAGTATTGTGCCACTAATCCATTACTTAGAGTTTATAATTTTTTTTATATTGGCAAACAATACTTGATGAATACATATGTTTTGAATTAGTGATTTGAATTAAAAAAAAAATTAATTTTTATTGTCATATCATTATCACGTTTTATATATGCAACAAAATTAAAAGCAGAAACCACTCTATGATCTTAGCTAGGAAGAAGGAAAAAATACTTCGAGATTCTTATGGTTCAATTGGATAGAGAAAATATATTAAAGAAAAAGAAAACAGAGATTAGAGGCTAAAAGATAATTAAAAAATAAAAGGAAATGACAATTGATATGATCATAATAAACATTTTACTGTTAAATTATGTCAACCATGTTATAAATATAGTAATTTGTGAACTAAATTTACCAATAAGTTTTAATTTTTGTATCAAGTTTGTTAAACTAAAAGATAAGCAAATAAAATAACAATTGTTCTAAAATTAACATGTTAAATTCATCCATTATTCTAAATAAAATATAATGGGCAGATATATAGGTAAATAATATATGTGTAATTATTTATTAATTAAACATAAATTTAATAGTACAAAATGATAAAGTAAATCGGAGCCATTATTATTATAAAGAGTTAATTAAATGATTCTAATTATATGATATAATATTTATTTATATATGAAATTTCACTTTTAATTTTTCTTTGAAGAAAATAATAATAAAATAACATATATATATATATATATATATTTCTGCAAAAAACATGTTTTGTTTTGTATTATAATAAAAATAATATATATAGTAAAAGTCATAAGAATTATACTAATTATGATTAAAATGCACAAAATTTTGGTAGGGTATTAAAAGAATTTTAGAAATTTAAAATTTTTAAAATTTTCATAATTTTGTTAATATAATTTCACTTATTATATATTATGTAAATAAATTTTTGATAAATTTAAATATTATTGTATTCATGAATTTGTTATTAAAATTATTATTAATAATATATACATATATAGAAATTAGAGACATTACATGAACTCTCCCATTTATATATTAATAATATTGCATAATGCTCTGCTTTCTAATGACTTGAATTAGAAAGTCGTATCTATTAATTTAGGCAATTGACGCACTAGGGAAGACTAATTTGCAAGGCTGATTATTGGTTTTTCAGTCAAGAAATCAAAATTTTCATTATTGAAGTTGAGGAACGACGTGTCATCTTTCTAATCCATACGTTTCATTCGATCTATTTATGGGTACAAATATTTTGGGGTTTAGTCCTTTATTATTACTTATATTATTATTTGAATATTTATAGTTATTTATATTATTAAATAGCTCTAATTTATAACAAAGTCTATATTTTTAGTACTCATTTTATAAAAAATTATAATAATTCAAAATTTTGATTAAAAAAAAAAAGGTATAATTTTAATATTTAAGATTATTTCCTAAAAAAAAAAAAAATAGCTACATTTTTTAATTATTAATCGCAAAAAAAAAAAAAAAAACTAGAAGACAAATAATTTTTTTAAAGACAACATAATTTTACAAAATAAATAAAATATTTTTGTGTGTGAATACTAATAAATTTTTTAGTCAAAGATGCCGGTACTTTTCAAAATAAATATTTAACAATATTTTTAAAGCTATGCTATCTTGTAATTACCCTGATCGATATATTTTTATTGTTAATAATTAAAAAAATTCTTAACCATTTTTTTAAGAAAATATGTTGTTAAAAATTAGAAAAAAATATATGATGTGTGAGTAGTATTATTTAAAAAATAATTAAAAAAATTATCAATTATCATATTGTGTAATAATATAATTCTTATGGGCACTGAAAAGACATGAGTTTCAACTCATGAATGTACATGTCTATGTGTTAATGTATAAATGTTATTTTAAAATTAAAAAAAAAATTATCATCAATCTTTTAAAAAAAATAATAATCTTGAATGCCAATACTAACCTTTCTCATGTTTTAACTAAAATTTTGAGTTAATATATCTTTTTGATAAAAACAGTATCAAAGTAACAATACGAGTACTAATAAAGTATAGGATCCAATATTTTTTTTAACACAATTTAATCCATAATTAAATTCACATAGCACAATTTGGTTGATAATTTATTAATAATTGGTATCACAATCACTTGTTATCTCACATCACTAATTTAATATTTAATTAATAATTAACAATAACTTAATATATATAATAATAGTCTTTTATATAAATCACATATATGTTTTTGATTGATTATGTAAAATTGTTTTTAATAAAAAGAATACAACCAAACATAACAAAACTAAAATTTATGATAAGTACTTTTAATGGTAAGAAAATATAATTTGTACTTCCTAACAATAATATATTATATGTTGTTGTTAATAATAGTCATTAATTTCATCTTCAATTTTAACTTCTTTTTTTTTTTTTTATCAAAATGAAAGATTTAGGTGAATCTGTTCCACCTTGTATTAATGCATCTATTGTATGCAATAATGTTTTGCAATTGCCTTATAATGAAATGCATCGGAAGTCAAATAAGTTTTCTATAACTGTTATGAGATTCTAATACAAAACTCTTAATTTTATTAAGAGGAATGACTCAAGCACTTATATATGCTTTGGGTTTTTTTTTTTAATATGAAACGTTTACTTGCATTTACTATAACAATCTTTCTCTTAAAGAAATCACACACACAGCTTCTTCTTTCTTGAACCATAAAGTTTTCTCTTGAACTTGATCTTGTTATTGT
This sequence comes from Elaeagnus macrophylla, assembly GCA_029378325.1. Taxonomy (NCBI): domain Eukaryota; kingdom Viridiplantae; phylum Streptophyta; class Magnoliopsida; order Rosales; family Elaeagnaceae; genus Elaeagnus; species Elaeagnus macrophylla. The sequence continues at coordinate 12,372,590 of CM055646.1, forward strand.
CATTGTGACATAAGAATTATGGTTGATGGTGGTCATGTCTCTAGTATATTTAAAATTGTTCCAAGTTTTCCCGCAAACTTTACCCAATCCACTTAAATCTTTCTTTAGTAGACTTCTTGCATAGTTTACTTGTGCCCACTCAATTTGATTAAGCCCATCACAAGCCTGTAAATGTATTCTACATATTTCCTTCAAAATTATTAGGGAGAATAATTTTTAACACGATCTGATAATACTATCCGAATACGACACAATACAAAATTTTTTATAGTAAGAATTGGTCAATAATTTTTTCTAAAAAGAATTGATCAATAATTTTTTTCATGTTATTAAAGGTTTTGTTATTTCTTACTATTATAAATAGGCAACACGAAAAAAAGTCGAGTAAATTTTTTCATGTGTCAACAAATACGAAAATTTGACACGAATAACATAAAACAAACACGATACAGACATTACTAATAAAACACAAACATCACCCCTAAAAATTACTAAACAAAACTCATTTTCGAACATAGATTCCATATGGGCCTGCAAGCATGCATCAACAATCTATCAACTATTAATTATGATACTAATTGTTGGAAGCTAATGGGCCTCCCATTTATGAGATTTCAACTCAAAAGTTTAAATTTATTGGATAGATACTAATTATCGGAAGCTAATGGGCCTCCCATTTATGAGATTTCAACTCAAAAGTTAAATTTATTGGATTGAGTAATCAAAGTATTGTTTTTTTTTTTTGCTAGAGGAGTAATCAAAGTATTTATATATTCATTTGAAATTGTCTTGTATTTTTAACATGAGACTCTTTTTATGTTTATTTTGAAAAAATAATATATGTTTTTCTTTTTTTTTTGTATGCATGAGAAAGTGTGGATGAAACTCAATCCTTATATATAAGTGAGTATTTATTATGCCAAGGCCTTAGTAGCCAAACGGCATTGTAACCACCATAATAAGGTGGAGTTCTCGAATTCGAGGCTTGAATGTAGCAAAAAAAAAAGTGAGTATTTATTATTAATAAAAAAGAATGACGTTATTGTGCTTCATTAAATATTTCTTTTCTTTCTAAAAACTGATTTGATTTAAAACCAGTTTTGATCGATGGAGCCTTTGATTATTGAGAGTGATGCATTTATATTATTTGTCCACGTCATCTTATGACAAACCAATTGTCAATGTGTCAGAAAGCCAAACCATTTAGTTTAGATGCTACCTAGCATACCGACGATATCACTATCTCCTTAGCTTTGATGGGATTTAATATGGAGGCCGGTATAGATGAAAATAATAATAAAGAAAATAAAATGCTACTTTTTTTAATGATATTAAATATGCAGTACAGTTTAACACAAACTATTTAAAATAAAATTAATTTAAAGAGATTATGCGCTAAAAAAATCTAATTTATTTAACTCATAACTTACTTAACTCATTAATTCAAATCGGCTAACTCATCTACATTGATTTGCGTACTTTACTATATATTATTAAATGTATTATATAAATTAAGACATTTGTCATAGTTAAAATTTTAAGGGAAAATTACGAAATTAATATTTTTAAAATTTATAATAATAAAAATAACATATTATAATATTAATTTATACTCCTTTTAATTCAAAATATGTATTATTTTTATTGTCCTAAATTTTAAGAATATTATTTTAAGTAATTTAAAAAAAAAATTAAAACAATCATAAAACTAACACCCTTGATACTAGCTTCTATTCTTTTTAATTCAAAAGAATGATATTATTTTAAAAAATAAGCTAATTTTACTCTAGTGTGCACACTCGTTTTATTTATTATACAATAAAATAGTCAATATAGAGATGGAAAAAAAAAAAAGTAAAAAATGAAAAATGATTAGATTAGCATATTTCCCAAATTTTTGTTTTTGTTTTTGTTCTATAGAATTGTAGGTATTATTCAGATCTAAATGAAACTCTAATTATCAAAGTGATAGATTATTTTATAATGCATTCTATTGGATGAAGCTGATTTCATCCAGATTCAACAAGATAACGCCAAACTTTATCTTATTTAATTCCAACTAATGTAAGTCGACATATTCAATTTCAACCTATTAAAGTTGGCTTCAACTGTTGCCTATACTATGAACTATACTTCATTTGATAATCAATAAGCAGTCAGTTGTTAGGAAACCCAATCAACAACCGATCAACTCAGGTAAGTCAATTTCAATCACAACGGTCAACCTTGTAAAACATGTAACTAATATGTTGAGATTAGAGAGGATATAAATTTCATTTATCGTTCTGTAAATTTTTGGGGAAACAACCTTTTAATTATTAATTAGTTTGAACATGCACAATGTGCGTGCTGTATTTCTTTTTCTATTTCTATTTTGATTTTGATTTTTTATTGAATTTATTCACAAAAATTATATTTTTAATTAATACATAATTTGAAATTTTCACATCCTAATTAAAATAAAGTAAAAAAAAAAAAAAAAAACTGCTTATTTATTGAAAAATATCATGACTTTTATGTTTGTGCATCCTTCATTTAAAATGAAAGGATAAATTTTATACAATGTGTTTTTTAATTTTGGATCTCTATTAATTAAAAAGAAAATCTTAAAACCTTTTATTTTAATTTTTTCTATTAATAGAATAATACTAATAGTTTATTTTATAAGCTAGATATAAAACGGTGATAATTCATGTTAGTTGTGTTAATTAATTTAATAAATGAATTATATTTGTTTTTGACGCATCATGCTCGATGTCAAAATAAAATATATTATTTTAATAAAAAAGAGAGTCTCATTAAGCTCGTGTACGTAGTCTATCTCATATAATGTTTGTATGAGTTGATCAATTAAAGTTAAAATTAAATAATATTGTACCGGATTAATTTATATTTTTATGATAATATTATTTTTTATCAATTTAAAAAATAATTATGTGTAACTTCATATCTTGTTAAATAATATATGTCATATTATGTTTTTGTATTGGGTCATAAATTATAGGGTTAGTACTTTAATAGTATTTATATTATTATTTTAAAATTTATTTTTTCTCATATTATTAAAAAGTATCGTTTTAGTACTCAAGTTTCTTTTTTAGTATATTTTTTTATCAAAATGCTATAATAGCTCTACTTTTTAGTTAACAAAAAGTCATGTGCATGACACATGTATTTAATAAAGAGGGACAACTTTGGATTTTATTTTTATTAAAAAAAAATTATTAATGAGAAATATATGACTTATTTTAACTTCATGAAAATAAAACTTTTAAGTTTTTATTGTTATTATTATTGTTACATAAACATTTTAATTATTAAATTTATAATTAACTTTAAATACAAAATTTTATCTTAATTATTCAATAAAAAATATATTTGAAAATTGGTTTAAAATATGATATCTGCGTATTAATTTTTTTAAAATGCTAATTCTTGTATTTCAAGAAAATTCTCAAATATTTTGCTTATGAGAATTATTAAGATAAAATTTTTTACTTGAGATCTACGTATTAATTTTTTAAAAATACAATTTTTTAAGCCAATTCTCAAATATTTTGTTTATTGAATTATTAAGATAAAATTTTGTATTTAAAGTTAATTACAAATTTAATAATTAAAATGATTCTATAACAATAATAATAACAATAAAAACTTAGAAGTTTTATTTTCATTACGTTAAAATAAGGCACTCATTAACAATTTTTTTATAAAAATAAAATTCAAAACTACCCCTCATTATTATAAACATGTGTTATGTACATTACTTTTTGTTGACCAAAAACTAGAGTTATTATAACATAATATTTTGACAAAAAGAATACCAAAAGAAACTTGGGTACTACCTTTTAATAATAGAGAAATTATCAAAAATAGCACCCCCTAAAAATTATAATAACAAAACTAGCACCCCCTTGTGTTCAATTAGAATTGAACGTTCAATATTCAATTTGAACGTAAAATATTGAACGTTCAATATTAAATAGATCTAATTATCGTCATTCAATTCTAATTAACGGATAATATTGAACGTTCAATATTGAACGAGTCCAAATTATCGTCGTTCAATTTTAATTGAACACAGGAGTGCTAGTTTTGTTATTATAATTTTTGGGGGGTGTTAGTTTTGTTATTTTCCCTTAATAATATAAGAAAGAATAAGTCATGGATACTACTAATATACTAATTTTATAAATTACTATATCTATTTTGTATCTATTTCAAAAAAAAAAAAATTGCATAAATAAATAAAAATAAAATTGCAAAAGGAAACAAATAAAAAATGCAGAAAAAAAAAGTGTGAAACAAAATATAAAGGTAATGTCATTGCCATAAATTTTTTTGTTGGTTCAATAATACATTTAATATAAATTTTATAAAATGATAAAAGCATCGTTAAAATATTTAAGTGACAGGGAAAATGCATTAAAAACAAATATATACTTTTGTAAATTCAGAAAGTTAGCATTCAATATGCCGTAGAAAAAACAAAAATATTCGCGGCAATAACTACACTGAAAATAAATGAAGCTATAATTCTTGAAACTTTATTTTCATATCTATTAATATAATCTTGTGACTTTGTTGGGGAAAAAATGATGTTGTAATTAGAAGGCTTGAAATATCATAGATATAATATAAAAGAATTATATATATAATTTGAAAAATCTTAATAAGTGTTAAATAAATAAATGATTAAAAATTACAAAACAAAATAAGAGGTCGAAAAAAATTTGCTCGAAACAAGCAACTTCTTGTATTTTGGGTTGTGTAGGGAAAATTTTGGGTTTTGAGAAGAAAAAAAGGGTTAAATTTTGGGTTATTTGGAGGGGAAAAAAAAGAAAGAAGGGAAAATGATAATAAAGAAAGGGAAACAAAAAATAAATGTGTTATAATTACAGACTCAATAAGAGACTTTTTATATAAGTTATAGAAATGTACTACTTTTAGAAAAAGGACAATTTATATATTTATTGTGTTTAATTTGCAAGGAAATTATGAAAAGATTTTATGACCATTAAAAGAAGCCAAAAAGGTAATAAGGGAAAAAATAATATTAATGATACATAAAATTATATTTATTTTTATACTTATATCAATAATATTACAATACCTTATAAAATTTATTTTTTAAAAAATTATTTAATTTTATTATACAATTTTAACATATTTTATAATATAATTAATATAAATATAAATTTATATAATTATAATATTATTGAAAATACAAATCGAATAAAATCGATCAAAGAAAGTCACAAAGTAGCTAAGGTATCTGAAAGAGAGTTAAGAGTCAAGTGTTTGACCAAACTTTCTAGTTTTTTATTAATTTGAATATTATTTTGGATTGATATAAAAGGCTTGACCAACCTTTGTATGAGAAAACGGAGAAAGAAAGGCCTGAAATTGTGGGGGTAACGGAGATGACGTTGGACAGTTATCAGCCAGACATAGGAGTGAGAGTGAACAGATCGAAATTGGATTTCAACTGAGATTTTTTTTTTATTATTTTATAATATCAAATAAATTTATATTTATATTAATTATAATATAATATGTGGTTAAATTTTTATAAAAAATAAAGAATTTTTTATTTTACTTTTATAATTATTTAATAATATATTGTATTATAATTAATAATTAATATGAATATAAATTTATATATTTTTAAAAATTAACAGAGATTGATAAAGAGAAAAATAATTCCCACGTGCCATTGACGGTCAAATGGCGGTGCCAATTTTAAGACACGTGTAAGGCCGTGTATGAAAACCGCAAAGTTAGAAAAAGGGGCTAATTAGCTTTAGCTTAATTGAGTGCTTGACCAACGTAAATACTATCCACCTCCTCCCAAAACCACCCACTCCCTTCTCCCTTTAATTATCTGAATATGACTGCCTGACTACTTCATTCACTTTACTCCTTGCAACTTTCTATTCCTTTCATACTCGACTTCAAGGCTTCAATACTTAAGCCTGATTTATACACTCCACCTTAGCTTTTCCAAACAAACACTATAATATTACTGTTATTGTATTTTTCTAATTTGTAATTAATTTATCAACTTTTTTATTCTCTTTATTTCTTTTTGGTGTTATGCTAGTAATTGGATTTGCATGGAAATTAAAATGGCAGTTTCATCATTTATAATGCATTAAAAATGGATTTATATTTACTCTTGGAATTTATCCAAACGTCAATTCAACTATTATTCATGTAAGAACTGACGTATGTACCTAATTTATTATTTTAATAAAAAAATCAATCAAGATTGTTGTTTTTTAATATATGATTAGAGGAAGAATTTTATTCACATGAACTTAGCTATTAATTTTCTTGAAAAAAAAAAAATTAGTCAATAATATTACTTGGTTTAACCTTATTAACAAACTTTTGTACACAAAGTTGACTAACGTACGCTTACACATTTAATACAATCGGGGTTAAATGCAACTGCATTTAAGAACAATTATTTCTTTTTGTCTTTAAATGTAATTTTTTAGAAAAATATATATATTACAAGGAGAAATCAATTATTATTTTGAGAGTAATTATATGTAGGTTTATTCCATCACATGTTTAAATTTTTATTATCCCAAGTTTCAAATAATAACTTTCACTTGATTGATTAAACATCATTTTATCTAAGAGTAATTGACAATACCTTAATTTAAATACTAATCAAGTTCTTTATATTAGGTTTTATTACTATGCATTTTTACTTATGTTCACTTAACCTCTCATAATGAAGATATATATTTATATATATATATATATGTATATATATTAAACTACCAAGTTTTCTCTTTCTTTCTTTTATTTTTTTTTCCGAATAAAAGTAATTATCTAAATATGCTAATAATGTTGTTGTCGTTGTGTGTGTGTGTGTTTTTTTTTTCCACACTATCAACAAAGAAGTCTGGGTTGCCCAAATATGAAGACTAGTAAACATAGATAAATTAAAATAAAAGGAAGGGCACTAATTATAATTAAGTTCCAAATTATGAGAAGATAATATCATAACTAAATACTAATAAAGAAAAAGGTATAAGAAGATTGAGTTGGGACCGCAAGTGTGTTTTTCCCAAAACTAACTAAATAATACAAGTAGCTAGGAAAAGGCAAAAGCACTAATAAGGCAGTATAAAGTAGCCAAAGCTATCTATCTAACCTCCCTCTCTCTCATCAGTTAAGTTCAAAAGCTTGATTTTAGAAAATTTTCTAAATTCTAAGCTTAAAGTTGATAACTTTCACAAAACACCAAAGGCAAATGATCTAATTACACCGAAAATCTCTCCCTTAAAAGCTCCCTTCAATAGTGCTTTTAAGGGAAAATCTCTCCCATCTACTAGCTTCTCCACTAAGCTATGTCAGATATCAAAGATATGCATCAAGATGATGGTGATCCTTTCTACTACAACAACAACCAAGAAATGGATCAATATTCCTCATTCTTGTACAATAATTACAATTCTTCTTCACAAAACCCACAAACCCTACAAGCTGTTGGATTTGATCCTAATTATTCTTCATACATCAACAATTTCACTGATTGCTTACATGCCTCTTCTTTGGACTACAATACTCTCTCTAGAGCCTTTGACATGTCCTGTGCTTCTAGATCTTCGTCAGTTATCTACGAAAACTCGAAGAAAAATGGAGGTGTAGGTGGAGATCTTGATCATCAGATGCCAGCTGGGAATAATAATATTATTGGATGTGAAAATCCATCTACACCAAATTCTTCAATATCTTCATCATCTAATGAAGCAACTGTTGTTGCAAGTATTACTGAAGATGATAATTCTCATGTGAAAATTACCAAGAAAGATAAGCATCTTTCAAAAGAATCTCAGGATGTAGATCATGAAGACAAGTCTACCAAAGGGTACTATAGGGGTTTTATTTGGTCCTTTTTAATTTATTATTGCTATTATTTTCAACTTGTTTAATTAATTTTCCTTTTTATATCTTACTTTATACGTCTTTAATTTAGTGACGCTGGAGAATTAGACTCAGTTAACTTAGGAATCTTGAATAGATCATCTTAATTCTATTCCCTAAATGATTATTATTTTTTTTTTTTTTGAATTTTAGAGAGATTTTCTTATGCATATATATTAATTCTTGTATAACCCTAATAGATTAATTTCTTTTAAAATAAATGTATGCAGTTACTAATAGACGTTACTTTCTAGCTAGAAATCGATAATCAATAATGGAGATTATGTTTAATCAATAATAATCAGGAGCAACAAGACAAAGAAGAAAGAGAAACGGCCAAAGGAACCAAGGTTTGCTTTCTTGACTAAAAGTGAGATCGATCACCTTGAAGATGGTTACAGATGGAGAAAATATGGACAGAAAGCTGTCAAGAATAGCCCTTATCCAAGGTTAGTTATTTTATTTTATTCTTTTATTTCAACATTTTTTTTTTTACTTAAATATATAGTAAATTCTAGTTTCTGGGTATGAAAAGAATAATTTTACTTGTTTTGACTTTTACACACACGTCTGTGTTGTTAGTTATATGTTATTCCAAACTATAATCGTTCTTCACTTGATTCAATATATTATTTGATCGATCATTGATCGCTATTATGATAACAAACTAAGTTGATAAAATTTTAATTCATTCCATTTACAGTAATTGTATTAATTTCTTGGAGACTTATGAGTCATCTTAATCTCTTATTAATTTGTAACCTAAGTGCTCATATATAGCAGATAGACAACTACAAGTGTCCTTTTTTTTTTATTATGTAATTTTACTACTCTTAAGTCTCTAAAATCCTAATGTATTATCTAATTAAAGCTATACATACTATCCTATTGCTTTTTATTTGTTTACACAAATTATAGTTCACTTAATGGTCTGCTGATAAAATTCATCATTCTTGCATTCAAATTATATAACTGGATCATGCTAAGTAATGTTTGATTACGAATGCTTTTGTTTGCTAACATTTTATGTTTAAGCCAATTTACAAATATCATACAATTAGAGTACTTTACAATATGCATTATTCTTTTGAAGTGTTCTTCTTGTTCTTTTTCCCTTTGGTTAAACAGAAGCTATTATCGATGCACAACTCAGAAATGTAGTGTGAAGAAGAGAGTAGAGAGGTCATACCAAGATCCATCAATTGTAATCACAACCTATGAAGGACAACACAACCATCCCTGCCCAGCTACACTTAGAGGCCATGCTGCTTCTGGAATGTTCTCTCATAATTCCCTATTAGCTGCTGGACCAAGCTTTTCGCATGAGTTTTTGACTCAATTTCTTCCTATAAATAACAATAATATTGATCAAGGTGAACCAAGTTCATTATTATACAATCCAAATCTCACTCACCAGCAACAACAACTTCAACTTCCAGGCTTTGGCTTCTTGCAAGATGTAGTTCCTTCTTCATTTTCTCACAAGCAAGGACCGTGAATTAGCTAGCTAGCTATAGCTAGTTTTACATATCAATGTAAGATTTTGAGTTTTGATAAACTCAAGTACGTACTACTACTTTATCTTTATCTGAAAATTATATATATTATGTTGTAACTTATAACTTTTGTAGATTGAGAAATAGCTATATGTAGCAATTATGGCTCGAGTTATTATGAAGATCACTGAGTGCTTATTGTTATATCCATATATTGTCCTAGCTACACGCATGTTAGCAATTTACAGGCTTCTAAATTTTGCCGAACTGTGAATTATGGGGATTCTACTAGGGGATGGTGGTCTATTTCATTTTGCAGGCATAAGGAATGAGAAGGCCTAAGCGTGAGAAAGATGAATGCTAGCTAATTGGGTTCAATATTGTACACATTAATTATTGCATATCACACTGCAAAGTTAATAACTTTTTAATTTTATTAGCATATGAAAGGAATGGTGTGCACTAGATGGCATTTTAATTTTTTTTTTTTTTTTTTTGTATTTGAAATGTGGAATTTGATGACAATGAAAAGGAAAAAAAAGACAGTTGTTGTTAGAAATTTTTAATGCTTTATTATGAGTATCATAAGTTGCATGTCAAGTAATTTTTTTTTTTTTTTGCGCTTTAAAAACAACATTAATTTATTAATGCAACAATTAGTGAACTATTTGGTAGTAGTGATAAGTTCAATAGTATTAGATGCAATAATTTGTAAATAGGTTTTTTTATCCTAATATATTCTATGAAGAAATATAGAAGGAAAGTTCAAAGTAGTTAAAGTATTATATGAACGTCCGCAATGCATATGATTTTTTTCAAAAATGTTAAAAGTATTGAGGGATAAAGATAAAGAAAGATTAATGTATTATATTAAATTTATGTATTTAGAATTTACATAGGAGACTGTATTTATAGGGTCTACAAGTATAGTAAAAATGCAATAGTACAAGAAGTATAGTACAAGTGAAATACATTGTGTAATACAAGTAAATTATAACTTATATATATTTAAAAAAAAATAAAGATATATATGCTACCAAATTTTACTATAAAATTATTAAAAATGACTATTAATTTATGAACTCCAATAAAGGAGGCATGTGTTTCAAAAAAGCTAAAATTATTGGCAACTACATGAATAAACTCTGATAAAAGGGAGCGAAGGAGATCAAGAAAGTAGGAAATTAAAGATCCTCAAAAGAGAGAAAAAAAAAAAAAAAAAACTGAGTTGTTTCTTGTTGGATCTGTTATTCTCAAAATCTACAATATTGTTGTCATATTTATACCAGTAATAACAAACATAAATCTATAATACACTTTTATTCTTTTTAGTAACAAATCAAGCGTACAAGCTAACAGATCAAATTGTCTACTGACGTGGATAATAATAGACCATATTATTTTGAATAGGTATATATATTAAATTATAATATGCGACGTATCAATTCTTAATTAAATATAAAATTAAAAATATGAGATAATAAAAATAATTAATAAACACTTTAAATTAATTAAATTGTGACATATATTAATATATGTATAAAGTTATTAAAAAAATATTTTTCTATTATTTTACTCCTATCGGTGATGTGATATAGTGGTGCTATTAAACTAAATAATAACCAAATACATTTAAATATATTTATAAATACTAATTAATATATTCGTGATATTTACGATGTATTTTTTTTAAAAGAGAGACAGTAGAGTGTTTATATTTTTTTCAATTATCTAAATTAGTATTAATATTTGAGAACATTAAAGTGAATTAATATTAGATACTTTCATAAAAAAAATCTTAATAAGTATGTTTTTACCTTTAAAATTTATGACCTCATATAGAGCATCTAAGCTATCACATTTAGATAGTGTACGCCTTTATGGTGTACTTTCAAAGCATGACATTTTATAAACGCATCCATATGTACTCAAATATTTTCATTTTTGTAAAAAATATAGAAACAGAACTAAATGGGCTCAATTGAACCCACGTTATTGTTTTTTTTTCTTAGGAAATCCATGATATTGCTTAATGTTTAGAGTTTCTATTATTTGTTCACCTCAGTTTTAGATATACGTGTATTTATACAGCCAAATTACAGCGAGGAAACTTAATTATATTCTAAAAATATATGAGTAATGTTATATATATATATATTAAATTGAATGTGAAGTTAGAGTCATGATTCATACTAATAACTAACATGCGGATTATTGCACGTTTCTAATTGTAAAAAAAATACATTTTTTAATAATAATATATGATTGTCTTTTTGTGAGGTATAATTTATAAGATAAAGAATTATTTATTGAAAAATTATAAAATGTAAATGACATGAAGCAGAAAATTCCATCACCACATAATTTCTTTTTCAAATATAAAAAAAGTAAAAAATAAATGAAAATCAAACCGTTATATATGAATAGAAAAAGAAAAGTCAAAAAGTCGGCAGCTCAGAATTAAAACGTAATGGCCGACTTGGCCTTGCCCATTAATGATCATTAAGTAGCCTTATTCCTTCAAATATGTAGTCGCTCCTTTAGAGGCAAGGAAAATAACTGATCATAAGAAGCCAAACAAAGCGGTCTACCATTATAAAAGGCTCCCTTTGTCAGCCAAATAATTCGTATCCTCTATCCACTAATTCATATGATAAATTATTTAAATCAGTTTTTGTCTTCCAGACGTTACAAGAGAATGACCATGTCAAACTGGACTTCCTCACCCAACTATTTTGTTTGTTTTTTTTTTTTTTTTTAAATCAAATATAATTAGGCAGTTTTTTTTTTTTTTTTCCTTCCCAAGTTTTCTAAATTCACCGTTATTAATGAACAAATTACAAAAGAAGAATCGAGCCCGAGTTTGGTCATAAATTAATACCACAAATTCTTTTGATCGAAAAACAGTTATCTCCTCAAACAAGACGACTTAGCTTTTCAAATTTACTTGAATTTTGACCTTAATTCACTTAATTTGTCTAAGATTTCAAAGCCAAGTTTATTTTTCAAGCTCACGTCATTATAAATTTTAAAGAATTTTATTTCAAGCCTACTAAGTTCACATTTTAAATTAGTCCAAGATAACAATCATTTATTCTAATACCACTTGTTAAACCCATTGTCTTTTATAAGTTTTTACAAGACAATAAACTCTCATTCTAAAAGTTTAACCCATTGGGTGAAATTTACTTATACATTTATAAACTCATACTAACTTTTCAACATTTTGATTTTAGGTCGGAGGAAATTTATTTAATTCATGTCCCAACTGAATTGTTCTAAAACTAAAAGTAGGTTTTACTCTCTTTCCTACTATGTATTTATTTTTCTTTTCATTCTTTTAATAAAATTCCTCAACTACATCACGAGAACTGCAAGTAAATAGCAATTTTTGACCTTGAAAAGTGCATGGAATTTAATGTACATGATTGACTCGTTTCTTAATAAAGGTTTTAAACTTTGTGGTACCAAAGGTTAAAAAAGCAAAGCAAAAAGTTTCGGTCTACTACATAAAGAGAAATAAAATAATTAGCATTCATTAAATGTTTGTCTTCCAGATACAAAATAATCAATTAAAATGCGGGCAATGAAAAAAGGAAAAGAAAAAGTGAACCACGAAAAGAGTCATTACCATCCCAAAAACAGTAATCAAGTGAAGAACCAAAAATAAAATTACAATCATGTTCGTGTGTGAAAAAGACACTAGTTGAAAAGGAACCCCTAAGACATGTCCAGTCTGTACAATAAAGACCCTCTCTCACACCCTCCTCTTCCCCTCCTTTCCACTCTCTTGGTTCTCGATCGGATCGAATCACATTACGCCAAATTTGGCAAAACAGAACAACAGCTGATAGTTCAAGATGCAAATGAGCTATCTAATCTACCTTAAGACATCCATCTTAAAGTCAGAAAATCTTTGGAAAGCATAAAACTTCGAGATGTATACCATACAGAAAATTTTTACCCTGCTAGATGAAAAGGTAGGCCATAACTTGTAGTTCTATCCATGCACTGTCTGAGAAGTTTGGATCCTCGAATCCTCTAATGTGTTCATTCCGGCTGAAACAGGTATTTCGTGTACAGAATCAGTTTCCATGCTGGTCTCTCTAGTCCCTTCCCTCTGTTCCTCGTTTATCTCTGATGCCTGGTTCTCTGAATCTCCAAATTTGTTATCTGCTTCAGCTGAATTAGAAATTTCCTTCAACGATTCCATTTCCATGCTTGTGGTTCTGCTCCTCCTGTTTCTTCGATCCTGAACAATTATTGCACAAAGGACTCACATAATCTCCGCAACAGTCGAACTCTAGTTAATAGAATTTACTATCAATCACTTGTTACTTAAACACACTGTGATAAGGAGACACCGCATAGCAAAAAGAGTGAATAGGTAGGTGCATTTTCATAAAATAAAATAAAATAAAATAAAAATCTTATCAACTATTTCTCAGATTTTTCATGCTTAAACATGGTTATCATAATCATAAAAATATATTAAAAAATTGTTCCAAGATCAGCAAAAGAGTGGCACCTCACGAAGTGGGTATTCATCAACTTCAAGCATGCGCACAACCTGACTCATTTTTGGTCTTTTCTCTGCATCAGGATCAACACACCTCAAAGCAACCAACAGTGCTCGTTTTAAAGCACGAGTACTGGGTTTGACTTCAAGGTTTGAATCCATAACCTCCTCGGCCCTTCTTGTCCCAACCATCATCTTTAGCCACTCAACAAGATTAACCTGCAATGAGAACAGATAAATGTATGGCTTACATTCTTGCACAAAAAGAATATCATCTAACAATAAACAGTAAGCAATCTATACTGTTGGGGAGAAGAGACATAAGAATAAGGGACCTCATTAGCAGGCCGCCCATAGTCTACAGGGTCCCTTCCGGTAACTGCTTCAAGCAAGAGAACACCAAAGCTGTAAATGTCACTTTTCTCATTCAACATGCCTGTATTAGCATATTCTGGAGCTACATAACTGAAATCACCAAAACAAACCAAATTATAAGCTTCAAAAAAAGCCATATCAAGAATTTAGGGTAGGTAAATTTGAGGCAAGGAAAAGGTATTTTAAACATACATACCCAAATGTTCCCATTACTCTAGTTGTAATGTGACTCTCTCCTGAATCCAAGAGTTTTGCCAATCCAAAATCTGAAACCTTGGCATTGAACTCATCATCAATCAAAATATTGCTTGATTTTATGTCTCTGTGTACAACTTTAGGTTCTATTGCTTCATGCAAGTAAGCAAGCCTGCAAATCATTCACTTATTAGTTACAAAGTACAAAAGAAATTGGTCTAATAAATTCTTTCAATAGATGATCTTCAAAACCATGTGATAACCATATGAATATTTTACCCCAACAAGGTAAAATAATATCTTTAGTTCCGTAAAAAAGGGTAAAATTGGAAAATCATACCAAGAGTAATGAACTTACGCCTTAGCTGTACCAAGAAGAACCTTCATACGCGCCTCCCAAGTAAGGGTGCCATGATGTCGCATGGCCCCATGCAGCCACTGCTCCAGGTTTCCATTGTTCACATACTCATACACCAGCATCCTATGGGGAAAGAGTAGTCAAAGACAATTATTTCCTTTAGAAATTGATAATTACACCCTCAGACCATTGTAGCCTTTCTAAACAAAAGCAAAACATTGCAAAACAACTTCATAAAGCAGCATTATGAATATAGAAGAAAACAACAATAAAGTTACCAAGTATAGGAGTCAATTTTTCAGTACAAAAATTTCACCTGTGAACTCCTTCTATGCAATAACCTAGGAGCCGCACAAGATTTTTGTGCCTAACATGACCAATGGCCTCCACTTCAACCCTAAATTCTCTCTCTGCCTGCCCCCTATTCACAAGATGAGAATTTGTTACAAAACAACTTTCATGCAAACATGGCTTAGGTAAAAATAACACGTCAAAGTTTATTCTTACAAATTATTTAGGAGTTTCTTCACAGCCACTTCAGTTCCATTTATCAGCCTACCCTTGTAAACAACCCCGTATCCACCCTCACCAAGGACATTCTCTGAAGTGAAAACGATTAGTTGCAAATTCCAGATCTCTAAGAGTAAACCAGTGACCCCATCCAAGGTGTGAAACTTCTGGCAAGCCAATTAGGGGAGAGGCTGTTACAAGTCCTCCATATGGCTTTCGACCAGTCCCAGAGCTTCCTTCTTCTCCTGACTGCGAACTACATGCTCTTTCATGATGATAAACAGAGCTACATTGACTGATATTATCATGCTCGCTTGATTTAGTTATGCCCAGATGAGCAAAGACCTTGTCTGAATTCTTTTCACTTGATTTATCATTTACTGTCAGAAATAAACTCTCAGGATGATCATGGGTACCCTGAGCTCCAACCTTGTCAACCTTAATATCCTTTGAGACATTAGGGATTTGGGTGACTGAGAATTTGTCTACAGATCTCCTAGATTTTCTTCGAAACGTGACCCATACAGATAAGAAACAAAGAATCAAAATAATAAATGCACCAACACAAATACCAATCACAACCCATAATTTTAAACCCAAAACAGACGTCTTCTTTGATAGTTCTGCATTCAATGAACTCTGAGATGGCATTGCTGATCTTGGAAGTTATTATCCAAGCTTGCTTAGGACTCTATGCTCCAGTTCCAACAATTTAAGACTTCTCCACCTATGCAATCAAAATGTTGATAAAATAATCTGAGGTTTGAGATTTCTCAGATGTAATTTTGTATAAAAATATGGCACATTGTAAGCATTTCAAGTAACCAGACTAATTTATCACATTCTATCATTGTACCAAGCTTAAGACCCAGAATTAAAACAATCTTACAAAATATAAGACTCTTGACTTAATTTGACAACAAGTAGAAACAATGGAGCCAAAAGCAAGAAGCAAGGAAGTAAACAATCCAACACAACAACAAAGGTTACTTTGATAAAATTAACAATGAAAGTTTCACGGATGTACAATGACTTAGAAAATGACTTTAGTTATTTCAAACATTTTTCTTTTAAATCAAACCAATCACGCAAAACCAATTAACTATGTCATTATAACCCAGTCTAAACTGAACATTTCGGGTACAAAAGATACACCATATCCTTGAATAACAACACAAAAATTAAAATTTCATATTACAAAAGGCAAAGAAGCAAATCTAGGAGAGCATCACTTACGATCCAAGCAAGACACCCATAAAGGTGAAAAGTCAGTTTTGCAAAAAAAAAAAAAAAACAGTTTTCGAAGAAGAAAGCACTAACCTTTATATTAATCTAACCTAACCTCCTTGATCTTCTTCTTCGAGCACTCTGAGAAGCAAAGGAAGGAGTACCTCACGATTCAACACAGACTTAATAAGCATAGATAGGCCAATGTAGACCTAAAGTAACAAAAACCCAGCAAAACCCAGATGTCTCAAAAGGCAGAACCTAAGAAGAGCACTTTAAAAGTAGGCGTTTGTGACCTCCATTGGACCTAAAAAAAAAAAATCAGAGTAATGAAGAGAGAGAGAGAGAGGGATAAGGCCAGACAAAAATCTAATCTTTGAAGGGAAAATGTACTGAGAGAGAGGGAGAGAGAAGGAGAAGAGTTTATGTATGTGAATAAATATGTAGAAATGGAATGGACTTAGGGAGGCACAAAAGAAAAGGTTGGGTAAAATGGTTGGTGGGTATTCTGTCTATGTGAACTAGAGAGCCTGAGGGACCTCAGCAAGCTGGAAAGGAAGCTTGGTTTGCAATGGAGGAAACCAGAGAGAGAGAGAAATAGTAAAGGAAAAGCAAGAAAAAAAAAAATAAGGCGAATAAAGCTGTAAAATTTATAGCTAGGTAAGAAAAAAATAATAGGGAATTTGATTAATCAGCAAAAGTGAAAAAAACGAAGAGAGGCATAAAAAGAAAAAGAAAATAGAGAGAGAGAGAGAGAGAGTCAATCCAGGAGGAGGGTAAGGAATTCCCCAAATCTAGCTTTTGCCAAGAGGACAACAGTTTATACTTACCAAACTATCCCCCGTGGCCCATGTTCTACAAAAATTTCCTTTAAATTTTTCATTTTTAAATATTTCTTATAATAAATATAGTGCAAATGTGCAATCATGGTCTGTCACTCACTGCATCATTCACAATTGACAGAGGAAAAAAAAATTCTTTTATATTTAAATCCGGTATAAATATTATATTAAATATTAAAATAAATGTAAGTGCTTGATTTTTTTAATCATTTCTGTGATAGCTAGATAAATACATTTATCATAAATTTATCTTCAATGTCAGACATTCTGATTTCTTTATTACTTTTTTACTATTCAAGGCCTTTATTTGTCTCTTAATTGAAGTACGTACAACTATTTTACCCTATATTCTCAGGAAAAATAAAAGAAATAACTGTTTTATCCTAAATTGCTATCTGTCTATTTGGAATTTATTCACCAAATTATACAACCAAATCTTGTTCTTTGTGAATGTAAGTAGTATTGGCTTCAACTTCCTTTTTTATTCTAAACATTCAACCAAGCAACGCTTATCTCTATAATTTTTTATTGAATTAGTACGCTTTTTTTTTTTCATTACATTTATTTGACTAATTCTTTAAAC
The DNA here is from genome assembly GCA_029378325.1 of Elaeagnus macrophylla. Taxonomy (NCBI): domain Eukaryota; kingdom Viridiplantae; phylum Streptophyta; class Magnoliopsida; order Rosales; family Elaeagnaceae; genus Elaeagnus; species Elaeagnus macrophylla. Next base: position 12,390,639 of record CM055646.1, read on the forward strand.
ATTATCTGAATATATAATAAGAAATTACAGAAATCTTCTGTTTCTAAATCGATTATCATTTGTCTATAAATTAAATTATATACTTATTCTAATCAACAACCAAAAAATAAATTACCCATGACTATATTTTTAAAAAAAAATTCTAATAAACTAAAAAAAAATATTGTCATATCTAGCCTTAAAATGTATAAATTTATTATCTAGCAAATAAAAAGTTCAGTTTTTTTTTTTTTTTAGAAAATAAAATTTCATTAATAAATACTACCCTTAAGAAATAGCAAAATGTCTCTTGTGTCTAAGACTCGACATTTTCATGTAATTATCATAAAATAAATTATCATTAAGCTATAACCTATATCCGATTACATAAACATGTAACTATGAGGTGATGTAACTAATTTTGGTTTAGGTCAAAAATGCTATATAATAATTACATTGTGTATTTTGATATATGAAAAATACATCACTTTTAAGGCTGAGAAAAAAATCATGCATTAAAGTTAAATATATCTTCTTGAAGTTCTTAAATAAATAAATAAAATGTGTCACATGCCTGGATTATCCAGCATGATTGATTGATTTTAAGAAAAAATAAGAATGAAAAAAAATTGATTTTTTTAAATGAAATGATCCTTGAATCTATAACTTCAACAAAAACAAAAACAAAAAATATAGAAAGTCAAACTATTAGATAAACTACAAAAGAAGATGAATTAGATAATACATATTTTATATATTATGTTAACTTTTTATCTTTACAATACAATAGGAAAAAAAATATTTCTTTGTTGTTGGTAATGCAAGGCGCAGACGCGGAGGCGATACACGAGCCTATAGTCTCAATCAATTTATAAAAAAAAAAATTAATTATATATATATTTTTAATATTAAATAAATAATTTATTTGTAGTAATATATCGTATTATTTTTGTGTACAAAATTGATAAATATTAATTATATTTAACAAATAAGTTGATAAAAATGATATGAATGGTAAGTAAAGTAGTTAAATATATACACTTATATATATATATATATATATATATATATATATTTGGTAATTAATAACACAAATAAAATTGTAATCATATATTATATAAAAATACTTCTTAAGCTAATATGTAATAATCCAAAAAAAAAAAAATTAAAATTTTAAATATTTAACTTTAAACTCAATATTATAAAAACTAAAAAAAAAAAAAAAAAAAGTATACAATAAATTTTATAGTAAAGCTTTTAAATTTTTATAATTCATATTATCAAAATTTTATTTCAATTCAAATTTTAAATTTATCTAATATTATTATTTTACATTTTATTTTAATAATTTTTTGAATTTAATTAAAATTTTATTTATATAAAAATTTTAATATTTCTTTGTCCTTAGTTTTTCATTATTTTTTATTGGTCAGTTATATATTATTTATTAACAACATATATTTAAATGTAGTCTTAAGTTTAAAATTCTAAATCATATTTTATTTTTTACATTTTTTATATTTTTTTTTAGTTTTAATTTTAACATTTATAAATTTTGTTGTCTTTGATCGAACTTTTTATTTGTTTAAAATTTTTAATTAATAAATTATTTTATGCAATACTTATTAACTTATTATAGTTTTTGTTTAATTTTTGTTATAAGTTAATTATAATAAATTAAATATATATTTTTTGAATAATAATTTTATGTCTCTATTTTAATATGACATGTAAAATTTAGTGTTAGATTGAGTAGATTTTATTATAGTTTTTATTAATTATACATTATAATATATTTTTTAATTTTTAATATTTTAATTAAAAAAAATTAAAGTCAGTCCCCAGCTAATATATTTTCTTTGCTCCGCCCAGGGAAGGCGTATATATTTTTATGTAGTTTTCTATATTTGGTGTCTGAATAGTGTGCAAATTTTTCATTCCAAAAATATTTCCAATTTCCTCTTTTCTTGATAAGCGTCAACAGCATATGAACAAATTACAAATAAAATAAATTTTTATCCTTATTTTAGTTTTATTTTTAATGAAAGGATAATACGAGTTTTGACATTGTATAATATTTTTAAGAAATTGTCCAACGGTTCATAAGGGCAAATTAGTCAATATAAATTTAGCAAACCTAACATTCTAAACACATTAACATGAGAAATAAATAGCTTTTTAGTAAAGAAATGCGCTTTTAATTTTGTTGAATAATGAATATAATCATAGCTCGGGACTTGGGAAGCCTTAAAAAGCCACCAATGAAGGGGAAACAGAGGCTTTGATTTGAAGCATGACTTTTGATTAAAGTGTGTCCCCTCAAATTTCAATCCTTTTTAAAGATTTTCCCATTAAATTAAAAAGTGCTTTTAAGAATTTAATAATATTGACAAAAAGTAGCCAATCAGAGTCATCTCATGGACCCTACTCTGTTTAAATAATAAACAGAGATCTATTACCATAAAACTTTTATTGAGATATTATTGAATGAGTTTTGATAAATCTCATAAATTTATTTTTATATTAATCATGTTGTCTTATGTGATAATATTTTTTTTAAATTAAATAATTTTATTATTTTTAAAATAATTTTTATTATTGGAAAGCAAATTAAATTGATTAGTAGCTACAAAAACTGGTAAGTCAAATGAAGAAAATGTACATATTAAAAAAAACAAAGTTAAGATAAGTAAGAAAATTTTCTGTAATATTGAGAATTGATAAATTAAAATATTAATAGATAGTTATATAGATAAAATTTAATTAACTATTATAAATTTTTCAGCAGGTTGATAAGGAAAAATCCTATATGGTGAATTATCCGATCCAATAGAATAAATATTATATAGAATCTTACGACTTTACCATTCCACGTTGAATGCGAAACATAAAATAAGATTATTTCTTCAGTTTCAGCATGAACAAGACAGAGTATGGAAAAAATAGAGTTTTGCAAATAGATTAGCATAAGATTAGGATTGTGCAAAAAAATTTGATAATTTGATTATAAATTTAATTCAATTCGTTAATTTTTGAACAATTTTGATTCAATGATCAGATCTGATCGAAATTTTTTCAAATCGTTAAATTCGAATTAAATGACAGATTTTAACGTATATCATCCAATCAGATCTAATCCGACTTAAAAAAAATTAAATATATTTACATTTATACATATGATATATTTTTATTGGTTATTTTTATTTTTATTATATATCATATCATACATTAATAATATCATGGAACCCTAAAAGACTAAATAACACATTTAATTCATTGTTTAAATGAATTGTTAGTTTTATTTAAACAAATATTATAATTTGTATTTTTTTTATTTTTTTATGTAAGTTTGAGTCGTACTTTAATATTATTATTTTATATTTTTTGGAGTTTATTTTTAAAATATGTTTATATTACGTGAAAATTTAAGCTTTTTATTTAAAATTATTTTTAAAAAAAAATAAAATAAATTATTGATTAGATTGATTGAATTTAATCGATCCAATTCAAATAATTTTTTAGATCGAATTGAGTCAAATTTAAAATGTAATTAAATCAAATATAAATTATGATTTTTTAATTTGATTAAACGATTGAATCAAATTAAATTAGATTAAAATTAACAAATTACATAAATGGTGGTGGGTCGCCATCTAGGAATTAATGCACAAGTACTTGATGGAGATTATCAAATTAAAATATGAATACATAGTTTGACAAACCAATCATGCATTAAAGTCTAATGTCCCTTGTAACTCACAGATATATAAAATTGTTCCTGTCGTCAAATAAGTTGCCCACCAGACTCACCAAAATATCGAACAAGTCATTGATTTGATCTTCATAAGATTGTTATGGCATTGATGGGATTGAGGTTTTGGTCTTCATTGATATTTGTAATAATATAGACAAATACTTATTATTACAAGTCCAATGAATATAACTAGGGATGAGTAAGTAATTCGATCAATCCGTTTAAATTAATAAATTCGATCCGATTCGTCGAATTTGGATCGGATTAGATTTACATATTTTATAGTCGGATCGGATTCGGATTGAAAAGTATACAATCCGTTCGAATTCGGATTGATAAATTTTATAATCCGTTGTAATCCGATCCGAACTAAATTACTATTAAAATTATAAATAAATGCATATTTATTTTTAATGTATTATATTTAAATATTTTATATACCACAATTACATTAAATTATTATTTTAGTTTTTAAAAAAATAAAAATGTTAAATTTTTTATAATAATTTAATAATATTCAATAGTATACTTTTTATTATTTTGATTATATAAGTTGTGACTATAAATAAATAAATTTTACTAAAAAATATATCAATTTAAAATTTAAATGTTAGTATATATTGTGTTTTATATATGATAATAATAAAAAATAAATTATAATCTCAATCCGACATATCCGATCCGAAAAATTCGATTTGCTTGGATTCGGATTGGTTCAGATTGACTACATTATCGGATCGGATTCGGATTAGAAATCTTCAAATCTGCTTCGAATTAGATTGAATTCAAATTGGGAAAAAAACAGGCAGTTTCGATCCACTACTTACCCCTAAATATAACCATTCCAATATGTCCCATTTTTAGTGATGAGGTGTTTATAATTGATTTTTTTTTTTTTATATATAATATGTTATATATTTTTTATAAATTGAAGTTTTTTATGTTATTTACGTATATAATATTAATTCTTATTTTATAATAATTAATAATCAAAATTTATTTATTTTAATTTATGATATATATTATACACAAAAATTTCTCCTGTAAAAAGAGATTCAGTTATGAGTGAAAGCCATCCTTTTGACACTGATTTGAAGGCTAGGAGGGAATTTATGGGTAGATATGAAAGGATTTCATTTATAAAAGATTTAAAAAAAAAAAAAAAAAAATTATTGATTGGTAATGAAATATGTTAACGTGATGTTTAGGTCAATCAAAACATAAAAAACAGAAATATGAAAGCTATAAAGAAGAGAAAAAATCAGTATTATTTATACGTTGAATGCTAGCAACACTATTTTATTTATTATTATTTTTTTTTAAGAGCACAATCTCCTTTTTTATTATTGATAAAAGAAAATATACTTATACATACAAGTAAAATTCAAACTTAATACTAATTAAAATGCTTACTTTTTCATGCACTCTCTTATTTTCGTGAATAACATTTATCATAACATTTTCATTATAATAAAAAATAATACTAAAATGTTATACATCAAAGTAAATGAAAATATCAAATATTACATAAAAAAAAAGTTTGATTATAATTTATAGCATTCATCTTCTTTATACATCTCACTATTCTATCTCATATTTCCAACCATTAATGCTTCGTGATTTTATTACTGATATCAGCTAATCAGCATTTAAAATTTTTAATGTTGATACTGATTTGTTTTTTTTAATACCATTATAGGCTTTTATTTGTCGCCTTGTCAGTAAATGGAACCATATTACAACTATTTTACCCTTAATTATCATAAATAAATAACCTTTTATAAACTGCTGTTTGCCGATTGTCATACATTTTGGAATTTAGCAAATTATACAACCAAATCTAATTTTTTGTGAATGTAAGTAGAATTGGCTTCCACGTCTTTCTTTTATTTATTATCTTAGAACATTCCACGTCCTGTTTTGTCAAGCTGGGCCAATCTCTTAAATTTGTACGATTTCATATTTTCTTTATATTATATATTTAAAAAAAATATAAAAACTATCAATTTTATAATTTATAATAATAAAATTAACACTTAATAATATTAAATATAAAATATTAAAATAACGTTTAATTCACTAAACATAAAAATAAAAATAATAAGAATAGTAATTATAATAGAATTTAATGTAAAGAAAATAATATTACTATTACAATATTTATTTAAGCAATGTAATCAAAATAAATATTATAAAATTATAAATGAAGTAAAATTAAAAAATAATTTTTTTATTACTAAAAGAGATAAAATGGGTAAAAAAATCATATATAATTATACAAATTATGAAAAAACTAAATCATTACAGTGTATTTCTAAAGATTGCAGACATAATAAAAATTACTGCTACTGCTGTAATCCTTTTACATTTGATTACAGAATATAGTCAAACAAAACACAATAATATCTTGAATGATTTTCATTACGATTACTGTTAATCAAACATGCCATAAATGTTTAAAATTGAACAAATTTAAATTGTTGAAATTTAATTTAAACGACGTTCAATTAGACGAGCGTTAAAATAATAATGTAAAAATCATATTTTAATTATAAAAATATATGATTTAAATATAAAAGATGTTATTTTTATTATTATAAATTTTAAAAAATGCTAAATTTTTTTTTTTTATATTTATTTGACTAATTCTTTAAACATTATCCAGCTGTATTAAGAAATTATAGGATTTTTCTGATTTTCTTAACATTTTATTTCCATAAATTAAATGAGATATTTATTCTAATCAATTAACAGTCAAAATTCAAAAATATATATCCATGCATGAATTATTAAAAAAAAAATTCAAATATTATCTTATCTACTTTCGAAAATGAATAAATTACCCCTCTATCAATTAAATTGTTCTGCAACTATGATAAAATTAATGAAATCAGTTAAAATTAAATTATAAAGCACTAAATCGTAAAAAATAAATAAATAAATAAAAATAAAAATAAAAAAATTATTGGAATTATAAATAATAAAGGAACTAAAATTATCAGAGACTAAAGAATTATAAATAATAAGTAACTTTTATTGTAGTTTAGCCTTAGTTATTTTTGTGAGATTTGGAATGACTAAAGGAAAATTAATATTTTTTTTTTTTAATATTTAAATTTAAATTTAAATTTTAAGGACCATAAGAAATAAGTATGCCTTGAGTCATTGTGCCTTGCATTCAATTTGGAGCAAGTATTTCTTAGAGACACAACACCAACATTTTCAGAAAGGCTTCGCTTCTTTTCTTTTGCCTTTTCTAAACTTTTTGGCAGATTTTTTTTTTTTTAATTTAATTAATTATTTTGTTGGTGGAGAATACATAGACAAAAATAAAAGTAATAATATTTACAGAAGTGTATTTATTCTAAATTTTTATAAATTTTAAATTCTAATTTTTTTATATAAATTTTTTAAAACTTCATATGAAATTTTATAGACTTTATTTGATTTTAATAAATTTTATTATATTTTTATTTTAAAACTTTCATAAATTTATAATAATTTTTACATAATTTTATATACTTTTATTAACAATTTTTTTTTTTTTGCATCTTTCAATTTTTTTTTCCTTTTTAAAAAATATTTGCATCTCGTTATTCGTACAATCTATAATATTAGCAAATAAAATTCAAAGGATTATAACATTTAATTATACATTCTAATAAAAATTCATATTATTTATGTTTTACAATAAAATATAAAATATAATACATAAAATAATATTTAAAAATATGAACGATGCAAAAAAAGAAAAGAAAAATAAACAAATACACGTTAATAGAACTAATAATTAAAAATTATATAAAACTCAAACTTAATTAAATATTAAAAAGTTTATTTTTAAATAAACTTTTGCATTTCTAGAAATAAATTAAAAAAGAAAAAAATTACAGCCATAATATTAAATTTTATGACATTGTTATAAACTTAAAATATTTTATTTTATTTTTTTAATAAAAATTGTGCGTTTTACTTTTTTAAGAGAACAAATAATAAATAAAAGAAAAAGATTTTCTCTATTAAAAGAATCAACTTTTTATACTAACAAATTTACAAGACGACGACTTCTCTACCTTCTTCTCTATAACTTAATTTCCTCACACCAATATCGCCCTTATCGCATAGAATTTCTTCTCTTTCATAAAAAGCATTAATCGAGAAAAAATAGTGATGTTTAAATTTATGGGTGAAAATAGGACAAGATTGAGAAAAAGAGTAAAAAAAACATTTCAAAAAATCTCATAGGATATGTTACTTTTAATATATTTTATTTATACATTAAAATATTTAAAATCCTTAAAAGTTTATAAAAATCTACTAAGAGAATATGTTAATTATAATAGACTTTATTTATACATAAAAAAATATTTAAAATCTTCAAAAATATTTGATTAAGTAAAATTTTTAAAAGTTATTAATATTTTGAATATCCTAATACGTTTATAAACTTTTAAAAATAAATAATTAAATACAGTTAGATTTTTATAAATTTTTAAAAAGTCTTTAAATATTTTGATTTAATATAGCTAAATTTTTATGGATTATGAAAAAAATTTAAATAAATATACTTAAATTTTTATAGGCTTTTAAAATTTGTAAAAGTTACTAATTTTTTTTTAAAAGAAATACAGATCATTAGATTAGTTAATATCTATGATAATTTGTAAGAATGTTTTAATTCATTGACTCCCAATTTAGGGATAGCGGTTCGGGTCGTGTTCGAATTGATTCGATTTTAACTCCATTCTAACACGATAAACTTGAATTTGATCTATTTTTTTAGGTCATTTTGAGTTAATTTATTTTGACCCAAAATTAATACGATTTAGGTTCGAATCGATTTTTCTCGTATCGTTGAAAATTTATACCCTTAATGATGTGTATTTGCTTTTAGTCGTATTAAATTATTAGAGATTAAAAGTTTACATAAGTTATGTGAGTTGTGAGTTCTGAGCGAGTATTTAATAGATAGCTATGATTATTTTTATTATTATTATTTTTAAAAATGGGTCAACTTGGATCCAACTCTAACCTGACTCTTTTTTTTTTTTTTTTTTGTTATTTCGAGTTGATCAATTTTTGATTCAAAATTAATATGATTTAGATTTCAGTCAAAAAAATTTATATTGGATAAAAAATTACCACCCTTAATCCCGTAATTAAGATTAAAAAAATAAAAATCATAACTAGACTAGTCTTTTTATTATCATTATTATTATGTGACACAAATTACCTGTTATAAGTCTGACAGTAATCATTTGCTTAATTCATAGGCAACTTAAAGCATTTAGTATATTAAATTAAAAAAAGTGAGATACAAAAATAATTATATATGATTATTAATGTTTTTTCTTAAATATATCACGGAGAAGAGAGTAAGGCTTGGATTATTAATATGTTGCCATGGACGTTAAATCAAATGCTTATTACTCAGACGGCCAGACCCCCCAATTGAAAAAGAAAAATACATATTGGGGTTTGGGGCTTCACTTTTCAGTATCCATATGCTCTTACTGATTATATTCTTCTATAAATATCAAATAATGTTTTTCATTTATTATTGATTAAATTCATCTTCACATGGCATTTAGATACACATCTGAATAACATTCCCTCTTTTAGTTTAATTAAATAAATGTAAATATTCTTTTTATAAATACAAAATACAAAATTCAAAATATATTTTGAGTTTCCAGTAATTCAGATAAATACCCGAACAATTAAGCGATATAAGTATATAAATTTTTGTTTGGTCGAGATATAAGTGTATAATTGAGTTAAAAATATTATATTTATAAATTACAGTAAATTCAAGTTATAATGTGAATCATGTAAAAACTCTAAAGCCATATTTTCAATTCCTCCCGCCCTCTGCCCCCAAAAAAAAAAAAATTCCAATTATTCAGAATTTTTTAATCTTTAGATGCATAAATAATTCAATTATTTAATTAATTTTATTTTTAATTCTTTCAATAAAAAATATATATTTATTTTATTATAAGATTAAAAAACACATATTCATTTAAATTCTAAGAAAATAAATAAATATATATATATATATTTAAAAAAATTTAAAATTAAAATTTTTTATATAAAAAAAACCATACCACATAATTAAATTATTTAAAAATTTGTCGGTATCCAAATGTCCTTTTTGACATTCCAATAAGATGCTCTTTCATATACCGGGTACTTGCACGAGGCCTGCTGCAAATTTTGTTTTTTAATTGGTTACATCTCCCATGTCGAGCCATTAAGCTATTAGCCCATTAGTCAATACTTTCTTATTTCTAATTTCAAAACAATAGTCTGAAAAACATTATTGCCTCCTAATTTTATAGATTTTATATTTTATTCTCTTAATTTTTTTTTAATATTTATTCTTTAATTTTTTAATTTTGATAAATTTAATTTACTTTAATATAAAATTTATTGTTAAAATGAACGAAGCATTAGTGACTTCTCTTTTAAGTAAATAACCATTTGAGTACTAATTAACCTTTAATTTTTTTTTTTCAAACAAAACCTTAATAATATTCCAAATTTTTTAATTATATATCTTAAAGCAAATTAGGGAATGAATGCGTATAATTTACAAAATTATTGATCATAAAATTAAAGCTTAAAATCTATAAAAATGAAGGGATTAAAAGTGTTAGTTTTTTATAAAATAAATAAGTCCATACTATTGCATAATTCTTCTTTATCCTAAATTGTTTTTGCTAAGATCTTTATGCTAAATACAGTTTTGTTTTTGTTTACAAAAATACTTAAATCTATGTCAGATAGATATCACGTGCCATACAGTAAAAAGCTCATAGACTACCAGACGAAGCATGTAAAAAAGCAATATTTTAACCAAAGTCTTTCTACTGACATATATTCTCAATTTAAATGCCATAATGTGAAGTGATAATTGAAACCGATAGATCCAATTTTCTCATCCAATCATTTTTTTTTTTTTTTGCCATTTAATCTAAGCTGTGAATATATCGATAAATCTATACTCCATTATCTTTTACCAAACTGAAAAGATTCCTAGTCTTATTAGCAGACTTGTTATTTTTCTTTTTGAAATTTCTCTTAATAAAGCCAAATTGCCAATTCTTCTACAAAATTTTAAGACTTGCTTCTAATCCTCACCATTCAGCCTTTGGTTTATATTTTCTTTCATTGGAATCCTTCCCAGTAGGAGGTGACACTATGATGTATCCCCTTGGATTCAATTACCTTCCTGTCTCTACTTTTTCCCTGCCACGTGATAAAAGTTTTTGGAGGAGCAGACAGTTGAGAAAATCATTTGTAAATTGAATACATAATTATCTTACTAAAATTAGTACAAATTTTTTATTTTTATTTTTAACAAATAATATATTTAAGTTATTTTTAAGCATTTTAATTATAGGAATAAGGCATTTAAAGTATAAAAAATATAATTGAAATATATCACTTAATTTTGATGACAAATATATATCAATTTTAATTAAATTACCTAATATATCTAATTTGAGAGCAATCATGTACTTTTTCCAAAGTTTGAACACTTGGCTTTCTTTCAATTTTATTCTAAACTCCTCAGTCTTTTTATCATCTCAGCCACACACTTTAACTTCTATTGATTTTATAAAACGTTCAAAGAAGAGATAAATATTTATTTATTTATTTTTACATAATTATGATTTTAATCAATAAATTATAACAGAATTTAATTATAATTTATCAAAAACATTTATTCAATGCAATAAATTTTTTATTACAACTTAATGCATACATTAATCAATCTATTTAATACAGTCTAATTAGTTTATGTTAGTAAGTAATTTTACAAACATTTTACAACCTCACATCTTTAACTTTATATCTAATTTATAACTGATATACCATTTAATATGTTAAACAACTTTAATGCATATAAATACTGCTCTGTGATAACGTCTGTATCAATTACTCAAGTGTCCAGTAAATAACCAGGGGATTAAAATGCTTTCGTGCAAAAACAAATGAACTAGTTCGCCTTTTTTTTTAATAAAGCATAATACTGTTCAGGTCACAATGCATATCATACAGAATTTTTTAATAACACAAATCGTAAAATAACAAGTAATTGAAAGCAATCCAAAAAAGAAGAAGAAGAAGCAGCAGCAGCTGAAGCAATTTCTACTTCTATGTCCTTAGTTTCTCTTGAGCTAAACATTTCACATACTTTGTGACACACAATGGCACTTAAGACACTCAAGAAGTGTCTCAAGGTTAGTTTTGTAGTACATAATTTTTTTTGGTGTGTTTCTAAATTTATTTATTCACTTATTCACATAGGTAATGCGGTAATGCCTATAGATTGGGACCATTGTGAAAATGGAGATCATTTACTGGAGACTATTCTCGTTTCATATATTACTAGTTGTTGAACCTCATAGCTTGGAGGCATAAGCAGTGACTTTTCTCAAGGCAGTTGCTGCCTTTGAACCAGATTGGCGTCCTAAATGCTTGCAGATGAATTCCCCAGCCAAAATTAGCTTTCCAAGATCAACATTGGTTTTTACACCAAGTCCATTGAGCATGTATACCACATCCTCTGTGGCAACATTTCCAGAAGCCCCTTTAGCATATGGGCAACCCCCAAGACCGGAGACCGACGAATCCACTGCAGCAATGCCTAACTGCAATTAAAAATGGACAACTTTTATCAAAACTAATGCTGCAAAAAGCTGAGAGAGAACTGAACTTTCCATGGTAGTTTGGAATTTCTATCAACGTTTCTGAAATTTGGTAAGATTTTGTGGAGGTAAAGTACTATATATGAGCCACTAAAATTAAAACAGAATTGGCTCAATGAGCAAACTAGTCCGTAGAATTTAGAGACAAGTGCAATGTGACCAACTAATTTAAGGGCCTCCTTGAATGTATTTTTTTTAAAATGGTTTCAAAAGAAGTATTGGTTAAAGTGGTTTCAAGAAAAGTATCTAGATATTTGACATAACATCATTATAAATGGATTTGAGTGACAATTTAGTAATTATTTTAAGATGAGAGCATGCGTCTAAAACTACTTTTAAGTACGTATTACTTTATTATCTTAAAAATACAAATAATGCTTCTTAACCAAAAGTGAAGCACTTCCAAACAGACACTAATAGGATATATTAATGTCTCCCATTAAGCATTCAGGATGACATGGAAATAAAACTAAAAGCATGGGTTCTATTCCTTAACAATATTGCGTAAATTAAAAATACACAAGCATAGGGATGGACATATTTGACATTATATGTGCGCTCGACAAGAACCCAGCAGATACGGATCAACAGTGAATTGAGATGAACTCCTTCAGCAGGTATGCTACAAAAGATTTAGTTTTCGCTAACCCAATTACCTGGAGTGATGCCAGTATATTTGAAAGAGCTTGCCCATAAGTATCATGGAAATGTACAGCAATCTTATCAATGGGAACAACGTTAATAACTGCTTCAAGCATTGGGACGATAGTTCCTACAAAGAGACATACTAAAATCAGGTAACTTTAATAGATGCACACTTAACAGCAATTGAAGCTCATCAAATGTGTAATAACAGGCGAATGTAATAGCTATTGAAAACTTGAGTTTCTTTAGCCCGGTAGGTCAAACAAAATGAAGGGAAATCATTAAGAAAAGAACAGAAGGAGCAAAACCAGAATGGAACTCGAAAAGATTACCCGGAGTACCAACACCAATTGTGTCCCCGAGGGAAATCTCAGAGCATCCCATATTGTAAAGTTCCTTGGCCACATATGCTACTTGTGATGGTGGTACTTTTCCTTCCACAGGACACCCCACAACACATGATATGTATCTAAGAAAGAAAATCTAGTTCATCATTTTTCAGGCTTTGCAGATTTATTTCATCAGAAAAAATTCATATCACAGCACGTTAAATAATGCAGTAAAATAAAACATAAGCTGCAGACAAACCATATTTGAATTTCGAAGCTCTGTTAGTTATATCTTGTACATTTATCATATTCTCAGAAATTCAATGGTGTGGAAACATAAGGTAACAACTAACAAGAGTATAATGGGCCTTTAGCAAGCTATAAATCATTCATTAATGGATCCACTTTGGTTTGTAAATATTTTTTTAAATAAAAACAAGGATGGTAGCTTTTGTTCCAGGACATGAGTTTCAGATAAGAGAGCAAGCTCTGAACAAAAAAATAAAAGAAACAAGAGCCAGCACTAACAGGAACTACAGGTCATTACAATTCATATCCAAAAACAAAATTACCAGTAAGTTTTAAGCCATTATGAACTTCAATACTTTCAATTGCGATAATGTGTAGACAGCTAATGCAGAGTACATATATCACAAGATGAAACAGATGAGATACTTTCCCTTAGGAATACACACTATCCTTTAGAAATACACGCTCAATACTACTCTAAAAGACATAACTTTATTTCCACTTATCTAAACAATAAAAAATATCTTAGTGACTTAATGTATAAAGCTACAACCAATCCCGAGGACACAGATTTCTTCAGCACCCTCGATCACCCCTAGCCCAAGAAAAAGAATAAAGAAAAACTAAAAGAGAGAGTTTTACCCTCGAACAGGAACTGAAAGTCTTTTAGCAGCAAAAGTAACCTCACGATAACGAATGAGACTATCTTCAATGGTGCAATTGATATTTGATTTCGAAAAGGACTCAGAAGCTGACGCAAAAATGGCAACTTCCTTGGCACCAGCAGCAACAGCTGCCTCAAAACCCTGACCGAAAAGGCCACATGAGTGACTCATTACACATTTACTACATAAACTTGTAAATTTTTAGTTTCTAACAAGAAAAAGGCTTACTTTAAGGTTAGGAGTCAAGACAGGAAACCTGGCGCCTTTAATGTTTTCAATTGCTTCCATTACATCCTTTGCATCTGCTAGCTTAATATTAGGGATAAAAAGAACACCAGCAAATGTGTAAGTCCAGCTAGTAGTAACATATTTAGATGGAAAAAAACCTCTCTAGAGATAGAAAGTTAAACAATGTGGATCATCCCTTACATAACCATGCCTTGTTTACCTGTGGAACCCATTTTGGGGAGACAAAACTTGTGGCCTCTACAACAGTCAACCCTGAAGAAACCAGCATTTTTATCAATTCAACCTTTACAGAAGTAGGAATGATATGCTTCTCATTTTGTAATCCATCACGAGGACCAACTTCAACTATATTCACAAATTCTGGAACATTCCTCAAAAACTGTTGTATCATAATCAAAAGTCACAAGTTAATATTTAACATCAAAAGATGTTAAAGCGTGAAAAGAAGATATTAAAACAAAAGTAGAAGCTGTTTTTAAATCAAATTTTTAATGCATAATTACTGTCCACAAGGTATTGTCAAACAATAGTCTTACCTATATGTAAATTACTGTCCAGAAGGTAATGTAATTTATTAAGTAATTTTTTTTTTGGTAACGAAGATGAGAAACAAGGATTCTATATGTCTATTACAGACAACTAATATTACTACTTTTAAACGGTTATATACAGTAATACAGAGATGTAAGCAGAGTTTATATGTGTTTTGACACACCTTAATTCTTAAATCGCCATCGCATTTGTCATTGCTATGGGAGCTATAATGGCAACGTGATAAATGCTCAGCATCAAAATTGTTATAAAATACTTTAGAGTTCCACTGCAATCTTGTAAGTGATCGATTCTTTGTGATAACTCCTTGAGACACATTGCTTGCTTGTTTTCTACATAAGAACACTTCTCTTGCATGCTCCAAACTGAATGGAAGAAAAAGGCCAAAAAGATCAGGTAAAAGAATTACAGAGAGGGAAGAGATAGATGAACACTGCCTCATTCAAAACCTGAACTCAAATCAACATTAAGTAATTGTCTTATGAGTGCCAAAAGATCATAGAATGTATCCTTTATAGCTTTTATAGGAGCACAATCAGTGTGTGTCACTTCAACTTTCTTCTATAATACGTAAAACTCAAAAGGCCCACCTGTAAATGTGCAAGGCTACTTTGTAACACTATGTCACCTTGCGCACTCTGGGACAGTTAACAAGTATGAGTAGCAGGGAAATCATTTCAGTTGACATTCCCTCAGTTGAATTGTTTCATTTACAGATAGTTCCACATTAATTTCTGGTCAACACGCAGACCAATGCCCATAACTATGAGAAATTCTTAAATAAAACGCTTGTATGCCCCTACTCAATCATGTATGATAATTTTATCCAAAACTAATATTTATCCCTTTTTTAGGAGAGAATTAACGGTAATGAGAGAAAGTTGCATACAACTCCCGTTATACACAAGACTTTCTCACAATTTGGGTTGGACATGGTGCACGATGTGGAGAACACATGAGCTTTTAAGATGAGTTATGGTATTCTAATGATAAAAGAGAAATTTATCTCAGTGCATATAGGAATTAGCTGAATACTTGGAACTGTTTAGATCTTCCTTTTGGTCAAAACATCTTAACAAATTCTTGATGACTGCAACATTGGCTATATAAAATTAAGCCAGACTCACACATCATCGTCCCATTGATTATACAAATTATAACAGATGCCCCAACTTCCGAAACAGAAATACGCCAAACTAGAATAAAATAAATTTTTCATTTTTCTAACAGAGCTTGAAAAAATATTAAAATTTCTTTATGCAGATACAAGTTTAAGTGTACGAATAAGAATCTTACTTGTCCAGATTTGAATTTGCAAAGGCTTGTGATTCCACTAAATTTGACATTAGGGAAACATCCGTATTACAAAAGAATCTGCTGCCCCTACGAAATTTTCGCAAATGCTTCGTTACTATCATTGGATAGTGGATAAGCAAAACTCTGCTAGATCTGAACTTCTTTCTGAATCAAGATATCTAACAGGCGGCAAAAGAAGATAAGAAAGAAAATTGATTACACGCACAGCATCATAGATCTGGATGAAGAATTTGAGGGGAAAAAAAATTTGGACCATTTCTCGATTTATGCGTGTCATCCTTGCGCAGGGGCCATGCTAATCTTCTCTGTATCGTTCCAATTTTATCGGATGTCCCCGAAGGGACAATTGTTTCTATTTGACGAAACAATATATAGGAATTTTAACTTGATAAGAGAGCGATGTGGGACAAACGGCACTACGCTTTCTATCAAGTTGTCACGTTGCTATCTGGTTTCAGTTTCTCGAGGACACAGAAATTAGAATGGTAAATAAATTTATTTTAGTTGA
Source organism: Elaeagnus macrophylla (assembly GCA_029378325.1). Classification (NCBI taxonomy): domain Eukaryota; kingdom Viridiplantae; phylum Streptophyta; class Magnoliopsida; order Rosales; family Elaeagnaceae; genus Elaeagnus; species Elaeagnus macrophylla. The sequence continues at coordinate 12,407,603 of CM055646.1, forward strand.
TGGTTGTCAGTTGGTAGTGATACTTGCACTTTTGGCTGCTATCGTGAGCAAGCCTTCCTACGACAGTATCGACTAGACACTACTAAGTTGCGACGAAACTTTGAGACATTAAAAGTGAGTAATGCTTTTGTTGTGAGTGTTACTGTGCTAGTATCTAATAGTAGAGAAAAGAGTTTCGTAAGTGATGCAGATATTTGGTAAATTAAGCACTTATAATGGAAGCAATGAAGCTAAGTAGGCTAATGATACAGTAATGTTCCTCATAAATGGGTGTGGTCTATTTTCTTCATGCTTTTGCCTCTTGCCATTTTTATTTATCAAGATTTGAGAGTAGGATTGTGACAAAAAAAAGAAGAAGAAGAAGAAGAAGGATTTGAGAGTAGGATTTAATTATTAATGTCCAGTTGTCCAGGTAGCAAGGATCAAAATATGCTGAACAATATCAAGGCAATTTTTGAAGTTTTAGATCCTTCCACATCAGTACACCATATCCATCTTATTTGTCTTTGTCCAGAAAATGTTGAAATTATTGTGACATGTTGATCTCCCTAAAATATCACAAATTGTTAACAAATAATATAAACATTGTCCAACAATTGCTCAGCTTTTATTTTTATTTTCTAAATAATTTATCATTAAATATTACTATTTATAGTACTCGTCTCTTAAACCAATGTTTTTTATTTTTATTTTTAAATTTAGATGATATTCTTTATTTGTATTTAGAATATTTTTCAAGGATAAAGCTAGTTTGTTTGGCAAAAAAAAAATCTTGTAATTTTACTTCTTTTACAGTTTTGATTAGCAGTAGACTGCCATAGTTGCTAGAATTAATTCAACAGGATATACATAGTGCTGATTATTGAATGAAATGATTCTGTTTTAATCTAATTAAAAAAAGGATAAAGCTCGTTATATCTCTTAACTAACTATATCATTTTATTTTATGAATGAAATTTATCTTCAATGATAATGTGTGTCCATTTATTAATATTAATACAATTGTTATTTTTTTAATTTTTATATCATTTGTGAATGTCTTACCAAATAACTGCAAGACAAACGAGATTAGTTGACTATAAAGGTCCTAGATTTATTTTAAAAATGATATTTAAGTTATATATTTATTTTTGGTAACAATTTAATCCTATTGTTACAAAAAAGAAATAACCACACAATAACAAATTATTATTTTTATTTACAATTTATTTAAATTAAAACATTTTCTATTTAATGCATTTGAAAAAAATCAAGAAAATAAAAACAAAACAAAACAAAAATTAAAATTTGTCATTGTGCGATCACTTTTAATAACAATAAAACTAAACTATTATAGAAGATAAATATAAGACTTAAGTAATTTTTTTTTGTAATAAATATAAGCCTCGGTGGTATTTTTCTTTTACAACTTATAAGGAAAGCTTAATGTTGCATAAATGTAAACTAAGAACAATCAAGAAACTGATGAGGAAGAAGAAGAAAGTAACAGAAATTGTAATTCAATGAATAATACTTTTTCACTTTTTGTATTTGCTGTATTGTTTGCATGAGATGTGTTTTATATTTATAACAGTTCTTTTAGATTCAATTAGTGCTCACACCTTATTCGCTAGGCATGTGCACGGTTTTTACATCACAAACAAACTAACAGCCTTTACATTTTATATACTACACACATTCTCATTAATTCATGTAAGCCCATCATTTGTCTCTGTAAGCCTTCTCATTTGTCTCTGTAAGTCTTCTCCTTAATTCTTGTAAGCCTGTGCAGCCTTCTTTATTCAGCCATCATATATCTCAAATTCTTTTCCAGCCATCATATATCTCAAATTCTTCTCCAGCCTTTACATCCCCCTCAAACTTGACGGCACGCACGTGACACCAAGTTTGTCTCGCAGAAGTACAAACTGTGCAGTAAGTAATGCCTTAGTGAGGATATCTGCCTTTTGATCAAAAGTGGGTACAAACTGCACAGTTAGCTGCTTCATAAGGACCTTCTCTCTTGATGAGTGCTCGAAAAGCACTAATATTTCGTGATTAATTGTGCTTAATTGTTTAAAATATAGATTTGTTATGATTGTTTATTTGATTATTTTCATAAATCTATCCATTCGAAGTCACGGGTATGTTTTAGTGCATTGCAGGTATTTTTAGCGTCAAATGAGTCAAATAATGAAAACACGCAAAGACGGAACACTTACGGCGCTCGGATCACGAGTTACGGGCTAAACGAGACAAATATGTAAGCCTTACATAACGAGCCATCACATATGTAAGGGGGTAAATGTGAAGAAACTGAAGACAACGCGCGCCGCGGCGAGTAAAAGTCATGCCGCAGTGGGGAGCTCTCGGATTTTTACATTATTTTCAGAATTTGTGTTGCGCCGCTGCGGGGAAAATGCATGCCGCGACGCGCCTATTCCTATGGCAATCAGAATTTGTGTAAACCCTTACATCTATAAATACCCCCTTAGAGCCTCCCTTACAAACAACTCGAACAACTTGTACACAACTTTACACATTACAATTTTGCGACCAAACACTACATTCAATCAGCTTTGGGAGCTTTGCTACACTCAAACGAAGCGAGAGAAAACCATTCTAAGGATCCAAGGAAGCCGTCGACAATCGAAGATAAAGCTTTTAGAGAAGAACGTTATCCCATCCATAAGCGGTATTTAGATCTAGGTTTTCTTTGGTGTTATAGAATTCTATTTTCTTCTTCTTTCGTTGGAGTGTATGTTCATGTTTTATTTGTCTATGAATATTAATATGAACATGAGTGGCTAATTTCATTATGGATGTTTAGTTTGTGTTGCCATGTTTGCTAGAACTGTGTATGGTGTATATTTTATTGATTTAATATAAACAAATTACTTTTTGATTAAAAGCATGTTTAGATACTTAATTATGAATTATCATGGGTCAATTTGAGATTCGTAGTTAGGTTGAAAGATCTTAGAATTTAGTTATAGGAACGTCACCTTAACTTTATTCCGAAACACTTAATCAAAGCTTCAACTTAGTGACTTAGTCATAGCATTAATTTGATTGGCATGTTTTTCTTTGCGCGTAATTTGATTACTATTTGATTTACCCCGACCGAAGGCAGTTAATTAGTTAATCAACAAAGAGATTTACCCCGACCGCAGGCAGTCTCATAATTAAAAGGAAAGCCGGTAATTTTGTTTATATAGAACGTTCATGTTATTTCACCATACCTTTTCGATGCAAGCATGGTCAACCAAGCTAAACGTCCATACATCCTCCATTGATCTTCAAATATATCTGAATTGATTGTTAAATTGCAATTTTGTTTTCGTTTAATTGCTCGTACTTAGTTCCCGTTACAAATCAAACACCTTTTTACAGTTTTACTAGCTTTAGGATTCTAGTTACTTAGAGTTTTAGTTTTACTAGAACTGTATTTAATTAATGTTTTATTTTCATTAGAACTCTATTTAGATTAAAAAGTTAGTTATTTAGAACCACTGCAATTCCTTGAGAGACCGACCTTGGAAGTTGCTTATCACTTTTCTACGAGTGATTCGTACACTTGCGAGTACTAAATTTAACACATCATCTCTAATGTAGTGATAATCAAGCTCAATGTGCTTGGTTCTTGAGTGTAGCACAGGGTTGTAAGATAAGGCAATGACACTAGTATTATCACACCACAACACAGGCGTTTTGAGGCAAGGAATTTGAAGTTCAGAAAGAATATATTGAATCCAAGTTACCTCAGTAGCAGATGATGCAAGACTTCTATATTTTTCCTCTGCACTAGACCGTGCAACAGTGGGTTGTTTACGAGCAGACCAAACAATTAGATTAGCTCCTAAGAAAATACAAATTCCAGACGTTGATCTTCTAGTATCCAAACAAGCAGCCCAGTCAGCATATGAAAAACCATTAATAGCTAAGGAAGTAGACTGTTTGTACTCAATGCCATAATCCAAGGTTCCTGCCGGATACTTCAATATTCGTTTAGTAGCAATCTAGTGAGACTCACGAGGGGTAGCCATGAATTGACTAACCTTGTTCACAGCAAAACTTATATCTGGTCTGGTTAATGTAACATATTGGAGTGCACCCACTGTACTACGATAAAGAAAAGGATTGTCAAATTCTTCTCCAGTCTGAGTAGATAATTGAATAGTAGATACCATAGGAGAGACAACAGGTTTGACATCACTAAGATTGGCTTTGAGAAGTAAGTTTTTAACATACTTGGATTGCTTTAAGAACAAAGATCCATTTGAGTGAAGAGACTTCAATATCCAGAAAGAAATGCAAATCAGCCATGTCTTTGAGTGAAAATACAGTATTTAACATAGATATGAATTTTTCTATCTCATTGCAACTAGAACCTGTCACTATGATATCATCCACATATACCAAAACATATAATCTGTACCTATTTTTGATCAGAGAGAATAGAGAATCATCAGCCTTGCTTCTCTGAAAACCAAATTGAACTAACGTTGTACTAAGCTTGTCAAACTAGGTTTTAGGGCGCTTGCTTCAGCCCGTAGAGTGATTTTTGTAGTTTACAAACGTGAGTAGGATATTGCTGATTAACAAAACCAGGAACTTGTTTCATGAAAACTTCCTCAGTGATTGTTCCATTCATAAATGCATTGTTTACATCTACCTGACGCAGTGGCCATTTAAAATGTAAAGCAATGGTGAGAATAATCCTTACAATTCCAAATTTGACCACAGGACTGAAAGTTTCTACATAATCAAACCCAGCCACTTGCAGGTATCCTTTGGCAACCACCCTGGCCTTGAGCTTGTCTAACTCCCCATTGGCAAGTTCTTTAACACGAAACAACCATTTATTCTCAATAATTTTCCTCCCTGAAGGTGGAGGCACTAGTGTCCATGTGTTGTTACGTGTGAGAGCATCAAACTCATTCTTTATAGCACTGAACCAGTCTTTATCTTTTAGAGCTTCTTTGACAGTTTTGGGAACACTAAAAATATGAGCTGCAATGAATATTTTGGGTTTTCTAATACCAACTTTAGACGGTGTAAGCATCACATGAGTATTAGTAGAAGTTGGCTGAGAAGCATGACACTCATTCATATGCTGAATTGATTCATTCTCATTAAAAGGAATTGCACTGTTGCTGCATGGGATGATAAGAGAATTAGTGTTCTCGTATTGATCACTGAGTGACCTTTCTTGCTCAGAAGTAGAGGAGGAAGAAAGAATTCCAGAATTACCATCAAGGTTGCATTTAGCACCAGACATTGGAGTATTCTGACAAGTAGTTGTAATTACAGGTAAAACTATAATAATAGTTGATACTTTTTCTAAACTTGGCTTTGAACAAGGCATGGAGAATGGAAAACAATTTTCATCAAACACAACATGTCATGACACAATAATCGTTCCAAGGCTAGTTAAGCACTTATAGCCTTTGTGAAGACTGCTATAGCCAACAAATGTGCAAGGTTGAGACTTAAAATCAAACTTATGACTGTTGTAGGGTCTCATATAAGGATAACACCTGCAACCAAATGTTTTTAGCATCTCAAAATCAGGTACAGTACCATACACCATTTGAAAAGGACTTTGGAAGGATAGGCTTGAGGAGGGCAGTTTGTTCATAATGTATATTGCAGCATAGAAAGCTTCATCGCAAAACTTTAAAGGCATTGAACTATAAGCTAAAATAGACGGCCCAATTTCAGTTACTTGCCTATGCTTTCTCTCAGCCATTCCATTTTGCTGAGGAGTATACAGGCAAGATATAAGTCTTTGGATTCCTTCATTGGCTAAGAAACCATTTAGTGCATCAAACTCTCCTCCACCATCTGATTGAAACATTTTAATGCGATTTCCAGCATGTAATTCTGCTTGTTTCTTAAACAAAATAAAAGCTTGTTTCACCCCAAATTCTTTTTTGAGAAAATATATCCAACAGTACCGTGAATATTCATCTATGAAAATGACATACCATGTAAAACCATTTGATAACATTAAAGGAGCAGGATCTCATACATCACTGTGAATGACCTCTAACAAAATGCTACTTTTATTCATTGCCCTTTTAAAAGGTAGACGATGGCTTTTGCCTAGATTACAGGTAGTACATACATCATATGGTCCCTTAATAGCAACATCTGTCTTATTACAATAATTGAGTACAACATTTACAACTTTAATGTTTGCATGGCCTAATCTTTTATGCCATAAAGAAAATTCAAAGCAAGAATGAGATTCACTTACATGGGATATCAATGCCTTGCTATTACACTTACTGGCAATTTTACCATGCTTGCCAAACTCTATGTTAAAAGAGTAAAGGCCATGCTCAACCTTCACGTGCATTAGCGTTTGTCCCGAGAGCTTATCCTTCACAGCACAATGCTCAGGATGAAATTCAAGAAACACCGAATTGTCTCTAGTAAATTGGGACACACTTAATAAATTCTTTGTAATGTTAGGCACGTGTAATATATTATGAAGATAGAAAGTTCTTTTCTTGACCTCATTAGATGAGAAGAGATTCATACCAAGATGAGCAATTGGTAAGTTTTCACCATTGGCAACCATAAGCTGTTGACTTCCTTCAAACTCTGTCTTCACAGCAAGATTAGCTGGATCAGCAGTCACATGGTGTGATGCTCCTGAGTCAGTGAACCAAGTAGGATCTGATGCAACTTGAGGAGAAGTAGTTGCTACATACATTGCACAATGTTGTGGTTGAGTTGTACTTGTATTAATATTCAACTGATTAGGAGTTGTCAGTGTTTGAGATTGATTTAAATTTGCTAAGGTTGAATTAGAACTTTGCTGATAGGTTTGTGCAGGTTGTGAAGCTTGAACAAACTGAGCATTGGGCTGATAGAGTTGCTGTTGTGGAAAATAGTGTGTTTGAGAATGGTTGGGTGTCATATAAGTACCTTGGATTCCATTTGGATTGTATCTGAAATTCTGTGGAGAAGAATTTGGAAATTGATATTGAACTGTAGAATGATGTTGTTGGCCATACTGTTGTTGGTTGTATTAGGGTGGAGATAAGTTGATTGATTGATGATTGAACTGGTTCATAGGAGCTCCACCCCTATTTTGATCGGTTATTGGAACAAAAGATTGATTAAATTTGAACCAGCAATGTCCGACATAGTGACCAGTCTTTCCACAGATTTGGCATTGAGGCTTTCCTCTAGGAGTAAATCCTCTTCCTCTGTTTATGTTTCTATAAGGATCAAATGCTTGAATCTGAGTAAGTGGATTAAAGAATGAACTATTCACAGAACTTTAAACATTTCTAGAGGGAACTGACTGCAACTGATTGGCTTGAACATTATAAACTAAGTTGGAATTATCAGGAATGTTCACATTTGATGCATTCATTATAGGTGTTATATCAGTTCTTGAACATTGCTGTGTTTGATTTACATTCGGCATACTTGCAAGATTTACAGAAGGTAATAGTGCTACACTTGCATTTTGTTGCTCAAAATGGTGTATATGATTTTACGCAAGTGCACGTGTCGCAAACAAGTAATATAATGATAAGAAAGATCGTTCCCACGAAGATTGGAATACTAGAAAATATCGTAAAAATTAACTATTTAAAATCAATATTTGGTATTTTTGTTTATTAAAATAAAATAAAATAAATAATACGAGAGGACAAGAGTGAAATTACTGAAACAAAGTTTAACGAGAGAGATATCAATAATCGCAAGTAGATAAATCAGTTAGGATTGCAAATGTGACAAGTGATGTAGACAAACTGCATTGCTGCAGCGTTGCTGTAGCAAAGTGCACCAGTAACTAAAATTGCGAAAATTACAAAGGATTCTTCCGAATCTGCAATGTTTATATATTCTATGACTCAATAAAACATATTTCTATGCACAACTGAATCTAAGAACAACGTTTCATGCACAAATTCTATTAGATTATGTGAGATAATTATATATTCCTATATTAATTTCTTCACACTATTCTAGCTTCATCCAACTTAAATTAACCTTTCCAGATTCAATTTCAGTTTAGTTTCCTATCAATTGTTGATCAAACAATCAATAAGAATAAATCAATAAATTAAGCATAGAATAACTAGCACCCTTTGTCAAGCAAAGCACAAGTTTTTAAGATTAAAGCATAAGGCCTACATACACTTGCACATCCACAACCCTAACTAAATGAAAATTTAGCCAAGCATATTTATAAAATTAAACATCAAATCATTCACGTTCAACATCAGATCCATAGAGTTATAGAAATTTGAAAAACAATAGAAGAAGAATAGAAGAAGGAATAAATTAATAAAACCCCCTTCTATTGAATCTGTCTCTGTTCTTTGTCCAAATCTGCTGCGTTTTTATTCTCCTCTGTTGCCCCCCTGTTTCTGTCTAGAATTTATGTTCAGAATCTGCCTAGAAATTGTGCTGCTACCTGCTGTATTTTTCTCTCTTATTGCCGCCTGTTTCTCTTCAATTTTGGTGCCCAAATCTGGGGTATATTTTCCTCTTCTTGTGTCCTCTGGTTGCTGCCGCAAATCTGGTTGTTCCTCGCTGTTTTGCTGCTGCCCAGATTCTGCTATATATGTAGTTTATTTGCTGCCGCAGTTCTACCTTAAATCAGCCCCTGTTTTTGTCATTTAACTTTAGGTTTAATTGGAGACAATTTTTGGTGTGTTAATTTCCAATATTATCCCTAAAAAGGTGAGTTAATAAAAGCCCAAAATTGTCCTTTTGCTAAGAGTCCAAATCAGCCCTTGAATTTTTATTTCCAGATCAGCCTCTGTTTTGGCGCTGTTTTCCTGGTGTGATTTTGCTGCAGCAATGCTGTAGCAAAGCTGCAGCAAAGATGGATTCTTGCATTTTCTTTGTTGTTTTCTTTATCTCCTGCAAGGGCAATGAAAATCTAATGAGTGCACATCAAAATATAGATCTTTTTGACAGATTTCATAATTATTTTGAATTTATTATCAAAGAATTTACTTAAATCACAAAGTCCACAAATATTGTATAAATGAATATAATGTGCAAACATTCTCAAAGAACAAATAATTATTTATGATTAAGAGCTAATAATACTCTAATAAATTAGAGTTATCACATTTCTTCTTTCTAACCTTCCCTCTTGTGCAAGGAGTTTATGAGTTACTTCTTGAATTGATGAGCCACCTTCTTGAACATTTGAGACAATTGAATCATACTCTCTATCAAGCCCATTACAGATACTGAGAATTTGATCTTCATCACTCACGTAGCACCCAACTGATGATAATTGGGCTGCCAATGTTTGTATCTTTTGTATGAACTCACTGATTGACATTCCTCCTTTCTTTATGGAATTAAGCTCAGCCTTATATTGCATGACTTTGGCTCGTGACTGAGAATTAAAAAATCCTTCAAGAATTCCCTAAATTTGATAGCTGGTTTCACAACTACCAACTTTCTTGACAAATTCCTGAGACATAGAGTTGATCAGCCATGAGGCTATCATCTGATCTTGCCTTGACCAATATTTGTATCCTTTGCTCACCACACCTTCTTAACTTATTCTGACTAGGCAAATTATTGATCCAAGAACAAACCCCTCCAGTTCATAGCTTCATAAGATTCGTATGGTCTACACCTTCTACTCACTATAGCCATCTTTTTCCAGTTTAATTGAAGATATCTGACTATAAAATGTAATGATTTCTTTCTGTTGTTGATTTCTTGTATCTTGCCAACTACCTTGCATCTCTTCTTGTGGTATTTTGTTTTGATTTTCCATATTTCTTATTTAGGATCTAAGCTCTGATACCATATAAGGAAAGCTCAATGTTCTAGAAATGTAAACTAAGAACAATCAAGAAACTGATGAGGAAGAAGAAGAAAGTAACAGAAATTGTAATTCAATGAATAATACTTTTTCACTTTTTGTATTTGCTGTATTGTTTACATGAGATGTGTTTTGTATTTATAATAGTTCTTTTAGATTCAGTTAGTGCTCACACTCTATTGGCTAGGCATGTGCACGGTTTTTACATCACAAACAAACTAACAGCCTTTACATTTTATATACTACACACATTTTCATTAATTCTTGTAAGCCCATCATTTGTCTCTGTAAGCCTTCTCATTTGTCTCTGTAAGTCTTCTCTTTAATTCTTGTAAGCCTGTGCAGCCTTCTTTATTCAGCCATCATATATCTCAAATTCTTCTCCAGCCTTTACACAACTATACTAAAGATTGGTGCGTAAAAATTTAAATTACTTGTGATTAATTGATTGATTTATGGATCAAAATTAATATCAAATCAAATGCATTTATAAAAATAAGTATTAATTGAGAAAATTAGTTTCTTAACAATTTTATTTTCATAATTTTGTTAAGAATTTTCACAATTTGAATCTTTGAACAAGCAATATCCTCTACATTTTTCATAAAGCATAAGAAAAAACTCAATAAAACTTTTAATAGATCTGCACACGCGGGTACGGGTTAGTCGGAACATGGTCTCAATAAATTAGTAGTTATCAATTTACATTATTCTAAAGACTTAATTGCCTTTGGCGAGCACAAAAAATGACCTTCCTCTTACAAAGAAAGATGTGTGTACTTCTATTGAAGGATATACACTAAGGCAATGTTAGAAAAAGGGCTAACAAATTAAGCCCCAAGACATGATCATCCTAAGGAGTTGAAAAGAACTTCAAATGGGAGATAGAGATACTGTCTTATCTTTCCTGCCAGCAAGAATCATCGAAATTTGGAGACCTCTACTGAATGCTTGGTTGAAGAGCAAGCGTGTTTGGAATTCTGATACAAATGGGAACCATGACAAAATGGCAATAGGCATGAAGATTACTAGTCCCATTACATATTCATAGGCTCTTCCGAGCTCCTTCACTGATTCCCAGAATCCTACTCTCTTCAGCAAGCCTCTACATGCTTGACCAATCTAAAAGATGAAAAGAGTTTTAAAGTTGGTCAGTTCAATCTATCAGCAAATCTTTTATGTGTAAAGCAGAAGCTCTTCCAACTATCTTTCCAAAATATAAATATATAAAATACATAAATAATCTTCCTCTGCCAAATCAAATCAAACACTAAAAGTAGTACACATGATTTCAATTGTCGAAGTTATACATGAAAAGATCACGTGGACACTGCCATTTACTTTCGATTTTTGAAAATAACAGTGATACTCTTGTCCTGCTTATACCGGTAGGCGCAATACTTCACACTTACTGTCGAAAAACAATGCTATTCATAGCATTTCATTGCAAGTTGAGATATATCTCAAGTGAGGTAATGTGATTTTATCAGCTCTTTCAAGACGGGATCCACATTAATTGGTGTTTGATTTGATTTAAAGCCAGTAATAAAACTTGTACATCAGTAGAGATTTTTTAAAACAAGGGGTGAGATAAAAAAGGCATATTCCAAAATGTAATCAAGTCCTTGAGCCAACAAGTGTGCCGCTAATAAATTATCAGAAATAGCATAAAGCTTTCTTCAATAAGCATTTCATTCTTAGTAATCATTCAGGGTTTGGCGAGAAAGCACTTGAATGGTTTAATACTCTTAACATATTATTAGGACACCACACTGAAGTAGCATGATGTCTAGACAGTAGTAAGTACCATACTTCAGCTTAGAATGTGGCCAAATTTAAGTGGGAAAAATTTAAACAAGGAGAACACAACGTACCAAAAGAATGGCCCACCCTGTGGGCAAGAAGGCAAGGATAGCAGCAAATAAATCTGATATGGTGAGGCCACAAACCACAAATAAGACGGTCATGACTGACATGAAGCCGAGGAACAAAAGCGCTTTGAGAATCCTGAACATAAGCTGAAAGTCGGTACCAAATCTCCTTCTGCCCATGGATACCATCTAATGGAAACAAAGAATGCAATCTTAGATCAATATGCAAATACTATTATTCAAAGTCTTCTTCTAGTCTGCCTAAACAGTGCAAATAGCCAAATATGTTGTTTATGCACTCCCAAACATGTTCACAAGCATTAATCCAGCTATTAGGTAAAGTTCAAACCAATATATTTAAACTTAATAATTGATATTTAATCCAAATAAGATATCAATGAATTCCTGTTGTGTACCTTCAAGACAAGTAGAGCAGTGAGCATAACTACCCAAGAAAGTGCATAGACCTTCAAAGAATTCATGTAAAGGTTAAAAGAAGGTTTAAAAGACATTGATAGGTTAGCAAGAAAACATATATTAGTGAAATAAGTAATACCAGCCAATTCTTGCTGTGATGAGCTATATCAAGGTGGTAGACAATTCCATATTGGTAGATGAAGAAGCGAAATGCAAGTATTATCTCAAGAATTCTTCCCCGAAAATTTGTGTGTTTGAGGTGTTCCTGCTCTTCATCCCACCAAGATTCCCAACTCTTATCGGGTGAGATCCCAATACCACCACGATTTCCCATCCATCTTTTCCAATCCGTCCAATCATCTACAGTCTTTTGCCAATCAAAACCAGATGGATTGAAAACAAAAGGAGCAAACAACCAGGAAGCAACAAGGAACCACATGGAAAAAGTGATGAACCAATAAAGTTTTGAATTTCTATAAGATTCCCCATAAACCTCATATACAATCAATAAGATAAATAACTCCAACCCTTTGACAAAGTGACTGCGTGAATACAGCCTGTAGTTGTCACCAAACTTTGCATGGAAAACAACAAACCCACGACCTGTTGCCCGGTATTTAGCACCTCCATGCAAGATTGTTCTTCCATAGTAATGTGCCTTTGTCCCCAACTGGAACGTGAAGAACACAGAGGCAAGCTGCAGCTGCATGATAATGAAGTCACCCAAGGCAGTGCGAAACCCTTTTTCAAGGCCAATTTCCATAACCATAGGCAGCACCAGCAACAAGCCCAGTTGAAAGACAGACTGCGTAGCCAAAGCCTCTTCAAGGGCATTGCTCTGGTGTATGATTGGATTCTCCAAAATCTCCCTCTCTATTCCACTCATAACCATGTATAAACGTCCATATAAGAACACATATACAATCAGCACTGTTACCTGAAACAAGATAGAATAAGTAGCTATAGAATGATGGCAAGTTGACAACAATGCTCTAAGAGTCTAAGGGTTCTTTAAACAAGGGCTGATTTAGCAACATCGTCAAAAGATGTGATTTTAGCATGAGGGGGAAACTTAGTTACAAAATTTACTACATCATTAACAACATATATATTCTCATCTGAACAGCAAGGTAGCAATTAGTCTTGTCTCATTAAAAAGAACAATAACCAATAGCAACTGGATCTGCGAGTGGGTGTGCATCTAGATGTGTGAATGGCAATAGTTCAAGTTACATACCATACTACTAAAATAGAATCCAACTGTTGTGAAGTAAAAGGACAACATCCTATAGAAGTCAAATCGGCGTCCAAGCCTGTAAACATCACGGCTTAGTGTCTGCTCTCCATTTCCATTTGCAACTTTAGCCTCAAATAATGATATCTGATTCATCCCCACATCACGTCCCTTGCCGACTTGGACGTACTCATGGTGTGTTATAAACCCCCCTCGCATAGTTGAGTTGTATCCTAAATATATTTCAATTAGTCCCTAAATAATACCTATTACTTATAAAGTCAGTGGTCTTCTGATCAATAAAAGCTTACCAGCAAATATATCCTCACTTAAATTAATTACTTTGGAAGCTTTGCTAATGCCACCCCTTGTTATATGGAAAATTCTGTCAAAAATATCTGGATGCCCATAATGGAAACGTACCCTGTGAAGTTTGATGGTATTAGCTTGACATTCTTGTCATAAAGCATGTAAAATAACTCGTGTATGGAATTTGAATTTAAATTATCAATAATATAGCTGCTGGTGTGATTTAGATAAGAAAAAATATATATAATAATGAACAAAAGCGTGGGATAGATTCTGCATGACTTTATTTAATTTTATAGGATTAAAAAGCTAAACAATGAACAGATTATATGCGAGTACATGACATTAAGTTTTAACAGCAGTCATCTACTTATCTATTGTACTTTCTTTAGTAGCACCTTGAAAAATTAGCTGACAATGTAATGGCACCATGTACTCTATAATGCAACAGATTTTGTATTATCTTTATTTTTTATTACATAAGGCTGACGGATATAAATCTGTTACCCCAGAAGCTTAATGTCCTAGTAGTCTTAGCAGATTTTATATTTTAACAGGTATATGCACATACAAGTCCATGAACATATACAAAATTTACAAATGACATGAGAGGTATCTAATCAGTTCACAAACTCATGGTCATCCAGAGCCTAATTACATTACCCTAGCCAAGCCTGAAAATTTATATTATATGGTAGTTCATTCCAGCCCAGTTTCTGTAGCATAGGTCACTCTTTGTTAAGTGTTTCAGAACTTGTTTATCAAAAAAGAAAAAAGAAAAAATAAGTGTTTTAAAACTCAGGCTGCCCAGCTAATTGCAAACCTTTACTGTAAGAGAATAATGCTTCTCTCTAAGTGCCATGATTTTAAAATGAATTAATTTGTTGGAAAGCAGTGGCTTTGATAAAAAAATCAACTGTGAGTCTGTGACAGATAAGAAAATACAGAAGATAAAAGTAACTAGAAACCAAGAAAAATGATACCAGCAACTCCTACCCGTGAACAAACTGCAGAGGAAAACTTGCATAAACATTAAGCTACGTGTAAAAACAGGCTCACCTAAGAGGATTTGCCAAAATTCGTTGACCAATAGTTACAAAGCTAGTCTCTTGATTGGACATGAACCAAGCAAGCGATGACACACTGTACAATAAAAGAGCACCAATTAGCTTATTAAATAGACTAACACTCCGTGTGCATGCAATGTGCTGTTGCATAGAAAACTCTAGGATAGTGAAGTGACCACAACACCCTATTCACATTCAGGACACTCTGCAAAGACAAACTTACCTTCCAGTGAATATATGCTCTCTCAATCCCAAAATTGTAGGTTTTCTCTGACCACGACGAGTCTTTAGAAATTCCTCCAGTAAATTTCTCATTTTGAAAGCTTCTTCAAAGTAATTATCCTGGAAAAGAGAATATGAAGAACAAGGTAACTTCGTTCTCACCACCAATCCTCTGATCTCTCCTGCACAAATAGCTTACATATATGATATATCAAAACAAGAACCAAGGTAAGTACCTGATTCATGTCTATTGTCTGCAGAGCTTCTCCCCGAGTAAAAATGATGGCATGATTTTGATTTTCAGGTTTCCCTTCACCAATATCTATTGGACGACCAGGAAGCTTGATACGGTATATTTCCTAGAATATGAAAAAAATTCCACATTTATTCATGAATTAGTGGATATTTTGAATCTGATACAAAGCAATTGAATACAAAAAGTGCAAGGGCAGCATCTTCATACTCTCAGTACATTGCTACAGTGTTTAAACCAGCAAATTCAGGAAAGATATGGCTGAAAGAGTGCAAATGATAAAGAGTCCCAGGAACGTGGGTAGGATAGAAGTACACTGACATAAACTGACCTTTCAAAGAATCTCTAAGATCCTTTCTATATTAACAAATTCTTCAGAAATGCTTCGACTTAATTTAATAGTATTTACATTTTGTTTCCAAAAATTCAGTGTTATTTCAATTCTAGTTTTAATGCATAGCTCTACATATGCTAATTCAGCCTCCATGATTCATCAAGAATACTTGTTTAAGATATGTGAAAAGTTCCATTTGAATTTTTCCTTTCACAAGTGTAAGTATGGTTAGGTAAATCTACAAACATAAATGATTAGCTAGCAACTTGGGAAACTATGAGAAAAACTAACTTGGTAATATTTATGCTTAAAGCAATAACACAGTAGAGACATACGAATCAAGCATTTTGAAAGAAAGATTGAATTATCAAAATTAAAGAAAATTATACATCTAGCAGAGAAGGTTAAATATTATTTTTTCAATTGTACTCGTGTTACTTAACAGAATACGTCTAAATTTGATTTGAAGATGCAAAGGCCAAAGATTGCAAAGAATTAACTAATCATAATCCATAAACTAATGACAAATGGAGCTTACATCCAGAATGTGGCAATACATGAAGATATAAATAAAAATTTAAGTGGATCAAATGTAACCAAAGCTAGTTTAAATTTTTTCCATCAATATTCCTCATGATGGTTGATAAAAAATATATATATTAGTAAATAAGAAAAGAGAGAACCTGATGCAAATAAAGATCACTAGGATTTTAAATTTGTGTATCTAGATTGAGATTATCCGTTAAGATTTCATTTTATAGTATTTTGAATTTTAATCATTATCATTTGAATAGTTATCTTGTTATAAGAATAATACTATAAATAAGATATAAAATCGTATTTCTAAATTCAGACTTGAATCATGAATTTAGTATATGTTTCTCCCCTACTTTTTTGTCTATTATTCCTACTTCTTAGTCTTCTTAATCATAACTAGTCTTTCTTGATCTTCCCCTTTCTTGTGTTTCTCTCTATTATTAGCTTTTAAAGTATATAGAAGAACCATTCAGTTTTAGCAAATTATGTTAGTATTAGCAGACCAGTCTATTATTGGCCCATTAAGCCATTTCATCTTATTTTGAATGATGCACAGTGAACTAATATCTGCATGTATCATGCATGGTTCATTGAAAATGACCTAGATCAGAAAAAGAAATTATGATCATAATCAAATCAGAGCATGAAGATAATCGGCCCGCAAAGTAGGAGTGTTATCTATAAACAAGCATCAGCTAGATAAAATTTCCTGAGCACAATGTCGCAAATGATAAGAGATTACAACTTGCAAGCCTAATATGATTTTCCAATCCTAATTGGTGCTTTGCAAGAATGGTTAATTAGACATCCGACATTTCTACAGTTTCAGTTGCACGTCTTTTTGTTCCAACTTACAAAGGACTATGGTCTACAATCAGCCACTTCAGAATCATGCCAATCATTACTACTGGAAACCTTTATCAGGCATGCCAAGTGTAGGAAGACAGGTGTCAGAGCTATTTTTTAAGTTTTGTGGATTGAAAAGAATAGTGAATTTTAATATACACAAATTATAGCAAATTTTTTTTTGGGGGGAAAAGTTGTGGTTTTTCAAAAGCTGAAAGATAATTCTTAGTTTCTTAAAAGATTTAATGAAGAGCGTGTATTGCATAAGTATAGAGGTTTGGAGTTTTGTTGACTATTGGCGTAGTTTTATGTTCTTTTAGTGGATTTCTAGTCCACAAGTTGTTGTCCTTTATTTATTAATATAACACGTTGTTTCATATTTTAAAAATAGTATCTTGCAAGACTACTTGCTATTTTTGTCCTTTTTATGTCCTTGTTAATGGTGTCATCCAACTAAAAAGGAGACTTTTTATTTGAATTACGCTCCCCATGGGCATAATTTATAAGAACTGTTATTTTTTATCATAATGCATACATATGAAAGTTCACTAAAAATCCTAAACTTTTTAAAGCCAGGAGATATCTTTCATACCTCGTCTAATTTGTCCCCTCCTTTGACAAGAACAGAAAAGTAAACTTTTTGGGATCTTCCATCCACTGTCTCCTCTCTTTCATCTATGTAAGCAACACGTAGAGATGGATAGCTGCATATAATCAATAATTTTTAAATGCTTCTCAAACAATTCATATATCCAATGGAACTATGTATGGTCCAATTGTGTTTTACTCACTGCAACATTAGCTTGAGAATATTGGTGGCACAACTTTGGTCTCGAGGGTCATTGGATTTTTTTTGAATACCATACACCTGACAAGAAACAACGTAAGTAAACTTCAAATCAGCCAAAGCTTGTCCAAAATCAGAGAAAGCCTTCTGGTCTTCTTCGCTTAACTCTGAGGTTCGGTCACCACCAGAAATGGCTGCCAAGTAAACAATAGTAAATACTGGTTGATAGTTGAATAAGTATCAATATTCAAATGATGTAGGAACAATAACTAATCTCTTATTTAAAATAATCACTAACCCTTATCCCCTTCCAACTCCAAGTAGCATTGAAGTAACAAAGCCTGCCTATAATACATCATACCTCTCACTGGAAAAAGCATAAAGAAAAATTATGATTTCAACCATAATATACTCAAGTAAAAGTGAATTTCATCATTTACCACAATCCAAACCTGTTCTGGAAAGTGTCTGGGCTCTGTAAGATACCCATTGACGAGTTAACTCTGACTTATCCTTGGGGGAATATCCAAGTTTAGAATCATTTATCCTATCCACAAAATTTTGCCATTCATCTAATTTATAGCAGAAGGAAGCAAACAGTTAGCAGGTAGTTAGAAAAATAAAGGAAAAACGTAGCAATTACTTAAACTCACCGGGATATATTTTTTGAAGGTAGAACAAAATTGTTATTCCATCCTCATTTTCCATATTAAGTTCATCATCAGAATATAGGACATCTTCTTTGTAGTATGGTGTCAGAACACTAAACTCATAAAACCAGAAAAGGAAATTGATATTTAAGTAGTACGACAATAATACAAAATGTCATCTATGACAGACTACCATAAAATATTTTTTTGATAATGGCTTAAAACCACTCATGAGATATAGGTAAGGACATATTAGCAGATATAGAGAGACGGAGAATTAGAAATAGAAAAAATGTGTAACATTATTTATACGGATAGATGAGAAAAACAACATTTTCTCATTTTGAAATAGATGCAGCAATTAGTAAGAAAATGAGGCTCCAGTCTAACTCCTAGTGTTTCATTCCCATTAAGTAGTTTGCAATCTGTTACTCAAAACTGAAGTAATTTCCTAATTACCTAAAGGAGAGCATGTCACGAACTTTGGGTGCGCTCGGCATATTCATAAAAAGAGAATTTGCAAAGAAAGTAATGCGGCGGCGAGCTTCCAAATTTGTAGGCACGTTTATGGCAGATTCCTTGACAGTCAGAAGCAGACAAAGTCGAACCACCTATAAAGAGATGCAGTCAATAATAAGAACAGTAATCCAAGATAAAAATAATTTGCAAGTAAAACATACCTTTTCTCTCCATGACTTATTCCTTGTCAGGTGCAAGTCGATCTTTTCAAACCTCTGTACTTTCTTGCCATCCAAAATTAAAAAATGACGACGAACCTTATCCAGAATTCTTCATAGAGGAGCAAAAGTCATAAGATACAGGAAAAATAAATTCTGATTTTGATCTCTAAGATGCATAAATACTCCCAACCCCTCCTTCCTCCCACTGAAAATAACCCTCCTAACTATCGTTTTGACTACTTACTCATGGTCTTTGACAATAACATCTTCTGTGATAATCTCCATAATATCCTGAAGGACATTTACTAACTGAGGTTTGGAACTCTCAACATTATCTTCTTCAGCTAGCTGTTAATATTCCCAGCTAAGTCATTAGTAGGTACTCAGTATGGAAGAGTGGCGTCTCTAGGTCATGCCTGCCAGGCACTATTTAAAGACAAAACACATAATTTAAGTACTTTACCAATAATTTCAAGAATTTCTCCAATCTCTCACTGAGTGAGGGAAGCCCACTCATCCGGAAATTAATCAAAAATATCCTCTGTCTTATACTGTTATCGATTTCCTCATATATCAGCCTCAAAATCCTATTCCACAACAGGGACAAAATGTTATGATGCTTTTCAACGAAGAGGTCAAGGATAGGACAAAAATGTTTTTCAAAGAATGATTTAAACAGTTAGTAAATTTTAGTCTATACAATTCAAGCTGATAATAGATTATTCCTTACGTCTTATCCTCTTTATCTTCCAAAAGACGGTATATTATATCCCTAAGTGTCTCATAGCATTCAATAACTGCAGAATACATATATTCATCACTCTTAATCTTTCTGAACAAATCATCATCATCCTTTCCCTTAAAACCTTTTGCCATGTCCAGTGCTATAGGAATCTATCACATTCAAAACAAAATTGATTATAAGTGAGATACAAAATTCCACTGACCAATAGAGTATTGATTATGCTTGAAGCCATGACAACTATATTACCTTGCTAGCAAGCAAAAAGGGGGGCCACTGCACTACAGAAACATCACCTGGAGAATATGGAACGAGCAGTAGATCTGTATCACTGAATTATTAAAAGCCAAAGGAAATAGTCAGAGAGTAAGTTTGATGCTTTTGTCAAAAGAACTATACAGAAGAAGCAGTAGAACCTGTTGCTGATCAGGTCTTCCACTCGCATGCTATCTATGAACTCATTCCAAACTTGAGAAAAATTAGCAATGTTCTTCCGTTCAAGTGACTCATCCTGCATATGGAAAAGTGTTCCATTTATATAAGGGCAAGGAAGATGAGATGTTGGCATAGACTTCAATTAATTCTAAGAATTACAATAAACCTCATAACAAGATTGAACACTATGATTCAAACGAAGGAAAACTCAGTAAACTTGCAGAGAAGTAAAAACAAGCTAAGAAATGCAATCAATCCACTCTTCCCTCGACTATTAACTGAATTCAGTTACTCAAAACCCTGTGTTTTGGCAACTGAATTATACTCCTCCTAAATCCAGCCTGTAAATAAAACAAAAACAGAAAAGACAAAACTAGGAAAAACGACAATAAGCAAATAAAGAGAAAAACTAAGTAGATGCTCCTGCATCAGATGTCCAAGCCACAATTGTATAAATAAAAAAAACACTTTAACACAGCACTACCGGAGTTTTCTTCTTGCCACCCTTGTTTGTTGAAGGCAAAAGACGACGACTGAAAGCTGAAGGCACCGATTCAAATCTAGAACGCAACATCCCAAGTGTCCGTATCTAAGAAACAACAAATGATATGATTCAATCATCAGGAAGAGAACAATTGACCCAACCAGTTCATGTGTTAAAATAATAATAAATGAGAACTCCAAGATTAAAAAAAAAAAAAAAAGGAAATCACATTTTCATGGGTTTTAACAAATCACTATTTTCATATCCTCTGCCACTAACACCATTATCACTACTACCATGGTATGTCAAAAAAATTCCACTAACCTCACCCAAATGACTGAAGGCACCGTGGATCCCACCAAATAGAGTAGAAAATATGGAATACCAGATCTGTGTGTCCATAAAATAAACCTACATACCAATAGAACATCTTTACAGTAATTTAAAAAAAAAAAAACAATTTTAAGCATAGGACAAATTATTCACTCCAATTAATTCCTTTGTCATCTACTTACCAGAATAATTGGTGCCCATATTGCAATAACAACAAAGATATTGTGGCTAACTATGGAGGGGGAAAACAAAAGTAAGCATAGGCTACAGTCCCATACATAATAAGAATAGTCAAGACAAGAAAAGAAAAGAAGAGTCGTTATGTTACCATTGGGAAAGAACTCGTGCCATTGGTAATTGTCAATATACATATCCATTATCAATTTTGTTGGTTCAACAAGCGGTAATATCTGTTTAACATAACACATAAGTTGAGGATAAGTTTGTAGAATCTCTCTACAAGCTTAAACTTTTAAAAGAAAAAAAGCAGCAGCAGTAAATCAAAGAATTTAACACTTTTTAGCAAACATTACATAGAAGAAAGTATTTTAATAAGTCCAAATATCATAATCACTATTATGCCAAAACAATGTAGACTTGAGTTTGTGGCAAATGAATATTGTTAATTGTAATAGTCCATAGAAGTGCTTTATTTTTCAACTCATTTCGTTACTTATCAAAAGATAATGGCTATTGACATCTCTAAATGGAAAGTACACATAAGACTGTAATTTTTTTCACTGACATGATTGATTCAATGCAGCTAAGTTCATGAATACACCTCCATGCAAACAGACTGTATGTAAATGCAAATGCCAGCATATATTTGTATGCTTATACTCACCTAGGGTTTTTTCATAGAGACAGACTACTTATAGAATATGGGAAAATGGCAGTATTAGACTTGCCATTATGTGAAAATGAGCACTTTAGTCCTGATATTTTTAGGTTAGACAGTTTTAGTCCAATAATATGATAGTTGAGCCTTCTTATCCGTCGACCATAAATAAGTTGAGCACTTCTAGTCCTTTTATCAATTTACACTATAGTGCTCAAGTTGCATTTCTAACAAGACTAGAATTGCCCAACCTTAAAATATCGCTATTAAAGTGCTCATTTAAGAAAATAAAACAACCTTTAGTGTCATGCATCCAACAGAATATACCCCCCAAAACTTTTAGAATCGAATAATTTCATCATAAGAGTATATACTCGAAATAATTATTATTGAAAAATCGATCAAATTTTCACCTCCACATAGTAACTGAAAGCTAGCTTGCTGATCAGCAGCATGATCCAAAACAGAGTATATCTGAGAAAGTAAAAGAGAAATTATTACATACAAGTAAGACCACAAGACAAGTCGAAAATAAGAAAAGTCTTTGGGAATTTACAAAATTACACCCCAGAAGTCCGTCCTGACAGCCTACCCCTCTTAGAAGATGAAAAATATAAAAATAAAACAGATAACAGCTTTTTCTTACTTGATCAATGAGAACAGGTCTTCATGCATGCCTCTTCCTACATATAGTTTTGGCTGCAGTGTGGCCAAAAATAATAATACAATGCTTATATCAGTCTGAATCAAAAACTACTGAAAGAAGATACTTAGATAAGTTCAAACTAAACGAACTGTGGCTTGGTAGAAAAAGAAAAGGACGAAAAATATGAACACTAGACATTCTTGCCTGAGCCCACCACATAATGAGAGTAATAATCCACAAATTAGACCGCTCCATGGTTCTCCGAAAAGGTGGAAGCAGAAATACAATAGCAGCCAACATACTGGGTATCAAATAGATTGCAACAGCGTAGCTATATAGTGACTGGTTCCTCCAATTCCAAACCCAACTTCTGAAGAATTTTATGAGTCCAGTTGGGTTCTGTACTGTGCTGAAATAAAATATTGGCAGAACCACACCCCAGACAGCAGCTACCACAAATTTCAAGAGATATCGAACTATTTGAGTGATTTTCAAGCTTTTCCAGGCATTAAAGCTGAGAATTATATCCAGAGTGGCTGCACAACACAGATAAACAGAATAAGATTGCTCAATCAAAAGATAATACATGATTAGAACAGGACATTATGGGTAATATTTACTTCTATATTATTAAAACTGCTGACAGCTGTAACGCGCACATATATTTCTTCAATTTGCAGAGATTTGAATTAATTACCTCCATAACCTATTCCTAGATTTACACTAAATTTAACCACACATGTCTAAAGTATTATCAGTACCTTGTAAAAAGTTAAGGAAAGCAGAGGTAATAAAGATGCTCAGAACACTTCGGAAGACATCCTCGTCAAAAAAAGCAGCAGGAGATCCAGAGGGACTCCATGCAACAATAAGCATAGCCTGAAAAATAGAATATAAACATTGAGGGGCAAGCTAAAGGGAAAAACTGGTTCAATTTCCCTTGTGTGTTCTACAATCACTGAAACATTCCTTTAGGTTTGTTTGCATACACACAGGAACATTGTGTGATAATCATGAAAGGCATATTAAATCTTCAATCTTGGTCAAGAACATAAAGCAGAATAAACATTTGTACACTTTTCAAAAGGAAAATATCTTTGTCCTTATTTTATGTACAACAATATCTCAAGCCTGTAATAACCACTAGCCTCCCAGAGTCCCCAATATTCCTCACAAATATTTACTCCTACTTTTAAGTCAGCCACCACAGCTAAGATAGGTCAATCAAACACATTTCCATTTTCACTAGTTTCTATTTTTGGCAATATAGAATGAGAGAGTCCACAATAGTTGTGGATGACTCTAAACTACAGCTTACACGTAACATTACCACACCACCTATTGAGTTAACTTTTTCGAGTTGAACTCCATGGTACTCATAGACTCTAAAAAAAACTCAATATGGTATCAAAACACACATGATCCATGAGACTAAACCTGTGGGCCCCAATAAAATAATGTACAATTACATGGGCCTTATTAAGAACAAGATAAGTGGCATACACAAGTAGATGGGCCTCATGCTGGAATACAAAATGAGAGAGTCCCACATTGACTGTGGATGACTCTAAAGTAGAGCTTATAAGTTTAAAGTATCATGGTCAAACCATTCATTAGGTTAACCTACATAATCCATTAAGTTATCTTTTTGGAAGTGGCACTCCAAGCACGGTACTCATGGACTCTAAAAAACACAATACTATTTAACATCGCATATCTGTATATAAATTTTCAATTGAGATTACAAACATAGAAAGGAAACCCAACTTTGAATGTACTACATGAGCCTGTTTGTGGGGTTTTAATACTAAAAACGGATGCATACTCTACAACAAGGAACTATCTGGATCACCAAGGGAACACTACAACCATTCTCTCATTAAACCTCAAGAACTTCATCAACATTACTAAGAGCAATTTTGGCCTAAAGATGTAGGAAACCACTTGTTAAGACTTAAAAATTGGGATCCCAGCATTGAAGTGACATGGCTTCTTTTTCTTTAAACATCCAATTAAAATGTTTGCTCAATTAATAGTTACTGATCATTACTAGAAAGGACACGACTACTCAATGCAGTTAATATAAGTCTAAGTTATATATAAAGTCAAGATAGCTAGTGTAAGGAAATTTGAAGCAATATACCAAGACAAAATGCACATACTCAAACATGAGGCTACCTGTAACGCTAATATAAAGAATATCCACATTCGGTCGAAACTTCTATAGAGGTGCCAAAAAGTACGAACTTCCACAAAATTGGTTTTAGGCTTTTTCCTTCCAGCAGCAACTTGATTTTGTCTCTGTCAAAGATACTTGTGGATTATACATTTTCTATTTAATACAATACTTTACTATGTGAACCAAAATAATGTCAAGTTTATAGGACACCGGTTAGTTTCGTTTCCATCTTGAGAAATGTCATATGATAATACTTCTAAACAAGTTACTAAAAAAAATTACTGTGCAATTTTTCTCCCACTTCCCCAGCATCTTCCAAGTTTAAAGGTGAAGACGGGAAATGAAAAGAAACATAAAACAAAAGGTATACAAAAGGAAAAGAGATATATACCTGATTAACAGGCTGAACCCCATCTGAATGTCTAAAAAAAAAGTCGGATTTAGAGTTCATTGGCCATCCTAGCCCAAAACATTTTCCAGACCTACAGAAAAGAAACATACTTTTTTAGCTACTTGTGCCAGACTGTATATAAAACAGGACCTTATCACTCAAGATACATACCAAAAGTATTCGTTTAGGTCGTCATAGTTTCCCCAACTTGAATGACTTTCCCTACCTCCCCTATTTCTCTTTGCTTCCTTCTCGAAAAAATAAGTGGATGAATGCGATCAGAAGCAAAATGATACTTCAATAGAAAAGTTAATGCATACAAATAAGAATTGTTACCTTGAACAAAACATCATAGATGGGGGTTATAACAGTCCTCAAAAAATATTCTTCATCACGAGCTTCATTTTCGTACGTTTCGCCACTAACAGGATGAACATTGCTATACAGTATCCCATAAACCTCATTGGCCATCTGTTAGATTAAGAGACAAAGATGGCCAATTTAAAATATGTATACAGAGAATGAAGAAATTCAACTGCATATTTTATTGTTTTCAGTTAAACAGTAAAGGCTGTGGTTCCATGATAAGTTGCATGCACCCTACTTTGGGTCAAAGAATAAAACTTTCAATTAAATGTAAAAAAGAGGTCAAATAGAACCATAATGTGTAATCACTCTTTATGTTAGCAAGCTACTGTATTTTTTATTTTAGAATCCATCAGGATGTGATTGGATAAATATGCATATATGGAACATTTTCAACAGCAGTCTGCCGAAACATTAGTTCAGACTTTAGAATGATAAAAATATAAGAAACCCATATAAGAATCTTCAACACAAGAAAAGAGTTTTGCATGCATTTGGAATACACACAAGCATATACAGATATGGAAACTTAATCTGTAGCACTTTTTGCAGACACTAGGAAGTCTAATGTTAAATTTTGAGAATTCACCAAGATATGAGTGCGTACACATGCAAATTTTTACACAGTGTTTGCATGTAACAGGGCGTATAAAAATACTATATTGGGTAGAAAGCAATCTTGAATTGTTGAAAACAACTTTGTTGAGCATTTGAATAAAAACTATTGCTGCAGATGTCTATGGATACACAGACATACGATCAAGAAACATCCACACCACATAAACTGCATGACTACCACAAAGAGAAACATACATTATGGAAAATGTAGCACAGGCATTCAGGCATGAATCGAATATTTGAAGCTTCACCCCATATAAGAAGATAAAGTGCAATATAAATTAGTTCCATTTGTTGCCTGTCAGAAGCTTGCGCAAACCTGAGAAGCAACCAAAAGAGAAAAAATGAAGTTTCAATGCTCCAAATCATGAAAAAATATGATGATAGTTTTAATTTGGTTTAATAGCTGAAATGGTACTGTAACTTTATTAAAGGTTCAGTTTAGTACTGTAATTTTTGGTAAAGCAGAATAAAGACACTAATTTTTCTAAAAATACAGTTTAGTCCTATAATTTTATGGTTAAGCAGAATAAGGATACTAACTTTAAAAAAGTTCCAAAAAAGTCATATTTAGACCATTATTTTGGCCTTTTTTGGACTTATTTAGAACTTTTATAAAGTTAGTGTCTTTATTATACTTAATCAAAAAATTAAAGGACTAAATTGTACCTTTAAAAAATTATTATTCTTATTATGCTTAACTAAAAAATTACAAGACTAAACTATACATTTAGTAAAGTTAAAGGACCATTTCAACACTACACTAGTTTTAATTTTGTAAACTACTTTCAAGGTTTTAACTTACAATAGGAAAAGCAGTTACCTAAGGTTTGATTTACAGTGTAAATAGTGACACCACGAGCTATAATTCTTGAAGATTTTATCCATTAGATGCTGAACAGTACCACTATCCAACTGCAATAGGATAGTAATCAATCTTTACTGATCGGAGAAAAAATATAAGATTTCTTTTGAAAAATTCATCGGAAAAAAAACTTTATGTAAATTAAATATAAGACAGCTTCCAGTGAAGACAATTTGCCTGAGAATAATCTTGAAGATTCCTTCCCCTTGCATTCATATTTGCAAGTAGCAATATCAGGTGTTCCCTCTGATTTGCTACATTTCCTTTCTTTATAACCCAAGAAAAAAAGATAAGAAAACGCAATTAGATAAGCCAATGTTTCCTTTATCAAAAATAAATATCGGTTACAGCCGTCATATTGTCAACGGATCGTTGCTAAAATAGCTTACAGCCATCATATTGTCAATGGATCACTGCTAATCCCGAAAACAGAGGTATAATATTCCACATCACTTATAAGCAGTGATCTAATAATTGTAGTCGTTAAACCAATTAGTATGTTTGTTTATATTACACTAAGAGCACTAAAAGTAGCACAGTTGGAAATTTTCACCTAAAAGAAGGTTTGGGAAAACCATTACTAAATATCTATAAAAATAAATTTAGGCAGGGATTTCTTTTTTCCATTTTTCTTTTGCAGAAAAGGCATTTCAAAAAGTCAATAGGTTTAGGTGCAGCTGAAGCAATTAAGTTCAGTCGTATTTTGGCATGACGAAACTAGACCGAAGGTGAAGAACCATGTAACATCTACAAATCACAGCAAATGCATTCAAGAGAAAGTTACCTGAAACCCAAATATAGAGGACAACCAATCCAGTATATCATTGACAGGTTTAACTCTCTCAGTGGGAACTGTCAAATCATCATCTGGCCCAGTGGGTTTTAAGTGAACTTTGGGCATTGGAAGATTGTCCACATTGCGTAGAGCATGAAGTGCTGCTTTTATCTACATATTTCAGGAGAAGAATTATGAATTATTAGTAAGAAGATGAAGCAGAATGCTGAACAGAATCAAAGTAAAATAACAAACCTCAGGAAGTTCCATGATTGCTGGTTTAACCCCTACAGCATATAATGGAAGAATGTTAAAATGTGCATACTGGTCCCTTTTTCTTGCAACATCTTCTGCAATTCTTTGTGTCTGTAATAAAAAGATTGCAACGATAACATTTTAGTACTTTCCATCCAATAAATGCTGTAAATAATGAGACATAGCACCAAAATTGTGCAAATTATACCGGTAAGTCCATCTTGTGTGGTACCACTGTCTTCAGCACCTCATAAAGAACCGTTGCAATTTGACAGATCTTAGCCATCTCCTCCCTTCAAATAACAAGAGAGAGAGAGCAGAAAATGGAAATAAGAAAAGATACTGACTGGTAAGTAAAAATTTGAAATAAAATGCTTACGGCTTTTTTGTATATTCTCCTTCTCTGATATTTTTTTCATAGAAATCATGATAAAACAACATAATTTCTCTTGGATCATTTGTAGCAAGAGTACGTTTTGCTTCATGTTCTTCCTGCAATGACAGAATATTAAGATAATTACGAGTACTAAAGTATAATCTCAAAACCTTCAATACACATATGGATTCTAGAAATGAAACTGAATTAATATTACTAGAAGCAGGGTGTGATAAGTCTAAATGTTATACTCAAATTTAGTTTACAACTCTGTATCAGATTTCATTAAATTGCTTTCCATCTAATGAAAAATTGAAAACCAACGATATCAACTCAAGATCAAAGATCAAAGCAAGTAAAATGAATATATACTTTCCCAACTTCAAGAAAATACAGGAGCTCTATGGTAAGATAAGTCTCAACTGTTTGATTAAAATACCCAATTTTATATATGCCCAAAAGCTGAATGGAAAGAAATTAAGCAAAGCCAATAAAAATCAACATGTCTACCTTTTGAAGCCTATGCAATAGATATGTTTTAAATTGGCGAACACCACGTCCACTTGATGTTGGATCCATCTTATGAGCCTTCTCAAATGCATGGAAGCGGCCTAAAGAAAATATGGTAGGTCAGAGGCCTTTGCTTTCATATTTTCTTGACATTCAAGGATGCAAAGAGAAGAGCACAGAGAAAGGAATGAAATTATGCACCATATACACTGTCAACAATTTTAAAAACAATTTACTACATTAGTGCAGAAGAGTGCATGTGATTTTTTTCTTTTTTCTTTTGGAGGGTGGAGAATGAAGATATGCTAGATTTGCACATGAAAGAGACAACATACCCCAGAAGCTCAAGAATAACATCTGCCAATAAAAAAAGAAAGCAATAGGCAAAGTGACATGTGTTTATTTTGGTTTACAAATATTTAATAAAAGGTTAAGTGTGACCATAAGTACGAGTAACAGATAATTTCCAAAACAATGTTTAAGAAAAAATTAAAACAATACGCAATAAATAATTAGTCAGCTGAAACTGCCATTTGATGATAGTTGAATGAACATGATAAGAGCTTGGTTGTAGAAATAACGCTAAAGGCAACTAGTAATTTAATTTTAAGCTTGCAAGTGTCAGCCACATTGAGTACTAATTCATGTAGCTCAATATCGATGTTGTATTACTGCATCTTGACCCCCACATTTGTTTTACTCTAACATTCTGGCTTTGGATGTGTCTGCTGTTACAATATATTGTAAGGACAGGAAGAAGAGCAAATTTCAGTGTCGAGAGTCTGAGCACTACATCTCTCTTTCTCAAGGCATGGAAGTGGAGTGGACAGCTATGATATTCCAAATATACTAAAAGGATTCACTTCTCATACCGATCTCGATGAGAGTGATCAAGTTCAGTTATTTATTTAGGACTATCAGTTGAATTCTACCAAGGTATAAAATCCACCCAAATTATCTACCATTATAAGTCAATATATATATTTTCTTTTTCTTTTTCTTCTCCTCCATCTCTCAGGATGGAACATAGAACCCCGAAAAGGCCCCTGGAAAAACAGCATAATACATCCTGGTTCAAATTCTGTTCTCACATTATAAATCTTGCTAATTGTTACATACAACCAAAGATCCAAGCTTTGTATATTTCAAGGTTCACATTACAACAACCCATTCCATATCTGCCTATGGTAATGTCAGCTATGACATTCCAAATATCCTAAAAGGACTCACTTGTTCATGCTGGCCTGATGACAGTAGACAAGTTTAGGCATTTACCTGGAAGTATTAGTTGAGTATGTAAAGAAGTATACCTAAGCTAAATCCCTCCCTAATTGTCAAATATTACAAGTCCATATCTCTCTTTCACTTGGGATGAACACGAAACACTCAAAAGGCCCCTGGAAAAGTAACAGCAATTCATGTATTTTCTTACATAATAATCATTTTTTTCTAAATATTGTTAATTGTTAAATACAAATACTATATTTCCACCAAAGCTCCTATTTTTTTTTCAACGCCCAAATTACAATACTGTACTACATAACTGCCTCTAGTACAAACCCACGTTTCGCTCATAATTGAAGAAAAACAAAACCAGCAGGCAGCTTCTTACCAGAACATTCAAAACTATCTAATAATTGATAACTAACAACACCAACTAGTAATAAAAAAAAAAGAAAAATAAACAAACAAACAATAAATTAAAAGGAATAGAAATAGAAATAGAGGAATTGCGGAAAGATAACAACAAAATGAGATAATTAAGAAAACGATTGAAGAAGTGACATACAGAGGTAAGCAACCCTGGGATTATCTTTCTCAATCTCATTAGCAACACGAAGAATAGGAGCAATTGAGGCAAGAGACGATGGAACAAGTTCACTATCAAGAGCTGCACCACTGTCCTCATTAGGCAAATCCACCATACGAGTGGGCATTCTCGCAATTCCTCTCGAAAGCGTTCTAGATAGCCCCGCTTCGGTCTTCGTCCCGCTGGAGCTCGCCATTTCCAAACGGCGCCCCAACAATGAATCTTCGTTGTTGTTGTTCTTCTTCTACAATGGAACTTTATTTTGTGTATGTTTCGGCAAGTGTGGTATAAAAGAGAATGAATCATTGTCTTCAACATTGGTTTTTCTTGTTGTATAACATGAAAAGGAAATAAAGAAAGAGATACGTAAGATACTTGGGATGAAAAGTGGGACATAGTAGAAAGTGGAAATTGTTTCAGAAAGAAAATAAATGCAGCTCCTGAAGAATAAATTTTTGAATATTGATTAATCTAATGGAAATGCTTTGTTTATCGTCGTGCTTTTGCTTTTGCTTTTGCTTTTGCGCAGATCATTTGGCCCTTCTGATTTTTCCATAAACAAAGCGAGACTGAGACACAGAGTGCTTTCTTTTCTTTAGCTTTTTCTTTTTTGCTTCGTGAGGGATGCTAACTAGCGGCAACTTATCGCGGTGAAGTGCGCGCGTCAATGACAACGTTGTGTTAGCTTGGCTGGTCCTTTGTTGGTTTCGAGGAATTTCTAGGGCTTGCAAGCTGACTTGGCGGTTTCTTATAAGATGGCTTGAAATTCATGGCAATTATATAAAAAATAACTTTTTAAAAAATTTATAATAATAAAAATAATATTTTTAATATTTAAATTATATATTTTTATAATTAAAAAAATAATTATTATAATTTAATTAGATAGTTTAAATTAAAAAACAAAAATTTATATTCATTTAATTTTATCTAATTAAATATCGTTACATATTTATTGTTATAAATTTTAATAATATTTTTTTTAACTAATATTAATATATTATTACATACTATTGTTGGACTAAAAAATTAATATTAAATCAGAAAAACAAGCCCACTTTATTAATATTTATGGACTATTGTTAGAAGATTTTTTTACATTAAAAATGCATAAAAATTATAATATTGATAATATTAATTGAGATAAATAAAAATAAATAAAAAGATTGATATAAAAAATTATATATATATTAAATTTTAAAAAATAAGAAATTAAATAATTTAAAATTATATCTCTTTAAAATATGTTCATTTCTCAAATCAATTTTCATTGTCAGAACAAATTATTAACACCTCTAGGATTATTTTCTTTCTTCGCAAGTAAGTTATCTTTGGAATCAGCTTTCTTCCGCCCCGAAATCTCCACCGTAATTTGGGCACGGTTCCGTGAGGAATTAGTTAGTTATTATTCTTGATGTTATAGTATTTAAAAATAAATAATAACAAATTTTACTCATTTATTAAAACTTGAGTTAATAATTCAATACATAATTAATTATAATATATAAATATATTATAATATTATCATTCTTTAAGGTTATTTCAGTGTTAGCCAGCCTTAATGATTTTTTCTTTATCTAGATTGCTTCGTATCAATCAATTTTATTTTTTAAAGGAAAAAACATAAAACAAAAATAAAATATATTAATTTTTTTTTACCCAAATAAAATACACGAATTAAATATCTAAGTTATTTATTATTTTTTAAAAATATATGTACTTATTTTATAAGTCATTGATGTACATTAATAATATTATCCAATCACTAAATAATTTATTTCGTTATATTCTCACTCATTCCAAATTTTAAATGTATGAAAATATATTTTAAAAAAGTTATTTGATAGAGCCACACTTGGGAAAAGTTTTCGTGGGCTCTATTAGATTTTTTTTTTTTTTTTCCTTTCTAAAATACTAACTGTATTAACATATATCAATTTTAAAAATGAAAAACCAAATTTGATTAGTGAAATATTAGTTATAGAACATTGTCATTAGTTTTAGGTCAATTTGATATGTAATATTGGCAGTTTACCGACTATATTTTGTTAAGTGTATTTAAATTATTTTAACTCTATGTTAATTTAAATAAAAGAATAAAATTTAATATTTAATTAATAATTTATTTTTAAAATAATTTATTTTAACTATAATATACAAAATAGATAATTTTTTTATAAAATGAATAAACAATAAAGAATAAAAAGAAATTTAGATACTTTATTAATTATAATAAATATTTATAAAAAGAAATATTAAAAAATAACAATATAAATTATTTGACCTTATTAATTAACATAAAAGTTGATATAAAATTAGATGTCCAAAAACATATCAATTATGTAATATAAATTTATAAAATTAAAAAATAAATTTATGAATTAGTAATGTATACATCGACTAAATTAAGCAGCAATTTGCAAATTTTAAAATCAATACAACCTATTTTCACCTATAAAACAAAAACTTTAGTTTAATACTGCTAAATTTTGATCAAATTAATTGGTTTATTAATTTTATATCCACCCATATAACATATTTTAATAAATAATATTTTTTAAAATATCATAAAAAACTGATAAAATTGTCATTTTTTTCCTTAAAATACCATCGTTTTTTTTTTTTTTTTTTTTTTGCACTTTATTCTTTCTTTTTTTAATCTCATTTTTTGCACATCATTCATGTGAAAGGCAATTTCACCCTAGCTCGAACCATATAAATTCAGCTTCATCTATATTGAACTACATGAAAATTATTTGACCATGAAGAATTGGAAAGGAAATCGACTTTATTTAAATAAAATATTAATGACAAAATTTATCATTATTTTAAAATATAACAATATTTTTGTCTAAAATTATTTATAAGTGATTCATATTTATATATATAATATATTATAAGAAAATTTTAAAATATTTTCTTAATTAAATATTTTCCAAAAAATTAATTGTTTGAATTCCATTATTCTCGTGATAAATTATACTTCAGGTGGATAAGTATGATGAGGTGGACTTCATGGCTCTTCATATTGACTAAAATGAATCCCAATTCACCAAAGGGCTATCGGCCAATCAATAACATAGTTAATAGTCAATCAACCTCCATCAATTTGATAATATAAGGACTCTGTTTTTTTTTTTCTATACAGCAAAGCAATAGTATAGAGAAAATAGATTCATTTTAAGAAACAGATAAACTCAAATATTTTTAACCTCCTTCCGCACCTTTCTCTCTCTCTCTCGCATTAATCTATTATATATTTTTATCTATTTTTTACTATACTTACTATTTTAATATTACATTAGTATAAAAAAAAATCTCCGTAAAGAGGGGAAAGTGTCTGAAATATTTGACAACTACATATAACATGTGGTATTTTGTGAAATGAAATTTTATCTACACAATTGTGGTATTTAAAAATTGAACACTTATGTATTTGTAATATATTTGGCAATTATTATTTTTCTTTTACATTAGACTAAATAATTA
This sequence comes from Elaeagnus macrophylla, assembly GCA_029378325.1. NCBI lineage: Eukaryota > Viridiplantae > Streptophyta > Magnoliopsida > Rosales > Elaeagnaceae > Elaeagnus > Elaeagnus macrophylla. The sequence continues at coordinate 12,441,727 of CM055646.1, forward strand.
TCAACTAATTGGATTGAGATGGAAGTGGAACTGTCTTTGTCAAAAGCACCATAATATCTTGTTAGGTTGCGAATGTGAGCCATAGTTTCTCTTACAAGGGAATAGATCAAGCAAAAACTATTGGTTATTCCAAGAATAAGTTCATGTGTAATTTAGTTTCAACTAATTACTTTTATAGTAAGTGCAATAATAATTGGTTATTCGAAAGTGTCAAACCATCGGATCACATTCTCAACAACAAAAATGCAATAAAATCAAGATCATAAGACTAGAGATTAAACATGAACGGTCAATTAAAATGTTTGAAAGCATATTCATATATCAAGCTAAGGGCTTTTGTGATGGGAACTAACATATCAAAATAAGAATGTGCTATATCCCATACTTTAACTATTGCAATAAACGTTGCCAAAGAATAATTGAGACTGCTGAGATAGACATTGTGGCAAGATTTTGCACATTTCTTTCCAAGATTTATGCACGACGTAGATTCTTGGCAGGGTTCTACACCAACTCTGACCTATTCTGGCAAAATACCTTGAAAGCATTTACTCCAGCAGGTAAGGTGAAATAAAAGAGAAGAATATCTAGGTGTGGTTAAACAATCTTATGGAAGCTTTAAAAAAAAAAAAAGCGGGAGTAGTTCTCCTTACATAAATCCTATAATGATGAACATGTACAAAGAACCTAAAAGAAGAGGCAGTGGCATTAACCAGTTGTGTCTCAGCTTTATGAATGCCTGAAAAGGATCAATTGATTTGTTTGCATTGATAATTGCACAGCCATGCTTCACACCACAAATCTGCGCTTCTGGCGTCTCTTCTACTCTGCTTTAGAGCTAGCCAATATAATTGTTTATATGGGGCTTGCTCGTGATGCCTGCAATGCAAGTCAAAAGAAATTATTGACGTGTCTCAATTAACAGATCAGTGGAACAGCTTTGCTGATTCCCCAACTAGATGATGATAGCTGTGAATGTCTTGTTGGTTCTTATGTTCGGTATAAACTTCAAAAGGAGCTGACTGAAGACATGATAAGCAGGGAAAGTAGGACCTGATTCTTGGAGGATGTTGCAGCAGCCCACTGCTGACGATGAGTGGTATCATCCGTGGCACGTCTGATAAATATTGTCCTTGACTGCTCGGTTTGACTAGTGGTCGGAGGCGGCAACTCTCTAGTTATCCATAGTAAGAAAGCTGAGGGGACCAAAGAACCTACCAGAAAATCAAAACGGAAAAATAAATAAATTTATTTACTCTTGTTTTTAGACTTGAATGCTTTGTCTTAGCAACAAAAAATAACCCGACTTAAATGAGATCACTGTTAGCAAACAATGCCACATTAAACCATTATGAAAGCATGTCTTTAAATCTGCCACTGTTTATCATAAACTTAATAAAGAGACAGCGTTAGACTTTTTCATTCTCTTTCAGTCCAAAGGAAAGGAAAAAAAAAGGAACTTTTATATAAAATAAGTGAACGGTTTTAGGAAAATATAAAGGGAGAATAACAAAACTAACACCCCTCAAAACTTCTAATAACAAAACTAACACCCTTTATATTTTCACAATTAAAAAAATGACTAATATGTCATTTTTCTTTGAATATTCATCCAATTAAAATTGAACGACGATAATTTAGACTCGCTTATTATTGAACGTTCAATATTTTACGTTCAAATTGAATATTGAACATTCAATATTGAACGTTCAATATTATTGGGGTGTTAGTTTTGTTACTATAAGTTTTAGGGGTGCTATGTTTGATAATTTCCCAAATATAAACTAAGTCCACAATCATCTTCATGACTTCAGTGGGGAGATGGATTGTAGTATTCACAAGCATAAAATTTAAGTTCAATCAAATGAATATTATATAGGAAACAGATAAATGAAAAAATGCCAAATTAGATTTAACTAACAATTCCTTCCCACAAAACTCAGAAGTCTTTTTGCTAGACCAGTATAGAATGAAGTGATATACTCATCAATGAAAATAAGTACCATTGTAGTCCAGCTGATTCATGAAAGGTAATGGAGTTACCTATTAAATAGTACAAAATCACGAACATGAGTACTCTCACTCCAAAAGTTGTCCTCAGGCGCCAATGATAATAAACCTGCAAGAGTTTAAAGGTAAGAAAGGAGCTAAAATAGCTAAAGTTGGGAATTTCATAACCAAATCTTAGTAACGTCCCTAAACAATTAACCACTTACAGGAATATCTGTAAGAAGGGCTACTAAAGCACTTGAAGTAAAACATACTACAGAGACAACTGCTAAGCCAGAAACCTGCGTGTGTTTGTAGACATTGCAGAAATTTCAGTATTTCACTTTGTAATACATTTGAAAGTTCTTCATTATGAATAAAAGTGGTTGGACATGACAAAAGCAGTTTTAACTAACATATGCATGAATTAGAAGTATACAATCAAAGCAGATGCGTTGAATTTATAAACAAATTTAATAATATTAATAATAATAACAAGAAGAAGAAGGAAGCTTGTTCATCAAAATTATCAAAACCAAAACCAAAAAAAAAAAAATTCAAGTCATCAGTTCACAACCTTCCACATGTCAGATGAAGCCTTCTCAGAACGAACTTTCCTCAGCTTCGAAAAGAGCAAGAGACCTGGAAATTAATATGAATAGGGTCGAACATGTTTACTTTGACCATGGATGGTTTAGTCTCAAGGTTATAGTGCATTGTGCTAATAAAGAAAGAAACTCTTAATTGAAAGTGACCATATCTTTCCCTTTCTCTCTCTTTATTTTTTCGATAACAGAAAACATGAACAAAGGAAATTATATTTGACAAAAGTCTCATAAATAAAATTTATACTAGCAACTCCAAAAATATGTATTTGCAACTAGAGAAATCTGAAAATACTTCTATACTTACCATAGCAACCTAATGCTCCTCCTAATAAAAGAACTGCCGTGGAAAGGAAGTCTTCATATACCTGCATAGTAACTGCAGTCACTGACCAAAACTAACTGCCATATTAAGCAAATGTGACAGAAGAAGGTGAAGACACATAGCACAAATACAACTTTGAATGGAAAAAAGAATCGAAATATTTTGTAAACCAATAGATATAGAAGCTAGAATCTTAAAAAGACTGCAGAAATGGTATTTTAATTAAAACTAAAAACAAAAAAACTCATGTGCACATACAAGCAAAACTAGTAGCAAATGAACTCGTATCAAGAATAACGATATATACTCATGTCAAGCAGGGGTAATAACAGGTGCGTTGTAGCATGAGAACGTTTCTAGCTTAAGTGCCTAGTGGTCAGCCAGATACATGGAACAGGAATACAGAGTGATACAATTAAAAACTCAAAGCACAGTCATGCCATAACTACAACTTGCTATCTTTCTTTGTCTGCCCAAAATTGCTGAACAGTTGCAGTTCAAGCTCCTGATGCAATGGATGCTAACGTGTCTGCTCAAGTCTAGGGTCAAGCTCCCACTAGTGGGATGGAGTGAATTAGCATTGTGGTTGAGTGGCTTTGGCTGGTCTCTGCTCCTCATCATGAACGAACGTGTTCTTTTAATATGGTTGCATTTGTTTCTGGATTAAGTCTTGGTTTGTTTTGTTTTTCTATTTGTTAATGTGAGCCTGTTAACCTTTGTTGCTACTGTTTTGGTATTGCTAATGGTATGTTTTGTTCTGGCTCCTTTAGCTAGCTCCTGTTAGTTCCTTGAGAATTTGCAGGATATGCTAGTAAGGAGACTGGTTGTGCTAATGGGGCTTGTGTCATGCTAGCATGGGTGCTAGTTAAGTGTCAAGTTGATTCCTTAGGCTATACTCCTTGTGTAGCTGAAGTTGGAATTCTCAGGTTAGTTTGTTAAGGCTTAGTTCTGTCTGGTTTATTGAATCTGTATGGCACTTTCATTTGGTTTCTGCTTAATGAATACTTTATATTTGACCCCAATTTTTTTTCCCTGCTAAACTGGTTACTACAAAGACAAAAAGCCCAGAAAAGAGACTAAGAAAAACAAAGAGAAGAAACAGATATTCACTCTCACAACTAGTTTCTCAAAAAGAGAGATATCACAATACAGTTTACGTCCAATTATAAGGATCCACCATTCATTTATCTTGCAGTACTTGTGGACACATAAAAATTGCAAAATAGCAAAGACATTTGACTAACTTTAACTATTTAAAGTTGTACACAATTTTGTCAGAAGCTGAAAAGTGGCTTTGCTCACTTATAAAAATTCAATTCTGCCTACCACATGACAAAGTAAATCATACTATCAAAAATAATAAATGAGTCTCTAAAACCAATGTGCAGATTACTTAACTTACTCCAAGAACTAAAAATTCCCTAAACCAATATTCCTTTATTTCTTTTTAGTACAAAAATGAATTGTCTGTGTTGCTTAAATTCCTTTCTTCTATAAAATGAACAAAATGCCACAAGCAAATTTGCAAACTGAACTGTTTCATAAGCAAATCCTTCAAATCTTAAGCAGTGATCCAACATCATGAGTAGCATTAGTTTATCCAATTAAAAATAAATGAAAATACTTCTAAAAAATCAATCAAGGATAGAAGTCCAAAAGAACAGAGGTTATACCTGTGCAACTATGGAAGAATCAATGGGATTTTTCCCTGCACCAATCCAGATTACCACTGCACATGACATCATGAAGATAAAGACAAGTGCAACAACCTAGAGGTCAGAGGAAGAGGTCTCAAAATTAATGATCCAAGGGAAAAGTGATAGAGGTAATTGATAAAAAAGCTTTGAGCTTCTGCTAATAAGCATTTCAAATATAGTTCAACAATTAGCATAACAAGAACTGAGATAAATAGTATTAACAATATTCCCCATACCACGATCACAATCTTTTGGCGGCTGCCAACATGAAGGCTCTGGATCGAACAACAAATTCGATGACCATCTGTGTTTGATGAACCACAGTTATTCTTTGATTTTTCCAACAAGGCCTTCTGAATGTTATTTTCGTCATATTCATCTTCTTCATCATTTGCCTGATGGCAAAGGTCGACCCTATAAAACCATTGCCCATACCAGCATACATATACACCTTATAAATTGCATTCCCTTATTTTATAATATAAAAATCGTATTACACTGATTCTGTGTCCATGTATAGAGTGAATAAAAATTCAAGCAAGGCTAGAAATACAAAGAATCAGCACAATGTTAAAAGAGTTACCTAGATCCAACTTACAAAATGTAAAAATTGATAGTTGTTGGAGATGAAAACAATACTTGAAACTTTTATAAGAGAAACTTCAGTGAGAGCGAAAAGATTTTAGGAAACATTGTGATGCTAGAATATCACGCAGTAGCATATAAAAAACATCCAGCTATATATGATGCATACTTTACTCCTTATGCACTTTTTTTTTGTCACTGTAACTCGTAGAACATTTGAGATGACGAGAAGTTTATATTAAATGGGACTTTAATACAAAGATAAAGGGAGAAGAATATATCAAGAGGAATCTATAGTCTGTAATGTACAAGATCTATGTTACATACGGTGATAAATAGGGCATCTTATATTATCTAATAACAATTAAAATCCTAGTTTGGTAATGACATGAAAACCCTAATATAATATGATAATAATTCCATTAGCAATAAAACTCTTAACATTCTAAATTAATATTAGCTGGTTTTTGCATCCTTCCACCCTAGAAATAGTTGACAGAGTTCCTAACTTTAGCATAAAAATGAATATAATGAACCATTGAATCGCTGAAATTGCAGCACAATAACATAAAGTACAATCCAGAATAAACAACAAAAAGTTTCTTAGAACTTTACCAGAAAGACAAGAGTAGAAGAAATGCTGCAAGAAACAGAATTTTTGGGTAGGCTGTAGCAAATTTTTCATTGTCAAACCCCCAAGAAAACTCAAAATAAATAAATTCCAAAGTTAAATATTGAATCAATAGACTAGATTGTGAAAAGGAACATACCCATAAGGATAAAACCACATACATGAGACCAACAAAGCCATCTTTTACAAGTTGCAATATGGGTAGATATAAAGTATATAAAGTAACCTAACAAAAGAATAAGTTCAATGAATTAGTTATGTGCATACTAATTCCAAAGGTAAGAAGTTTAGCAATTGGAACAATTTTGTCACCAATATAAGAAAGTTTCGAAGCAGGAGAAAAGAAAATAAAACTAAGAAATTTCTATTTAAAAAGAAAGTAGATGGGTCCACTCTGAGGTCAAAGTGTTAGAACGGAAAAGTAACTAAAACTCAAGTCAACCAAACTTAATCCCAGCTACTTGAAAACAAGTCAGAAATTGTTGGCATGGGATTGGTGTTGTATTAGTAGGTTTAACTCATCCAATTTATATGCTAGTTTGTTGCAACCTGAGACTAATACGCTCACCCAACATGAACTAAGAAGAAGATCCCATCATTTTGTCCTATCTAGAGCAATATATTCCATATGATCTCCACCCACGTTTTCATGACCTACTTTTAAATTCTAACCGAAGTATTAATGCAAAACCGTAATAAAACATGAATGGAAAAGAAATATACAAGATTCAAGATATGAACCATCCTTACCCAAGTTGGAAGAGCCAATCATGAAATGAAGCACCTGCAAAGTAGCATATTTCCACAAAGAAGTAATTTTCAATTGTACATAAAAAGAGAATCACGAGACTAAATCATATGCAACCAAGACATATCCAAAGTCAATTTAGCATTCAAGTAAACCTGTTGCCATTCTAATATTCACTATTCAGATTTCACAGGCATGGAACCATACATAATGAAAAAGATAAAACTGGTATATTGATAAGCAATTAGACTCTAAAAAACCCAGTCTCTTTGATAGAGGTTAATTTACATTGAATATGAATGAAACAATAAGAAAATATAAGATGAGTCAAATAGTATATAATGTTCTGTTTAGAACAACAACATGGGATGCGGAGAAAAACTATATAAGTCAAAGATCAAAACACAACATTTCTTACCTTACTTTAGAATAAAATGGAGGGAACAAAACGGATATCAGATAAGAACATGATTCAATGACATTAAGAATATTTGGCTTAAGTGAGGAAGTGTATAAAGCAAGGACAACATTGTTTCCCAACAAAATATTATCTGTTTTGCAATTTTTGTAGCCTAATATGTTCCTAGAAATCATACCATGTATACGATGATTGGAAAACTAGCAGAGATCAAGAGAAGTCTTAGAATTTGCATTCAACTTTGGAGAACTTAGAGATACTTAATGTTTCCACCATGCAAAGATCTAGTTAGAGAAGTAAAGAACACACTTACTTTTTGACGCGTCCATCCTTTATTGCGATCTCGCATGTGAATCCTTAAGAGCTGGAAAAAAAATTCTACTAAGTAAATGAAATAAGAAATCCAAAAGGAGCTCCTTTGCAAGATTCTGCCCCGTGATATACATGTAAATCAGAATCTACTATATTCCAAGTAGACCAATAACACCATGTTAAATGATGGTTCAATAAGTATTTACTTCAGAATTTCATCAGTCATTGGAGTGATTAACAAGTACTCTACATATCTAGCAAGGAACAGAAAATCGCATAACATTAGATTCTACTGTTGCATAATGCAAAACGGAACAAACAAGAAAATACTGTCAAAAACCCAGTATTTATTGCCACAATTGGAGGCATAGAACAAAATATAAGAAGCAAAAAATTTCAACTACGATAAAGTCAATTTAAAGGAACTAAAAATTATGCACTTCAAGAACCATGATGAACCAAATTCTTAAAAAATAATGCAAATATCAACTTCTTCCTTAATTCTATCAGGTAACCACCATAGGCGGGGCTATATAGACCCAAAACCCATAGGCATCAATGCAATTAGAATTTTGAGAAACATTTTGACTTGTTAGTTGTTAACATTTATCACATTCGCATATAGCTCACAAAAGAAAACTGTTGCTCGCAAAAAACCAAATAGAGCCAACAATGAAAAAATAAAATTAAGTTCTTACAAAGAAAAGGGTCAGCAGAAATAACCTGGGAAAAAGCAACGACAGCAAGAATGCCATTGAAGAACGCCAAAGTCATATTAACAATCATTAAGTCAGAAGGAAGACACCCTTTGTTTTCTGATATTGAATCTAAAAGCGCCTTCCTGATCATCTTCTTATTCTCTCTAGTATCCCCAAAACCCACTGAAAGTTGAAGACCTGCCAGAGTCATTACAGATTCATAAAAATAAAAAATAAAAAATCACCTGAAGATAGATTTGTTCCACACAAAAAAAAAAAAAAAAACAGACTGAAACTGGTACGTCCACTTCGATTTGTAGAAATTTAACATTAGAGGATCAAGTGTACGATAAGAGTCTATACACCAATACGAGCCATACGTGACTCCATTCTCTGGGCTTTTTCTTAAATGGGCCACTTAAGGCCCTTTCTAATAACATCCCACTTAACATGCTATATACATACCCCTTTAATAAAATATTTAAAATTTAATGCAATAAAAAAAAAAAAAACAGAAACCCAAATGCATCCCACATCTTCCCGGCTCCAGAAAATGTTCAAACATCCCTGCCGAACGTACAGAAAATGTTCAAACATCCCTGCTGAACGAATGTCCAACATGTAAGAAGGGTGACAGAAACCGGCGCCGGCAAGAACCACGACACCAACTGCGGCAGCAAGAAGGAACCCAGAAATCTCACCGGCAACGAACCTAGAAATTGCAGCTGGAAAAACTCATCGGCAGCAGTAGCGACGCCAGCTGAAACAGTTCTCTTCCTCGACTTCTTTCTGGCGTCGCTACTGCTGCCGATGAGTTTTTCCAGCTGCGATTTCTGGGTTCGTTGCCGGTGAGATTTCTGGGTTCCTTCTTGCTGCCGCGGTTGGTGTCGTGGTTCTTGCCGGCGCCGGTTTCTGTCACCCTTCTTACATGTTGGACATTCGTTCAGCAGGGATGTTTGAACATTTTCTGTACGTTCGGCAGGGATGTTTGAACATTTTCTGTACGTTCGGCAAGGATGTTTGAACATTTTCTGGAGCCGGGAAGATGTGGGATGCATTTGAGTTTCTGTTTTTTTTTTTTTTATTATTGCATTAAATTTTAAATATTTTATTAAAGGGGTATGTATATAGCATGTTAAGTGGGATGTTATTAGAATGGGCCCACTTAAACATGAAAGCTTTTTATTTGGCCCGTTCAATTAAATACCACGTATATTCCTAAATATATACCCTTATTAAAAAATTATTAAAAAAAATGTAATAAAAGACAAAAAGCAAAATAGCCTAATGAATCCCACACTTTCCGGCTGCTACCTGACTGTTAGTGACAGTGCTGGTGCTGCCTTTGCTGCCATCGCCTGCTGATATTACTGGAGTGTAAATTTTTTTTCTTTACTTACGACTTCCACCACTGCTCAATATTATTGATCTGAATTTTTATTACTGGAGTATAAATTTTTTTTGTTACATAAGCTTCCACCACTGCTCAACATTGTTGGTCTATACTTTTATTATTTCTTAAACTTTTCAAAAACTTCAATTTTTTTACATTTATTCTTTATCAAATAGAAGCTCTACCACTGCAGTCGCTGGCATTTTTAGCTGAATTGGTGAGCTTTTACTGAGACCAACATCCTGCAATGCACCATAATAGTCATTTCTTCCTCAAATATTGAAAAATGAACGAGAGAGCAAAAAAATAAACATGCAATTTTTTTAATATATTTGATGGACCAAGTCCAAATATATATAATATGTTCGTTAAATATTATCAAACATTTTTTAAATAATCAATTATATATACTAAACATTTTCTAAATGTTCAACTACACATGCCGAACGTTTATTAAATACTCACATGCATCTATCGAACTTTAGGTATAATTGACAATAAAATAAAGTAAATAAGTAAAAGTTCTAAACATTTTCTAAATTTTTTATGTATCTAAATTTACTCAAGTACAGTTGATCCCTTTTTTAAAAAAAAAAAAAAAAAAACTTAGTGGTGTACATAAATCTACTGATTAAAACATATTTGCATAATTTATATAATTATTAAAATACTGATTACACAACCAATTTTAAAACAAAAACAAGAATAATTATCTTTAAAAAAATATTTATGTGCAATTAAAACTTTTCATTTCAAACTAATTATAGAACTGTATATTAGGTTGTGTAAGTCTAATTGTTAATTAAAACTAACAACTATAATGACACCAGCCATAATTAGACTTGAAGTAACTTAAGGTTACTAAATTCCAGCAAATTAATGCCGGCATATTCTAGTGTGATACGGCCAAATGGGTTTATATATTCATCTAGCCTGTAATTTGTTTAAGATAATATAATTTAGTCTATGAAATTTTAGTTTATATAATTTAATCCTTAGTTTTTTTATAAATATAGGAAATCAAAGTCCAAAATTTATATTTCGTTAAATTGATTTATATACTTGATTATAACATGATTTCACTTTGGCCCCAACCTACAAGTCATTACATAATTTGAACCCTAAGCCTAAATCCAAATGTATATTTTTGTTCTTTATTTTTCAATAACGTGATAATAAGTGTAATGATATTCAATTAATATGATAAAAATTAAATATTAAGTTAAATTTATCAAAACTAAATTATAGATTGAAAGATTAGTAATTAATTAAATATGAAGTTTATGCGTAATTCGTAAAACATCTAGGCTTAATGCTTCCAATTTATAGTCATAGTTATTTTAATTTATTTTGCATTTTTCTTCCGAAGTTTTTCTTTTCTTATTTTACCCTTTTTTGTTTTTTCTTCTATTTCTTTTCATCTTTTACTATTTTTATATATTAATTAAATATAAAATAATTATTAACAAAAATCAATTCAGATTTATTACGTGGATTAATGTATTCTCGTCAACGACCATAAAACCGTTATGAAATAATATCACTGTCCAGCTACAAAAACCTGAATTTGACTACGTCAATAGCACTGTTAGTACGAAACCTCTTGAATGTCATTTTTGTCCTTTTGATAGACTGCAAAAAAAAAAATGTTGGATAAAAAATACATAAATATTTTTTTTTATCATATGACATATATTAATGGATATAACATAACTTAATTAATAATTTTACAATTATTTTATAATATCATATTTTTAATTCTATATATAATAAATAATTAACATATATATATATATATATTCTATAAATTTAAGTAAAAAAATACAATCATCTATGTCCCATGGCTCTATCCTTTTAGAATAAGGGTGTATTTTTGTTTTAAAAAACATTTTTTCCATAAATTAAGAAATATAGCACTATTTTACTTTAATATTTTATCTTATCACAATTACTTCAATATTTTACATTCAATTTAAAATTAATTTAAAGTATACAATTATAATACATATAACATAATTTTGAACATGATAAAGCTATCAATAATAAAGGAAAATTCAATTATAAAATAAGTCTAATTTAACTTATTAAATGGAAAAAAGACTATCTAAGATTAAGTATAAGCGTATAATAAATTATAAATGAATGTTTGAGTTTATATTCGAACTCCTAGCCGTAAGATCATGCATCGTCAGACTATTTAAGCAAATGTTGAATTTGTAAACTTTTAAGGGCAAATAAATAAAAGTTTTGAAATACATGTATTTTTCAATGTCAAATACTAAAAAAATAATGCAGTAGCAAAAAAAAAAATACTAAAAAAATAATGAAATTAAAATAAGGACTCAATCTTTTTCTTCCATATGTTCGAACTAAATTAACTATTGTTTTATTAAAAATAATAACTGGTGATGATGTTCCAGTAATCTGTTTTTTTATTCTTTTATATATTAAATATTTTAATTTAAAGCAAAAATAATAATAATTAAAAGCATAAGATAACAGACTAACCGCGCCAGCAGGCAGCAGCTTTGCTGTAGACAGAAAGCACCTAAAACTTGACATTTGTACGATTTCAAAAGTCACAACTCACAACCCTCTGTTCACTTTTCTTCATTATAAAGAAACCGATGCACCAACCATCTATCTATCTTCTTTCATTATTCTGTTTCTAACTTCCTATATAATATTGTAATACATAAGCACCAGCTAAGACTTCTATTTCTAAGCCGTAGACTTCACTTCGTATCCAACGGTACAGATAGAGATAATAGTAATGGGAATTAAGAAGGCATGGTCCTTGAAGAAGGTGAGTAAGGAGCTATGGCCGTGGAGTTTCTCAGATTTCAGATGGAAACGCCTGGAATTTCAAACGACCATCGTAGACGACGTCGTTTACATGATACTTTCAGCAATTGAGGCTGTTGTTCTGGTCTCCACGCTCTTTTTCTTCTACCTCTGTTGTGGTTGCCACTTCTGATTTGATTGATTCCTTCATTTTATTCAACTAAACGCCCTGACATTTTAACTTTTCTCTTCTTCTTCAACGAAAATTGCAAGTTTGTAACTAGATCTTTTCCCCTCTTCTATCTTTTTTTTTTTTTTTTTCACTCTCCAGTTTGTGTAAAAAGATTTACGTTATTAAATTTAATTATTAATTGTAATGAATAAGACAGTCACGTGTAATTTATTTCTTTCTTGCTATCTTTGTTAAATAGTTTAGCATTCATTACTTTTATTGAATCATGCTATATTTACATTAAAACGGTAGACTCAATGTGAATGTATAATGCATTTTAAAAAAATAGTTATACTTAAATTTCATTTAATCATTACTTATACTACATAATTTATCGCAATAAAGTTTTATTAGCTAAATTATTATTATACACGTTGTGATTATAAAAGTCGTTCTAATATGTTTTTTAGGTATTCCATTATCGATAGCAGAGTTACTTATTTGAAAGCATTCTCGTGTTTTTAGAAAACACTTTACAATGTTTGGTAAGAGACAAAAACTACACTAGGACGAAACGTGTGATAAAATCATAAATTTTTCATTGATAAAAGATAAATTAAGATAAAATTTATAATAATTTGGAGTTGGGATTAAACTTTTAATATTGAAGAACTGTGCCTATATGAATACTATTGACAATAAATGTTTTAAACTTACATTGGATGATTAATTTGGCAACCTATTTACGTGACCGGATCGAATTAATTTTTCAAAAATTATTTGATTAACTTAGTACTCAACTTCTTAAATTTAATATAATATCTCAGTTTTTAATTTAACAAATTTTGTCATAAAAAAAAATATCATCAAAAATAGGACAATTATTGTATACTCACACCACCATGGATCAATGGATCGAAAAAAACCCCAATCTCAAAATAGTTTGATGCCCTACACAAAATTGGTGAAATATTGTGGTTAAAGGCTCAACATCAAAACATATTTTTAGTCTCGAACCTATGTATTTTATTGTTCAATAAAATCTCACAATCTCTCTTACAATGTATTCAAATAGTTTTATCATCTTGATTAAATAACTGAATAAATTTGATATCTTGTATATATCTAAAGTTTTCATATTAAAGAAATTATTTCAAATTTTTTAAATTTAAAAAATTATAATATTATATTAGATTAATTAAATACATTTATGAAATCAATCGCAAGAATAGGGATTTCGAATTGGTTATCCTATTTAACATTTATTACCAAAACGCTCGTAAATAAAGTATCTAAAGTTTTAAATGTGACCTTAATTTATTTTCGAAGTTGTCAATGGGATGGGGCATAATTAGAGGTATTTACGGTTCAATTTGGTTTAATTTTTAGTAAAAAAAAATTAACTAAATCAGATCGTTCATATTATTTTAAATAAATTAGACCGGACTGTTTAACTAATAATTTTTTTGAAATTGAACAGTCCAATTCAATTTGGTCCGGTTAACGATTTTTAATGATTTTTTTTTTTTAAATTCCTAAACTTTAAACTTTTTTTGCTAATTTTTTTTCTATAACTAAAAGTGCAATCAAATATAACGCGACACACATAATAACAAATTAATACATTAATCCATAAAATACATATTTATAATACATTAATCCATAAAAAATTCAAAATAATTACAATCTAGATTCTAAAATAATAAAAATTTACACAAATTTACAAATTCAAGTTTTATTTTTATGTTCTTTCAGTGCCTTAACTATCTCACATACTGAGACATGATTTTATGCTTTTATGGCAATCTTTACTTTGTATTATTTTTATATCAATATTTTAATAAACCAGTAATATATTAGAAAGAATTGTTGATTAAAACTTTCATAAGCTAGAAAGAGCCATAACAGAAACATCAGTAGTAATAAAATTAAAAAGTGAAATTTAATTTAAGAATATATTTTTTACATTTATTTTTACCAATCTAAGTTCAAAATCCTAACAATCTTTATAAATTATCTAATAATAGACCCAACAAATTATATATTATATATAATAATAATAATATAATATATATTTTTAAAAATAAATTTAATATTTTATTTATAACAATTCGATCCGGTACGATTATACAAAATCGGACCGAAGCGTTATACCAACGATTTGAGTTATTTTTAATTGAATTAGACCTTATATTTTATGAAACTGTCCAATTCAATTCGATCTAATCAGGTCTAATTTTTCAATTTTGTTCAATTTTTAGACAACTCTAAGCATAATAGAGTTCTAGACTTCTCTTTGCCTTTTATCTACCCATAAAAATATGTCCCATCTTTATTTTAAATTATTTTAGAAATTATTCGAAGATAATATTAAAAAAAAAAAAAAAATCTTTATCAAAGAATGAAAATCTTCGGTTCATATTTGACCTCAAATTTTTATTTTTTTAAAATAAAATAATAAAAATAAACATGTAACATAATTAATCTTCAATTATATTTAATTATTTACAATAATATATTTACAATATTACTTGCCAAATTTTATCTTAACATATTTATAATAAATTAATCATATCTATTAAAATAAAATTATAATTAATATGTTATAAATCAACGGTAATCTAAATATCATAAATAAAAAAAATTTGAGCAACTAGTCATAAGTTTTTATTATTTAAATTCAAAAATTAAATTTTTTTTAATGAAATAATTTAATTTAATTTAGTTTTGAAACATAATATATATATATATTAAATTAAAAAAATTATGATAATTGTAAAATATTTTATATGTATAAATTACAGTACTCTTAAAACTTAATTAGATAGCATTCTAATCGAAGTAGATGTTTATATATGCTTGCGAATAACATTAAAATAAAATAAATTTTTTATTTATCTCAAGTGTACTTAATTTATTTATTTTTAAATATTATAAAAAATATAATTTTTTGAGACATTTAGAAGTACTTTGATAATAATGCCCTCCTATAGTTTTCAATGTTGTATGCTTTCACCAATTTCTTATTAGTATAATAATATATATTATATGATTCAAATAATGAAATTTTTTGACAATCATAATTTGAGATTAAGTATTTCTTACTTATAAGGTCTAATAAAGAGGAAAGAATAATAATTTGAATAGCTAATAGAGAAAAAATATGAACAGGCAAGAAAAATTTGTGAAATAATATGAAATTGTGAGTCTTTTTTTTTTCTATGAAATTTTAATATTATTTATAATCTTGTTATTTGTTAAAATTAGGTGTTATAAATTTTTAATTTAATATTTTTAATAATAGATTAAAAATATTCATTTAAAAAAATTATATAATTAAAAATACTTATTTTTATAATAATATAAATATTTTATTTATAAATTATGGATTAAAATATTTATTTAAAAAATTATCAGTGTGTAATTCAATAATTATAAAATTAATATCTTAAAAACTACCATGAGACCATTTTCCTTTAAAATATAAAATCGCGACGGACAAAAAAAATAGAGAAAAGTTAAAACTTTCCCATTTCCCTACGAACAACGTCGTTTTGCATTACAACTACACCACCTTCTTCTCTTCCTAGGGCCCCCGTTCTAAAGTTTAAAGCAAACCACCAATCTGGTTCGAATAATGGAAGTTCTATCAATCCTTATGTGAAGTCTAGCCCTAGGATTATCAAAAACTCATAAAACAATCAACAATGGCGTCATCATCAACAGCACTTCAAATATCTCCACTCTCCTCTTCGAGCCCAGCATCATCATCTTCCCCCCTTCACCGACTCAAGTCCTCAACCACCTTCTCACCCAAATCCACCACGATCTCTGCAACAACAACCTCCCCATTAGAATCTTTCGCAAATGATCCAATTTTTTCAGCTTTTCTCTCGTCAAACTTCTCTTCCACTTCCTTCTCTTCCGCTGCTCTCTCCTCAGGCTCACCGGCCTCCACAGCCGAGAAGCTCCACAACGCCATTCGCCTACTCGAGTCTCAACTCCGTTCCGAAGTCCTCTCTCGCCACGACGAACTCCTTAACCAACTCTCTTCTCTTCAGCACGCCGATCACACTCTATCTACCGTCCGATCTGCTGTCTCTTCACTTCAATCGTCTCTCCGCCGCATCAGATCTGAGCTCTCTGACCCGCTAAATTCCATTCAAACTCAGACTAATCAGCTCTCGAATCTTCATCGTACGACCGAGCTCCTCCAACACTCGATCCGAGCTCTACGAATCTCTAAGAAGCTTCGAGATATTGTTACTGGTTCTGACCCTGAAAAAATTGATCTAGCCAAGGCGGCTCAATTTCATTCGGAGATTTTGTCTCTGTACGATGAGTATGATCTTGTTGGTATTGATGTTGTTGATGAGGAGATCATATGGGTTAGGGAAACTGGGGACATGTTAAGAAGGGAAGCTATGAAAGTTTTGGATAGAGGTATGGAGGGTTTGAATCAAGCAGAGGTTGGGACTGGTTTGCAGGTTTTCTACAATTTGGGTGAATTGAGAGCTACTGTGGAGCAGATGGTGAATAAGTATAAGGGAATGGGAGTGAAGAGTGTGAGTGCTGCATTGGATATGAAGGCGATTTCAGGGTCTGGAAGAGGCACTGGGTTTGGTCCGGGAGGGATTAGGAGTAGCGGGACGCCGCAGATTGGAGGAGGCGCGAAGGCCAGAGAAGCACTGTGGCAGAGAATGGGAAGCTGTATGGATCAGTTGCATTCAATTGTGGTTTCGGTTTGGCACTTGCAAAGGGTGTTGTCCAAGAAGCGTGATCCTTTCACGCATGTGCTGCTACTTGAAGAGGTTATTCAGGTGAGTGGGATTTAAATTCCTCTGGAAAATTTGGCTTTATTTATGTAGCTGGGACGGTTTTTAGTTTCAGTTTTATATCTTTTCTATCCCTGTTTGGTTGGTTAGAAATTGGTCGGAAATGAGAACTAAGTGAGGCTTAGGAAACATTAATTAAGCTTGTGGGATTTTCTCTGAGTGGGCTTCAGCCTGATGCTCGTTATTTTAAGAAGTCTTACGCTACCTGTAACCAAGTAAGAGTTTTGTAGAGGAGAAAAATATAATTCCAAGTCTTGTGGCGGAATTCATTAAGTACAAAAATGTTGGGTATGAAACAATGGCTATTGGCAATATCTTGGAGATAGGTCTATAACATTCTGTGGCTCATGGAGGTAATTTTTTTTTAAGTTGGCATGTTATGAAATACTTACTCATTGATCAAGCATATTGGTTGGTCATGGAGGGAAGACGGCTTTGGATTTTTAGTGGATTTATTAACTTTTATTAGATAGGGACTAGGAATCAGACTCTCAAATCTGACGCAGTTATCTTTAAGACAAACTTTTGCTTTTACAACATATTGATTCAAAAATCAGTGTTCACAACCTGGGACAAGCTTTTAGGAAAAAGTAGTGGGATTAATGCTCCTCAACATAGTATTACTGTTTTAGAGCCAAAGCCACTGGATTCAAACCCTGAGAAGCCATTTCTTTTCCATATTGTTAAATGTTTCATGTGTTGGTCCAAAGACTAAACTAATGTCTCAAATTTCATTTTGGTTGTCATCAATAAGTTTATAAATGTCATTATCCTTGGGACTTGTGAAAGTTTAAACTTTGTATCTCTATCTATCTACATTGTGTTTTCCTTCATGGGGACTGATTCATGTATGTTTGATTTGCATTTCAATTATACTTATTTTATTTCGGTTCTGAAACGAGACAGCAAATGTCCTTTTGCAGATTAACTAGTTTTCAGTGTCATTTAGTGAATTACTCAAGTAACTTCATAAGTTGATTGTGGATTTGGTGCCTCACAAATGATATAACTGTGATCATGCTTGATTTATGATTTTTTTATTTTGTATATTATCAGACTGCTTCTATCAGAAATCATATAGCAATCAATTGACTTTTGATTCTGGCGATTCTATTGGAAAATTGTTAATTACGTTCAAATTGCTTTCATTAGCTTACTTAACTGTTTGCTTAGGAAGGTGATGTGGTGTTGACGGATCGACTATGGGATGCCCTTGTGAAGGCTTTTGCCAGTCAAATGAAGTCTGCTTTTACTGCTTCAAGTTTTGTTAAAGAGATTTTCACTATGGGGTACCCAAAACTCATTTCCATGATAGAAAATCTTCTTGAAAGAATTTCACGCGACACAGACGTCAAAGGGGTTTTTCCTGCTATTAGTTCAGAGGGAAGAGAACAAATGGTTGCAGCTGTTGAAATATTCCAGACAGCATTTTTGGCTCTCTGTTTGAGTCGCCTTTCAGATCTTGTCAATTCTATATTTCCAGTATCCAGCCGTGGAAGTGTTCCTTCTAAAGAACAAATATCGAAAGTCATGTCAAGAATTCAGGAAGAGATTGAAGCTGTACAATTGGATGGTCGCCTGACTCTTCTTGTCTTGCGTGAAATTGGCAAGGTTCTGCTGCTCCTTGCTGAACGAGCTGAATACCAGGTAAATTTTCTGTTGACTTAGGAGGAATTAATTGTCTCTTTTATAGTCAGATTACTGTAGTACTAATGACTAGGAGAATCAAGGCTGCATTTAAGGCCTAACTAATGGATTGCATTAATGTCATCCGCCTAGTTCTTCCATAGCTGTTCTACCTCAATTGATAACTCCTCTGCATTCCTATTTTTCCTAAACCATAGTGTGCATGTTCTTATGGTTATGTAGGAAAACATGGATAACTATAGTTAGATTATTCATGCTGACCCTTTAAGCGTGAGAAATGAATTTTAAATGACTTTTGTTAATATTTTATTTGGGTAGATATCTACTGGTCCTGAAGCACGCCAAGTCAATGTTCCTGTCACTCCAGCTCAACTCAAGAACTTCATGCTGTGTCAGCATCTTCAAGAAATCCATGCGCGCATATCATCTATGATTACAGGATTGCCATCCATTGCTGCAGAGCTTTTGTCTCCATCATTGGGTGTTATATATGGAGTTGCCTGTGACTCCTTGACATCCTTATTCCAAGCCATGCTTGACCGTCTCGAATCTTGCATATTGCAAATTCATGAACAGAATTTTGGTACACTTGGCATGGATGCTGCAATGGACAACAATTCATCATCATACATGGAGGAATTGCAGAAATGCATTCTTCATTTCCGTAGTGAATTCCTTTCGAGGCTTATGCCTTCAACAAATGCTACCACTTCCGGGGCAGAAACCATATGCACCAGGCTTGTTAGGAACATGGCTTCAAGGGTTCTAATATTCTTTATCAGGCATGCTTCTCTGGTCAGACCCCTATCTGAGTCAGGCAAGCTGAGAATGGCTAGGGACATGGCTGAATTGGAATTAGCTGTGGGTCAAAATTTATTCCCTGTAGAGCAACTTGGTGCACCATACCGAGCCCTAAGAGCATTTCGCCCTCTTATCTTCTTGGAAACATCTCAATTGGCAGCATCCCCTCTTCTTCAAGACCTGCCACTAAGTGTCATACTTCACCATCTTTACTCCAGAGGTCCCGATGAATTGCAGTCACCACTTCAACGTAATAAACTTACACCTCTGCAATATTCATTGTGGTTAGATTCCCAGGGGGAGGATCAGATCTGGAAAGGTATAAAAGCAACTTTGGATGATTATGCTTCTAAAGTAAAGGCTAGAGGAGACAAGGAATTTAGCCCCGTATATCCTCTCATGTTTCGATTAGGGTCGTCCTTGACAGAAAATGCTCCTGCATCCCAAAAACCTTGATGACTGACATACTTAACTGTAAAGTGATTATCAAGGTGGCCTACCAATTTAAGGTTTTCTCAGTCTCCTTATAGGCACTTGATTCAGTAAAGATATTATTGGATGTTTTTTGGCAAGCTTTGTGCCGATTCTATTGGCAGCGTTTGAGGTACAACCTTGATTTCATTTGTTATTGTGATTCCTTTTGCAGCTGAACTTACATCTTATCTTATTAGGTTATAGATTCATGAGAAATTGCATGGTACGTCTAATTCCATGGGGAGATGACTGATCAATGCTACCAGATCATAGCATGTTGTCTTACATTTTCTGCTTTAAAACATATTTGATTTGGATGTCCGTTGTGTTCTCTTTTTGAGATGCTTCCCCAATTTGTTCAATATAAATTAGATTCAAATAACAATTTTGTAAATATATTTCTGGAAAAAATAAAAAATAAAAAATAATAATTGAATAACAAATTAATAATTTTTTATTTATTTCTCCAAATAACTGTGGTATTTTGGTGGACTGAAATAATTATTAATTACATATTTAATGTGTTTTGAACTTTGCCCTTCAATTCTTACTATCATGTGTTATATTCTTATAAAAAGTATCATATGTTATATTACATTCATTTCAAAGGACTTGCCACCCACC
The DNA here is from genome assembly GCA_029378325.1 of Elaeagnus macrophylla. Classification (NCBI taxonomy): domain Eukaryota; kingdom Viridiplantae; phylum Streptophyta; class Magnoliopsida; order Rosales; family Elaeagnaceae; genus Elaeagnus; species Elaeagnus macrophylla. The sequence goes on from CM055646.1 coordinate 12,462,465, forward strand.
AGCCATTTACTTCTCATTCTTGTCAGATAATAAGATTTTGAACTCAATGTCACAGTGGCAGATTTAAAATATATATTCAGGATACAGTAAAAAATAGTATTTGATACTTTTAGTAATTAATTACTTTTAATTGAAAAAAATACTATATGTATCTTATTTTAGTGAAAATATGTAAAAAATGTTAAGTTTATATTGAGTTATTAAGTATTAAAAGTTCAAAATTTAAAATTAAGGTGGGAGATAGTAATATTTTGTACATATCATTATTTATAATTTCATAAATATTACAGTTAAAATTTTATTTGTCAAAAAATTAAGGTAGGGCACGTACTTTCATACAGATCTGCATTAGATTTTGAAGAAGCTTTGAATGGTCATGCTAGTTTTTTTTTTTTTTTCTCTTAGAGAGGAATATATAAGCTAGCAAATGTTGTTGCCAGTAAAAACACATTGTTGCTTCTCCCTTGGAAGTTGGCAGCAAAGCTTTTTTCCCTATGAGAAAAAAAGGAGGGGAAAAATAAACATGTAGAACATCGACTATTGAAATGAATAAACAATTGTTTTTGGGGGAAGCCAAGTAACTGATATCCTGATTAGGAAAATCATATTTACCACTACTTATGTGTCAAGTTGTGAATTGATATATGACAACTTTTCCGGTAAGTGGCGATGCATGTTAGTACTCATTTGTGTAATTCGATTATACTAATGGTGACACGAGCGCCTATCACTTGCTTTGTTTAAGTTCCTCTTATTTGTCTTGACGTTACGTGCTTGCTTGCTAATTAGCATCTGTTAACATTATGTGATACGTTGCCTTTACAAGCACGTTGGTGGCTCTTTTTGTATGGTGATATTGTCTGAAGAGAAAAAAATTCAAGTGGAGGCATCTTTTCCTATTGATTGACTCTTTGTAAAATTTAAGTGATTTAGTGAACCACTTTTCCTTTTTAAATAAGGAATTTGGCTATGAAAATACATAATTTATTTGTGCCATTTGAAATTTTGAATGTTTGTACTGATTTATTATTTTTATTTTTAATATTCACCAAAATTCTATTTTTCAACATGAATCCTAGGGTCAATTTTTAAACGATTGATAACATAAAGCAAGAAAAATTCTTCATGCATACATTCTATAAATAGTTGGTGTCTGTTGTGTTTTGGTATTTGAGATGGACAGCTAACGCCAAAAATGTTGAATTTGATTAAACACCTGATGTCGACGTAGATGATGGATTTCTTAACGTTTCCTTTCGTAATAGTATAGTAAAGTAATAAAAGTTGCTCTGTTTTTCAGTAATAATATATAGTAACTGATGGCAATTACATCACGAAATAATGTTAAGGGTAAATTACAGTGAAAACTTTTTCAAAACAGCAAAAAGTCCCTCAAATTTTTAAAAATAAATAATTACAACCCCCAAATAATTTCGTATTATAATATCACTTCCCGAATATCTCAATTCTATCAAATTTTCTTGCAAATACCTCCCCTAAAAAGTAGAAAAAGGTCAATAATGTAATTGTTATTTTTTAAACTTGAAGTATATTTTGTTATTTCAGTAAACTCGAAACGAGATCTTTGTAAACGATCCATAATATAAATAAAAGTAATACTGTGGCACAAATAACCTTAAAAAAATGAGTTGTATTATTCTGATGAACATACTGGTTCTTATTATGTCATAAAGTATTCATATGAATTTTCCTAAACATTACACGACTTCTTTTTCTTTTTTTTATTACTACAGTACAAGTTATCCAAAAATTAGTCATTAATGCATACAAAAATAAGAATATAGAATAAAAGCTCTACAATACTCTGTAAAGTGAAAGATAACTTTATTGATACATCTGCCAAGTAAAAGAAACTGAATATCTATTATCTTATGGGAAAATAAAAAATGCTTCATATATATTTTACCTTTTTGATGGGAAATATTTACTTTAGATCGAAACTGGCATGGTTAAGTCTAATAATTCTACTTCCTAATTTTAAGGGATGTTAAAGGTTCAATTATTACTAATGTAAAAAAAATTTAATTCATTAATTGCGTATAAATGAAGTTTTATTTTTAATCTCATATTACATATGTGTTGATTTTTGTAATTTTAAAAATACAGTATATATATATTTTTTAAAAAAATTTAAAAATAAAAATATATAAATAATTAGGTCATTATGAATTGGAGTTAGAAAAAAAAAACCTAGATAAAAAATTGGTTCGACTTGCAGTCAATTGGTTGGTGTGAGAGGCACAACAATAAATTCAAAGAGGTGCAGTTTAAGAAAATCCCTTCAATTAAAATAAATAAATAAATTATTACTACTTTTTTTTTGAGTTTGAGTTTAGACAGTGATAATAATTTTCCTTCAAAATAAACCTTTTGAAATAGTAACAGCGTGCCCCCAATGCCCTTCTACTTCATACCAATACATAATGTCTAATTATATTATTTTAAATTCAACCTGAAACTATCTTCTTGAATTGACCAACATCTAAATCACTCACGTAAAACACAAACGTTAGCATCTTCTTGAATGATTTATACTTCAAATTGAAAGATTAAAAAAAAATAAAAATAGTATGATTTATCAGGCTGGAAGATTTGAATTCATAAATTATTAAAATATATATATATATATGTACATATTTCGTGTGTGTGCGCCCGCGCGTGTAGAACCAATATCATTTTCAGAATCTTTATGTCTTGTGGTTTGTTCTGTTTCTCACAAACCTCAAAACTTATCTACTTTATTCAACCTTCATATTTATAGACTTCGAATCCTCCTCCGAAGAAACCAAGGCAAGGAAGCTGATTCCTAAGTGCCAGTTGTACTAACAAAACAATGGGGAAGAAAATTAGTCACAAAATATTTAAAGATGAGAAGAACAACAACAACAATAAGGACTTTCATAGTTGGATAAAAGTCCTAAAGCCCAAAGTCTACATAACTGACATCTCCAACTTCAAAACACTTGTACAAGAGCTAACTGGAAATGGAAACTCAAATACTTCTTCTTCTCTACCTTCTAGAGAAACCCAAGTAGTTATTAAAGATCAAAGAGAAAGTGTATATGCCAGTACTAGTAGTAGTACTAGTACTAGAGAGCTTTCAATAGATGCTTCTGTTGAAATATTACCAAATGATGAGTTATTATGTAACCAAGTATTTTGGAATGATGAAGATTTTGTACAAGTTTGTAATCAGATGTGTAGTTTTGATGATACAAATTTACAAGAGAGAGGAATTGGAACCCAAGATATGGACCTGTTAGCTAATTGTGGGGATTATCTTGAGTCATGGCTATTAGACAGCAATCAGTACAATCCTAATTTCTACAATGGTTATGGCTGTATTCAGCAAGAAGAAGATGTTAGTATATATGATTATGAGCCTTATTGGCTTCCGTAAAATATTTTTGTCGTTTACTATCTCTGTCTGCTATATATCATTTCTAGCTTCCTGTTTATAGATTATGCAGATATAAAAAAAAAAAACTATGTAATATTTTTTTTTCTTTCTATTTCTATCTATTTGATGCTCATTTTAATTACTTAAAATGCGTGTAATCATTAAAAAGGTTTATATAATATTACTCTTTTGGCTTCATTTTATCACCGGAGGACATTGTGTATTTTTGGATAATATATAGTGATATCGAGAAATTATTAATTGATACTATTTTAAGCTGGTGTGGAGGTCCATGCTAAAATCTATCAAGAGATAAAATTATGATAACTACAAACTTACATATTTTATTTTTCTTTCTCCATATTGATTGGTTGGTCTGAACCACCATATTTCAACTTGATCATCAACCAATAATTCCTCATCAACATTAACTTTCCAACCTTAAAATCTGCTGGTAAATTTGAAAGATGTTGCTAGTCTTTCATGTTCTTACCAAATAATAAGTCATTAAAGGGCTAAATTTGCTATGTTGCTAATGCCATATCAAACGATTGTCTGCAAGGAAGAGAACTTGTCCTTATAGAAAGGCTCGTCATTTTATGAATTTGAGATGAGCTTTTCAAATCTATTGTTTAACAAGTAGTAAAAGAATAAGTTTATTTAAAGTAAGGCTATTGTTTAACAAGAAACAAAAACCACACAACCTAAAAGTTGAAACCAACAAATCTAAACAAAGCAAAGCAGAAACATTAAAATGCAGTAAGTATTTAATTTATGAAAATGGAAAACGAGTTATTAACAATTACTAAAACATGAAAGCAATATTGCTATCTAGGCAAAGTCTGAGTACGTTGTGGAGCTGGGAGACTATATAAAGATTTCAGCTGTCTGCTCATGAGCTTGCTATTATGAAGAGCAAGTTGAAGTTCCAAATCATCAGACCACCATTGCTCTAATCCATGAGCCTCAAGAAACTTCTGCTTTCCCTTAGACATCACAAAAAGTTTCGCCGCAACTTGACCATTTCTAGGAGGAGCCACATTCTCTTTGTTATCATCACTCTTCCCTTCTGTGCCATCATGCTCTGTATAAGAACAACAAATGTAGTCACTGTTATTTACATACAGATGAGGTACCCATTTTCCCAAAGGTACACCAGAGTTCTTGAACCCGTATAAGTTTGGTACCCAACTTTTCAATCCTAAACCAAAATTCTCTCCCTCTTCATTATTGACCTGAGCTTCACTTCCTAAAGGAAGCATAGATTTAAGTCTCTTCCAAACAAATTCAGCCTTTTCTCCAATGTTTCTTATACTCATAGCTATTGAAACAGAAGGAGGATTAAACAAATGGGTCTCCACATATGTCCCTTCTTTGGCTAATGTTTTTCCCACTTGAAGAGCAAAACCAGCCCCTAGTGAATGGCCAGCAATACACACATTACTACTACCATAGCTTTCTACAACTGACTTTAATGTCTCCAAAGCTACTCTAAACCTTACAGAGCCCTTCAAGCTTTCCCAAGTAAAGAAACGAAGGTCATCTTCGATATCCCTCCGAAATGTTTGGCTTTTCAGTAATGTTCCTCTAAGGGCCAATACAACTCTTGGTGCACCACTTGGTCTGATGAGTATTAAATCAGCAAGTGCTGAAGATCTATCCCATTCTAGTATTGCACCAAATATGGATCCATCTCTTTCATCAATTAGGGTTTTTGATAACTTGTACTTGAAGGGTATCCACCATTTTGGAGCAAGAGCATTTTCTTCCGTTCTGTTCTCTTGTCTGTCAAGCTCAAGTAAATATACTGCTTGTATAAAGCAAGCAATCACTGTCCTTTTGTAATTACCATCTTTCCTGCAATAAAAAAAAATGAAGCTACCCACGTTTTTACAATATATTGTTGATACTTTATCAGAAAGATCCCTGGATCTATGCAATTGTTTGTTTCCACAATCACCCTCAACATCAGAGATTAAAAGAGAGAGGCACGCGCGCGCACACATACAAAGAAAAAAGTTACCAACTTGTCTTAATGAAGGATAGTGATCAATTTGATACTAAAGGATAGATCCATTTGGGGCGTCAAACTTACCAATTGAAGAATTACCAAATATACAAAAATATATATATTTTTTAATCAAAGAATTACCAAATATAAAACCTCAAACATAACCAAGAATGATTAATGGAAATCTAGTTTAACCTATCAGAGCACGAGTTAAAAACTCAATTAATTAAACTTTCCTTTTAGAAAACTAGAAGGCTTTTGATTAATACCACAGAACATGAATATGGGAAGTCATAAAACAATGAAACACCTGAATCAGATGCAAGTGTCAATATAAAAGGCTTTGAATCACATAATTCAAATAATCTACACTCTGCTAAAATTTCAGAAATGGTTCAAGTTGTTCTAATTTCACACGTCATCAAACTATCAGACCAAATTAGAACCTTTTGATGGCATAGTTTTTGTAGTTATATAACTGTGCCAAAAGCCCTAAAATCGATCAATATTCAAGAGCTAGGAAAAATAAAAATAAAAATTCATAATGAATTGAAGATATGGGGATGGGTACTGACCAGCTGGAACTGATAAGGTCTCTCCAATTGGGAGAAGAGACATTGCGAGGTCCAGAAACATGAAATGCATCAGGATGAGCTTGATCTCCTCCTGCTTCTTCCTTGGTTATCTCTTCCACAACTCGATTCGCCATCAACTCAGCAACGTAGACAACTCTCTTTCTCCTCTGTTCCTTTTGAGTTTGTTAGCATGTTATATAGAGAGAAAGAAAGAGACACTGTGACTTTGTGCAAAAGATATGGATTTCGTTGTGTGAATCCTTTTACTTGGTATCTGATTCTACGAAGCTGATGGGATAAAGAGTTGCAATTAATGAAAAAGATTAGTTTGAAACACCTGGTTTTGTTGGTCCCTAACGGTCATATTTTTCTCATGATCTCGAGCTTAAACTGATATTACCATTTTATCCTTGTTTGGTTCATTCTACTACCTTATCTTCTCTTAAGGTACACCATTCCATATAAATCATTAAATTTGATTAAATTAATTTCCCTCATTAAAATAATTTAAAAAAAATATATTTTAATAACTGCTCAATAATATATAAGTAGTAGAAGATGTAACTCTAAAGAAATTTTTAACCTAACTCGATTCACAAATTCAAAGCACAACACATATGGTTTGATTATGTGAATAGTAAGTGTTTAGCTATTTGTTGTTGTACTTGAACTCAAATTTATTTAATTATTTGCCAACTTAATAACTTCGATCCTCTTAGAAGTGTTTTAATGAAATAGGTGAAACATAGTGCTTTGGTCAAAGTGTTATCATTTAATAGAAACATTTAAGTATTTGACATAAAATTATTCAAATTCTTTTAAGTTGCTTTCTCAAAAATTTATTGCATGTAAAGCACTTTCACAACAAAGAAGCTGTTTCCAGACGAGCACTTGCATATATGCATAGTTGATACTTAATGCTTTTGCTTTTTTAACAAAACTTTACCATACCGTTGTGGGGTTCAATTGGGAGGAAAAGCATACGACCTCAACATATATACTTTTTTTTTTTTTTTTTGTGTGTGTGTGTGTGTGTGTTTTTTTTTTTTTTTTTGGTTTTGGGATATTTAACTAAAAGGTTATGTTCCATAAATACTTTTATTCTCAACCTATTTCAAAATACTCCCTTCCTCCAGTTTTGAACCCCAATTTTGAACACCTTATGTGTGGCACATATTCAATTTACAGTTTTGAACCCCTATTTTGAATAGGAACAAGCTACACATTAGCTATGGATAAATTATATAGTCCCTTTAAAAGAGAGCAGCAGCTAGAATCTGTGCTTTTGTGAGAAAGAGCTGAAAGCTTTCCATGAGAAGTGTTGTACCCAAGATCAGATAATAATACGGAAGCGATAAAATAATAATAACGAGCACTCACAAAATAAAAGAAAAATAATCAACACAAAGGACACAAAGATTTAAGTGGTTCAGTAGTCAATGTGACTACCTAATCCACTGCTGAGGCCGGCACCAAAAATTTCACTATACTTGTCAAAGAGGAGTACAATAAGATTTGTCAACAATTAATTGACCAAATTACTCAAATACCCAAATACTCAATTACACTCAAATTAATCTCTCTCACAAAAATAATAAATCTGTCTTGCCAATTTAGCAACAACAGATAAATTAAAGAGAAACAGTAACTATAAATCTATTACCAAATAAATAGAGAGAGAGAAAAAATATTATTGATTGGATTCTTTAAATGGATCGAAAAGAAAAGATGTCGCTGCCTCTATTCACTGATTATTGCCGCCTCTGCCTTCTTGCCGCTGCTATTTTCCTTTCTGAAGCCGAAGACTTCAGTTTCCTCTTATTCACTTTTTTTTCTTTAACTTGTGCCGCCTGATGATATATATATATATATATATATATATGCAAACCCCACGGTTGCTCTCTTAATTAATATATATATAAGGCTATATTCAAACAAGTGACCTAATGGGCTTTATTTAATTATAAGCCCAAGGCTTAATAAGTGGAGTTTTGGGACATCACGCAACAATCTTCACCTTGGACCAAAAAACTCGTACCAATTCTTCAAACGTCGAGTCTCCAATATCATCACCTCAAGGTACCTCTCAATAGGCACCAAAAACAGCATTCTATTTATGGGTAGGAATGCTCCACCCTCTTCAAGGTTCTCAACAAGAACTAATATGGATTAAGTCCAAGCAATGCTCAAACTTATCCCTTGGCACTGACTTTGTCAACATATCAGCTGCATTCTCTTTTGTATGAACTTTTGACAGCTTGATCAACTCTTGATTCATCCATTCTCTAATTTTGTGATACCTCACACTAATGTGTTTAGTCCTCGCATGAAAAACTTGATTCTTAGCTAAATGAATAGCACTTTGACTGTCACATAGAAGAGGTACACTCTCTTGTTTGAAACCAAGCTGTTCCAACAGACCCATAAGCCATATGCCTTCTTTTGCTGGCTCAGTCATAGCCATATATTCGGCCTCTGTTGTAGACAATGCAACTGTATCCTGCAAATTTGACTTCCAACTTATACAGCCACTACCAAAAGTAAAGACATAACCTGTCATCGACCTTCTGGTATCAAGATCACCAGCATAGTCAGAATCCACATAACCCAAGGCAACATTAGAAGCACCATTTTTATCAAACATGATGCCACAATCACGTGTGCCTGCCAAATATCTGAAAATCCATTTAACAGCATTCCAATGCTCTTTACCTGGATTTGCCATGTATCTACTCACAACACTTACTGCTTGAGAAATATCAGGTCTAGTGCAAATCATCAAATACATTAGACATCCAACTGCACTGGCATAAGGCACCTGAGCCATGTACTCTACCTCATCCTCTATACTAGGACATAAACTCGTGGACAATCTAAAATGTGCTGCAAGGGGTGTGCTCACAGGCTTAGCATTCATCATGCTAAACTTATGCAGGATCTTCTCCATGTAACCTTTTTGGGACAACCAAAGTTTTCCAGCTTTCCTGTCACGACTGATCTCAATTCCAAGGATCTTTCTGGCAACACCAAGATCCTTCATCTCAAATTCGCTTTTAAGCAAATTCTTTAAATCATTGATCTTTTCCTTACTTTGAGCAGCAATTAACATATCATCAACATATAAAGTAAGCAATACCAATGTTCTATCATCACAGATCTTAAAGTAAACACAACAATCATACTCACAACGACAATAACCATGAGAAACAATGAAGGAGTCAAACCGTTTATACCATTGGCGAGGTGATTGCTTCAGCCCATACAATGACTTCTTCAGACTGCAGACATAGTCTTCTTTATCGGATTCAATGAACCCCTCTGGCTGTTGCATGTAAATCTCCTCATCTAAATCTTCATGAAGAAAGGCAGTTTTGACATCTAACTGCTCTAACTCCAGGTCATACAAATTGACCATGGCAAGAACAAGTGTGCTTCACAACAGGTGAAAATATCTCATTATAATCAACTCCTTCTTTCTGTGAGTATCCTTTTGCTACCAATCGACTCTTATACTGCTTCAGTTCTTTTATTCGATAAACCCATTTGCAACCAATAGCTTTCTTTCCCTTAGGCAGTGGAACCAACTCCCAAGTCTTGTTCTTGTGTAATGACTTCATTTCTTCATGCATTGAAGCCTTCCAATTCTCACTGTCTTTTCTGCTCATAGCATCTTGGAAAGAATTAGGGTCATCACTACCAGTGAACAAAGCAAATGAAACTGTGTCGTCTTCAAACCCAAGTCTTTGTGGTGCCCTACGAATGCGTGGCTCTCTATGTGTAGCAATACTATATTGGTCTGATTGCTGCTCTTCATCCTGAGCCTGTGGTTGCTCTTGATCCTGGACCTGTGGTTGCTGCTGAACATCTCTAATGACTGGTTGATAAACCTTGTCCTGTGAGTTTTTAAATGCAAACTCCACCTCTTTTGGAGCTTTATCCTTCTCACCAGAACTTTCTGACATAGGCTCTACCGTCACACTTTTCAGCATAGACTTCTCGTCAAAAATCACATCTCTGCTAATAACCAATTTCTTAGCTTCTGGATCAAACAACCTGTAACCTTTGACACCTTTCTGGTAGCCAAGAAAAATGCACTTCTTGGATCTGGCATCTAACTTTGATCTCTCGTCACTCTGTATATGAACAAAAGCAGGACAACCAAAAACCTTTAGTATAGAATAATCAACAGGTTTAGAGTACCATACCTCTTCAGGAATTTTGAAATCGATGGAAGAATGAGGACTTCGATTAATAAGGAAAACAGCAGTGCTCACAGTCTCTGCCCAAAAATTCTTTGGCAAACCTGCTTGCAATCTCATACACCTTGCTCTCTCTGCAATGGTTCTGTTCATCCTCTCAGCAACTCCATTTTGCTGAGGAGTCTTCCTCACTGTATAATGTCGAATAATACCAGCTTGCTTGCAGAACTCTCTGAATGCCTTGTGCTTGTACTATGTACCGTTATCAGTTCTCAAAATCTTTATCTTTCTGCCGGACTGGTTCTCTACCTCTGCCTTCCATTCCTTAAAGATATCAAATACCTGAGTTTTACTTCTCATAAAATAGACCCAAACTTTTCTGGAGTAGTCATCGATGAAAGTAACATAATAGTAAGCTCCACTTTGAGAAGCAATAGTCACGGGTCCCCAAACATCAGAATGGACATAGTACAAAATACCAGAACAAGAGTGAGTTGCTGCCTTAAAACTAACTCTTTTTTGCTTACCATAAATACAATGTTCACAGAAATCAAGCTTGCAGGTCTTCACACCTTTCAGCAAGTTCCTCTTATAGAGTTCCAACATATTCTTCTCACCCAAGTGTCCAAGCCTCATATGCCAAAGCATAGTATCATCAAAAGTAGGATCTTCAGAAATTAAAGCAGCTCCACCTACAACAGTATTTCCAATCATCTTGTAGAGATTGCCAAATTTCTTACCCTTAATTACTATTAAAGCTCCTCTAGACACCTTGAGCACTCCATCTTTTGCAGAATACGAATAGTCCATCTCATCTAACCCACCAAGAGAAACCAGATTCTTTTTCAGGTCAGGGATATGTCTTACACCTGTTAAGATTCTCACAACACCATCAAACATCCTAACCTTTATGGTTCCTATTCCAACAACTTCACATTTTGCATTGTTGCCCATATACACACAATTACCACTCTTAGGAGTATAAGTATCAAACCAATTTCTATGTGGGCACATATGATAGGAACAACCGGAATCAAGAATCCATGAATTGGCAAGGGAATCAATACCTGATGAGACAGATAACAAATCATCATCTTTGTCTTCACTTTTATCCTCTGCAACAGTAGCTGAATTAGTGGGTTGTGTCTGGTTCTTTCTATCCTCCAGTTCCTTGGCTAAAATTCTGCAATATTTTCGAATGTGACCTTTTTTGTGACAATAATGGCACTCCATGTCTCTATTAAACTGTCTAGGTCTTGAGCTTGATCTTCCTCTACCTTTATCATAATTTCTGTCTTTAGACTTGCTTCTTCCACGCCTGTAGCTGTGATTGTTACTATCTTTCTTAGTAACGACGAGACCATCTGCTTGTGATTGTTCACCATCAACTTTCTTCTTCTTGTGGTAAGACAACAAAGCTTCCTTCACACTCTTGAAAACAATGGTCTCTTTTCCATATAATAAGGTGGTAATCAACTGATCATAAGATAATGGTAGAGAACACAATAACAACATACTTTTATCTTCATCATCAAATGTTACCCCTAACTGAGCAAGTTCAGAAATTAACCTATTGAAGGTATTCATGTGTGTCAACAAGTTTGTATTCTCAGACATACGAAGAGTGTACAACTCTTTCTTCAAAAATAATTTATTTGTCATATTTTTGGCCATATAAAGCTGCTCTAAAGTTTTCCATAAATCATAAGCAGTTTTCTTATCAAAAACATTATGAACTACCTCATCTGAGAGTCCCTGACGAATTGCACTTGCTGCCTTTTGATCAAGCTCATCCCATACTTCATCTTTCATATCAGCGGGCTTTTTATCTTTGCCTTGTAATGGCTTTGCAACTCCCTGTTGAATCAAAACATCTTTCATACGCATTTGCCATAGCGAAAAATCATTATCTCCATTAAATCTTTCAACCTTTGTGGATGACTCTGTGCTCGTCATCTTTAACCAAGCTTTGATATCACTTGTTGTACCCAAGATCAGATAATAATGCGGAAGCGATAAAATAATAATAACGAGCACCCACAAAATAAAAGAAAAATAATCAACACAAAGGACACAAAGATTTAAGTGGTTCAGTAGTCAATGTGACTACCTAATCCACTGCTGAGGCTGGCACCAAAAATTTCACTATATTTGTCAAAGAGGAGTACAATAAGATTTGTCAACAGTTAATTGACCAAATCACACAAATACCCAAATACCCAATTACATCCAAATTAATATCTCTCACAAAAATAATAAATTTGTCTTGCCAATTTAGCAACAACAGATAAATTAAAGAGAAACAGTAACTATAAATCTGTTGCCAAATAAATAGAGAGAGAAAAAAAATATTCTTAATTAGATTCTTTAAATGGATCGAAAAGAAAAGATGTCGCTGCCTCTGTTATTTTCCTTTCTGAAGCCGAAGACTTCAGTTTCCTCTTATTCACTTTTTTTTTCTTTAACTTGTGCCGCCTGATGATATATGTATATATATGCAAACCCCATGGTTGCTCTCTTAATTAATATATATATAAGGCTATATTCAAACGAGTGATCTAATGGGCTTTATTTAATTATAAGCCCAAGGCTTAATAAGTGGAGTTTTGGGACATCACGCAACAAGAAGCACTTTTTTCTCGGTAAAATTGCTTCTAGCCGCTGATGATCCAAAGAGGCCCTGATTCTCATAATATCTTTAGGATCTGACGTTCAAAATTGGCTGCTTCTTGTTGATGAAATAAGTCACAAGGAAGTTCGAAATGTATCTTGTAATAGAAAAACATACTAATGAAGGATCATGGACGTCTCACTTGTGACCAAAAAGACAATCTTATAACTTTTTTGAATAATCAAGTATTAGGCCTCCAAAGTGTATAAAGCCCTCGGAAGGAGTTTTAGAACTTGTGTACCCAATAACTTAAGTTCTCTCTTCTACATTACACAATTTAGTGTTCATATCAAATAAAAATGAAGGAAAGTAGAATTATCCTATATGCTTAATTTTTTTTTTTCCTTTCTAAAATGCACTTTTTGCCTTACATGCCCAATTTATTTATTTTCCTAATTGAATTATAATATACATCCAAATATACTGTTGTATAAGAGATTATAATTGAATGTATATTGAAAGAAAGGTGATTTTGACTACAAAACTATATGAAGGGTTTTCGATACAACTGTCATTAGAAACAACTGATGCTGCATCATATTATTATTATTACCAACAATCAATTTACAGAGATATTCACACTGCTCTCCTTGAAATTACATTGGTTTCTTATCTTTGCATATTTGTTCATTAGTTGCAGAAGAAGAGGGAGCCAAAAAAAACTTAAAATTTCCAAACCTAAATACATACTTCAAGCTGTGGTTTTATTTTCAAAAAAAAAAAAAAAAAAAAAACAGAGAGAGAGAGAGAGGAGAATAAAACAAGCAAAAATAATAATGGTTTCTGTTATAAGAACAAATCATTCTGTCTGCTTCTCTACTTTAAAATCCTATTTCTGTTAGTAAAATAATTAATAGTCCAGTAGCTTTGTCAACAAGCTTATGTCACCAATTCTTTTTGGTTTTCTGTTGACGAAGAAATTTGATCAATAGTGGGCCTTACAGATTCATTATTACCCAAAATCACTCCTTGCTTCTGTATGTATTCCCATTTGTCTTGGAGCAGGTAAAAGAAACATATGAAACAGACTTGAGCTGTAAAAGTTGTAGTCCAAAGCCTTATCTTCTTTGTTGTCTTTTCATGGTAGGCTTGTAAACCTGTATATATGTTTAACACTCCTAATAGGGATACTACAGTTCCAAGCATCCAATGTCCAAAATACCATATACACCTTGCTTTGGATCCTCTGCAGACAATATGACAAATTTTTTTTTTCTAAGAGAGAAATATAAATATCTTGATAGGCTCATTTCATGTAAATCCTAAAATGTATCAAATTTTTATCTACATATGGTCCTTTTACAGTCTCATTCTCGTTTCTAAGCCCTAATTGAGAGTTCTTGCAATTTGAAGACCCTTTCTAAATTATTAGCCGGTATGTTTTTTTTATATGCGTAAAGGGTGTCAAGGGTATTGTAATTAATACAAATGGAGTGCATAAGTCTTGAAGCATTTTAGTAGACCACATACTTCCTTTTGTTTTTATAAATTTAACACATAGTCTTATTTTCACTGCTGATTAAAAAATTGAGTCAAATTCTTATATTTGTTGGCCATGTTATCAAATTTATGAGGGTATTTTTAGAATAACAATTTTATTGAAATTATTAGAGTGATAGTAAATAATTATAAATAATATTACAAATTTGGAGGCTTATTGTATATTGTATATTTCTAGAATAACAATTTATTAGGTTATTTATAGAACTAGCTTTATTAGGTTATTGTATATTGTATATTTTTAAAATAATAATTTTATTGAGGTTATTAGAGTAATTGTATATTGATTATTCTTAAATAGGTTACAAATGTCAAAAGTTCTCAATTGGGGGGCATAGAAAGAGAATGAAGTAGATAAAAACCCAAATGAACCTATTTTGACTGCTGGGCACAACAGTTAGAAAGGGAAATAAAACCAGAAGCATGCATGAAGTCTTATTTTTAAGGAAATGTCTATTTACCTATGTGGCCTAGAGAGCCCCATAAGAGCTTGCAGCCAAATTAGCCCATATAGGGCTAATCCAATCCTTTGATGGTTATTGTTAAAAGAGTTGTTGAAGTTTTTGAAGGATAATATTGCTCCTGTTGTTGCAAAAATGAGAGCTAGTATCTGTATAACAAAAATAACCAACTTATTCATCAGATAAATAAAACATACATAAAGTTCATATTGTTTGAAAGAAGATAATTGCATATCATTACTTGTATTAAACGGCCTAAACTCTAATCGCTAATGATTTGATCTTATGATTTGTAAATAACTAATCAGGTGGAAGAGTTAGTTACTATCATAATAACCAACTGTATTATTCAGAAACATATGAGTTTTAAACAACAATATCTAATGGCCTTAAACTTAATGCATTATTAAAAACAGTAAGCAAATCACCTTTTCTTGCTCTCTAAGCATAATCACAACTCATCATAAACTCCTTGAACAACCAAGCATGGCAGCTAATATTTAAGTTTTTCATTTTAGTAGTCTTGTTCTTGTGGGCTACAGATTAAAATAACTTTATATGAGTAATCAGTTTGCTCATATTTCTCTTTCACCATCATTAAAGTTTAAAAGAGTAGGGTATCTATCTACCCTCAGTGATCATAGTTTATGGCATGATTGGTGTATTTAGAGACTCTGTAAAGATAATATTTGTCAAGTGGAACAAAATTATAAATAAAGGCGGCTACTTCTTTATGAAAAACTCACAAAATAAGGTATTAAATTATAAAAATATTCACCACCTAATTTTGAGTTAATATTATTTTACAATATACTTCGGTCATATTGAAGTTCACAAAATTTTTCCCCCTAATCTTACTTCCACAAAATTGACACATAACTCAAATGCCCTATTTTGTAGGAGTGATAATTTATGCTATAATTTGATTGATCGAATCAAACCTAAATTAAACAAGAATTGAATTAAATTTGAACTTGTTTCAGTCAAACTCGAATAACCAAAAAAAAATCTAAGCTGAGTTAGGATCAATCCATTAGCTCGTAATAAAATAAATTTTTAAATAAAAAATTAAAAAAAAGAAAAGAAAAGACTACATTAAAATTAAAATAATCTTTTATTTATTTAAGTACTTCTTTTTTACGATATATTAGCTATTTTTCTTCCCTTTTTTTTGGAAAAATAAGTTGATAATTAATAAATAGTTGTAATTTATTCATTCTGTCACAATATTATACTATATTTTTTGATGTTGATGCATTTAACGTTTAAATCTACCTAATTCTTTAGACAAAAAAAATAATATTCATATTTAATTTCAATTAGTATTATGAAGTTTTAATTTTTAAATTAATTAAGTATTAGTTTTTGAAGTAAAAATTTTAAACTTTTTATCAATTTGTATTATGGTATTCTTTTTTTCACTTGTTCATTGTCTTGAGAATTATGTATTATGTAGTAGTCAAAGTTTTATTCTTGTGTATATACAAAAAAAATTATATTCTCGTATGACATTTTAATTTACTTTAATTCTTCATTTTTTAGTAAATATCTTTATTTAATCTACTCATATCTATTTATTTTGTTTAATAGCTAGAATAAATTTTATTTGAACTTGAGAGCTCTTTATTCTAAATATGAGTTTTCATGAAGGCATGACAGCTTCTAACTTTTACATGGGTGAGGTTTGATGACATTTACCCTTTACCTAATTAATTTAGAAATTAGCTTCTTGCTTTAATAATTAATTTTTTTTTATTATTTTATGTAATACTGCTTAAGCTTTAATTATTAAACATATATTTTTTTTAATAAAACAAAGTCATATTAACTAAAAAAAAATATGTAATTAACAATTTGAGCTAGTTTGAGGTTGTTTGAGTCAGCTCATTTGTGTTTGGTTTGAATTCGAACTCACCTTTATTAGCTCGAATTAAATTTAAATTAAGCCAATATTGAACCAATTTAAACTAAGTTAGTTTAAACCAACTCAAAGTAACCCAACTTGTAAAAATTGACACCCTGTTAATTTTCATAATTTTAAATGAGACTGTAGAACTGCATCATATTTTAGTGTTTTTTTTTAGTACTTGGTGTATTTAAAACAAGTGATTTGACGTAGAAGACGAATAATCTTACCCACCAAACCACCACAAGATAACCACACAAAATGTTTTAGTTGAACAAAAATGAACTCACCTGAGAAACAGCATGAACATAAAAGAGAATGTTGAGCCTTCTTCCACATTTCTCTCTGTTTGACATTCTGATAACAATAATCCCAACAGGCATAAAGAACCCCATTGAAGCCCAAAGCAATAACCCATGAAGGTCTATTTGAAATAACAGTTTATGACTGAGCTGTAGACAGTAACTGAAAATATCAGCTATAAGAACATAACATCATCAACAAATCAAACCATAAGTAAACTGAACTCTATATTTTTTAAGAATGTGAATAAAATCCAGTTATGTATGTTTACCTTATGAATATTATGATCTTTTCTCAGATGATTGCCTTTACTTTTCACATGTTCTTGAGATGAACTGACTAGTGGCAGAACAATAAACAGAACAACACTTGCTTGAATAAACAAATAAATCAGCTTCTGCATAATGCCCTTTTTGTTGTTGAAACTTTGAGTCTGCTTTTATGAAGCTAAGTTTTAAGAGAATCCCAAGAAATTTAAGACCAAATCCCTACTACCCAATTGATTAGCTCTTCCTTTGTCACACAATTATCATTAGCTTTCCTTTGTTTTCTCTGCAGCCACACAGAGAAAAAGCCGTTCTTTCTTTTTTCTACTTTCGCAATTGGTGAAAAGAATATTAAAGAAAGATGCTCCAATTAGTCTTGTATATATGTATTGTTCATTGGGTTTATATACAAAAGAAAATGGGGCGTCTATTAATAGATAAAGAGTGTGAGTTGCATGGATGTTGATGGATTTTGGGTAAGTTTAAGTGGAGGGAGTAGTGGACATCTGTTATTATTTCAAACTTTGTGGGGTTTACTTTGACAGGCTTTTCGGGTATGAAATATTGAATCAAGTGGATCTTGTTAATTTTCAATTGTAAACATTATCTTCTGCTTCGCACTACTGACGAATAGATGTCCTTTTGCTGCATTATTGAGCGTGCTTTGAACACACGAAGATAATTCTCTCCTTGCTTATTTTGAACTATGTTATTCACCCTAATAAAAAAATCTTTCCAATCGATCCGTCTCATTAAATACTAACCAAAAAAAAAAAACACATACATTGAGAATTTATAAAAATATCAATTTTTTGTTGTTGCTTATTTTAGTTATTGTTTATTCTTATTTTTAAATATTAACCTTCAAATATGATTTAAAAGTGTATATTGTGCCAAAAAAAAATTGAAGTTTAAGGAATCTAAGGCTCCATTGTAAGTTGATTGTATTTTGTTGCTTCATTGCACCGGTAAAAACGACCAACCGATATTAAAGTATTGAAATATAATTTTTATTTTCATATTTTTATATCATGATCTCTGCGTTTTACTTTTTATTTATTTATTTTATGTATATTTAATAAGTGGAGAAATATGCCAATCACTGACTTTTGAAAAATAATAATAATAATAATAACATTGTTAGATGAAACAAACAACCAAGGTGCAATAAAAGGAATAAAACGTAGATTGGTGGTTTGTTTTCATCAAAAATGTTTTTTTTTTATTAAGGATTGATTAGCAAATTACTTCATTTTATTAGATGTGAAAAAAGCAGCAGCAGAAAGGAGTAAAACATAGAGATCATAATATAAAAATATAAAAATATATATATGGAAATTAAAAAAAATATTTTAATATTTATTAGTCATTTTTCAGTGTTGCTGCAATGAAGCAGCAAAATGACAATGGAATTTATAATAAGAAGAAAAGAGTAATAATCAATAAATTAAAAGTGAATTTTGTTAAATAAAATAAAATAGTACATTTTCCTTTATTAAAAATTTATTCAGCCTTAATTAGATTGCCTAAACTTTAATTTTTAAAAAAATTACAAAACTAACTCCCCTAAAACTAGGTTGAGTACTTTTAGAATATCCTAACTTTTACTTTAGTATCCAAATAATCATAACTTTCATATGGGATATTTCAAATATTCAAATTTTAGTCATTCATACTTTTTGAGTTAAGTTATACATTTTTTTTAATTAATTATAATTTTTGAAATAATAATATCAATTTACTGTTTTTAAAATGATATTTTTTCTTTCAATATTTGAATTTTTATTAATTTTTTTTTAATTATTTAAATTATTTTAAGACATGTCTTAAATTTTTATATAAAGATTTATTATTATTATTTTAGTGTTTCTTATATTACAAATATTTTATTAACCTTTTTTTTTACGAGCAATATTTTTTAATTTTTAAAATTATTTCAGAACATGTTTTAAGTTATTTATATCAAGATTTTTTGTGTGCGTTTCTTATATGTCTAAAACTACTATAATTTTTTGGGCCAAATTAAAATGTTTGATAAACAAACAAATACATTCTTAATAGATACATAAAGATGTAAAATATATTTATTAGAATAGCAATATTTAATTACAAAAAAATATCAATTTTTACTATTATGAATTGTGTATCAATCTTCACAAAATGTAAACTCTGAATATCCAACTTGAATTATATAAAAAAAAATATTAACCAAAATAACTTTTTATCATAATTAAAAGAAGATCATAAGTATAAAAAAAGTTAATAAAAAAAAAGTTTAAATATGGAATGATAAAAATGCCCTTTTAAAAATTGTAAATTGATATTAATATTTTTAAATTCATAATTAATAATAAATAAATAAATAATTGTAACTTAACCAAAAAGTTTCGGTGACTAAAATTTAGATATCTTAAAAATCTTAGTTAAAAATTGAGGTTATTTGGGGTATCAAAGTAAAAATTGAAGTATTCTAAAAATACCAAATCTTCTAAAACTTATAATAATAAAAATAATATATTTTAATATTAATTTATGTCCCTATCAATTTAAGATAGGGTGTTATTTTTGTTGTCCTAAATTTTAAGAGTGTTAATAATTTTCTTTGATTTTTTTCTATATTAATTAATTTTTGGTGATGTGGCATGACATAACACTGTAAGCAATGAGAGAATCCCACAAAAAAGAAACAAAAGAAAAGAAACAACATTGAGTATTTGTTATCATCCCATCAAAAGGAAACAAAATAATCTCAGCCAAGGAAAATATTATATAAACTTGCTTTTAATGAAATTAAATATCTGTTTTTTAATAACTTCCTACTTCTCTATCTGAGTTAACAACATGTGTTAAGGTATTAGAGCTAATTACTCTGGCTTTACAGATAATAAGTAATGTTTTGTTTGCCAAGGAAAGTAGCTTAATAAGGGTATTTTCAAGTATGTATGCTAATTATGTGTGTTAAAACAAGCATGTGCTCGGAGCTTTTTATGTAGAATTAAAAGGAATGGGAGTGATTATGCACATTCATGTAACTAACTAATCAACTTATATATATAAATATTGAAAAATTATTAAAAATAACATTCTTAAAATTTATAATAATAAAACTAACATTTCAATAATATTGAACGTTCAACATTGAACGGGTCTAAATTGTTGTCGTTTAATTCAAATTGAATGGATCTTAAAAAAATAATATATTAATAATTTTTTAATTATAAAAATATAAGTTTGAACACAATGGATGCTATTTTTGTTATTACAAATTTTAAGAAATCTTATAAAAAAATAAAAAAAAGTTTTAAGAGGTATATTTTTTGTTGTTTTTCGTTTTTTATTTTATAACTAATCATAGCTATTCCTCATAAATTACATAATCATATCTACTTTGAAAGTAATTAGTAATTAGTAATTAGATCAACCAAATATATACGTTTATAATTAGTTTGGCTTAAAAAGTTTTGGATCACAATAATTGAGTATTATTAAGGTCTGTTACTTATGGTGTCGAGGGTAATCCATCTCTACCACTTTCTCTCTTGTCTTTATTAATTGAAAAGCTCTTATTTTTTTGATTTTATTTTATTTATAAATCCTATCTTTTGTTAATCCAAGTCTTTTGATGATTCATATATAGCTAGTTAAACTTGAATCAATAAAGAAGGGAATGTCTGTGCGAAACGTAGAAAACAGGTGGACCAAGACAGCTTTGATAATGCAACTTTTTTTATCGATGTGGGATATCTAATACATTATACAGGAACCAATTGAATAAAGCTGAATGAGTGGACTTGACTGCATTAGATAGTGCACTTTGACTTAAAGGAATTTCATGATGATTATTTGGAAGTTTTGTTATTGTTGTTTTTATATTATGCTCTGAGAGTAATAGATAGAGTCTACTCTTCTGGCATTTTGTGCCAGTTTTACTTTTACCCACCACCCATACTCATCCATCTAAACAATATTTCCTTATATTTGCATTTCCTGTGAAAAATTGTTAATCAACCATGAGAATCACATGTGATCTAGTTGATTTAACTTCGCACATGGACAAGGTCTCGTATTCGATTATTATATAGAATGATCTAGCTCTAGGATACTTGTTTGGATGAGTCAAGCTTAATTCGGCCTAATTAAATACTCAGGTAATCTTTCCATATCTCTAAAAGTTAAGGTGCCTTAAAAAAAATGAAAAAAAAAAAAACCCATCACCATGGATAAAAGTTACTTCAATTTTCTACAACAATCATAATTTAACCTCTTTCAAATTGACATGTCAAAGATAATAAACGCTTATCAATGTTATTAGTACACCGCTTGTTTAATGGGTCCTGGTGATTTAAAGTTATCATGATGTGTATCAGTCATATCATAACATTCTATTTTAAAGCTGTTGACATATCCTATGTGAGGTATAACAGCTTTGCTCTAGCTTCGAATCATTTCAATTACGTTTTCAAGCAATAATAATAGCTAACATGTAGTTAGAAAGAAACTGAAACACAAAATCGGGTACGTTTTGAATTTAGGCGAATATTTTATATGACTAAATTATTAAGTTTTGAATTTAGGCGATTATTTTATATGACTCAGTTATTAAGTTAGTATAATTATGTGCAGTTTATATATAGGCAGTATAATTTTAAAAAAAAATTCCTTTGTGGAATTTATAAGACAAGCTATTTAGAATTGTTAAAGTTGACATGGGTTATCAATATATCTTCTTGGGTTGTTTTAGATCTATAGTTGCATATTAGAAAAAGCATGAAAAATGTTGAAAGTAATGAATAAACAAGCTCTTTCTGGTGAAATTGTTGTGATATTAGAGAGCTCATATTTCGAGGCATAATAAAGTAGATGTATTAGGAAATGTTAGTATTGCTGGTTGGAAATAGAATGATGGAGAACAGAGGATTTCATGGCCTTGACCTTAATATGTAGCATTAAATATCTTTTTAAAATTGTTTGTGTTTAGCTAACTTTGTGAATTACACTGAAACAAATATAAATTGTGCTCTCACAATCCAGCACATTCAAAAACAACTCTCTAGAATGTGGGCTAGACTTGTATAGTTTTAGGCTGAACTTTTTACGGCCCAATTCATATAAAAATAAATGTTTTTTCAAGGAAAAAGAAAAAAAAAACTCGCTTACAAATTACAAGTCCATTGATAAATATTGAAGTTATGTATTTAAATTTCATTTAAGATATTATTTGCAATTGTTTATTTGTAGTGGTGTGTTTATAATGGAATAATAATATGAACTGAACCGAGTTAATCCTTATTCATTTATAACCTTGACCTCTCACCTAATTCGTTCTCACCATTGATGAGAGAGTATTTCTAAATTTTGCACTTATTTTTTTGAAATCCACTCTCATCAATGGTGATACGTTGTTTCTTGTTTGTCTTTTTTCTTTCTTTCTTGTTATTCTCCAACCTAAGAATCCAAAAAACCACTATTTTCTATTTTCACAGTTATCCATGATCAGCACCACCATTATTTATCCCTTCTATGTCTCTTCCACCAACCAACATACACATTTACTCAATTTTGAGCCGACATGACAGTCTAACTTGTGATGATATTAAATTAAATTTGTAATAAATTAATAAAAATTGACTAAGTACAATCAAAATTGATAAGAACAGTTAAAATTGACTATTATAGTATAAAATTTCTTTACCAGAGTTCAATTTAGTTAAAAAAAATACCAAAATTATGGTTCAAAATTACGATATATTAAATTTATTTTTGTTATATATTATACTTTTTTCTTTGGCTAATACAATTTATTTTACAATACACATGTATTAAGTACTCAAATTTATAGGAAGAATATTTAAACTTATACGTAAAAAATATGAAACATTACCTTTATCAATAGACTACTAAAAAATTAACTATATTTTAACTATAATTCACAATAAATTGTTAGCAAGTAGCCAATTTTAAGAAGCCTATTTCAAACTTTTAACAATATCTTAAATATTTATAAACTTCGAACACACGAGCATATTTTAAAAAAAAAAATTCTTGGGAAAATAACAAAACTAACACCCCCCAAAAATTATAATAACAAAACTAGCACCCCTGTGTTCAATTAAAATTGAACGACAATAATTTGGACTCGTTCAATATTGAACGTTCAATATTATCAGTTCAATTAGAATTGAATGACGATAATTAAACCTATTTAATATTGAACGTTCAATATTTTACGTTCAAATTGAATATTGAACGTTCAATATTAAACGTTCAATTCTAATTGAACACAAGGGGGTGCTAGTTTTGTTATTATAATTTTTAAGGGGTGCTATTTTTGGTAATTTTCCAAAATTCTTTCATGCGGATATCCTTTAAAATTGTTTAGGTATTGAATAAACTTAGAGAGAAAGAAGGCTACATGTTGTCATCGTCATTATTAGGGGTGTTTAAAAAATTGGGAAAATAACAAAACTAGCACCCCCTAAACTTGTAATAACAAAACTAGCACCCCCTATGTTCAATTAAAATTGAACGATGATAATTTAGACCCGTTTAATATTGAACGTTCAATATTATCCGTTCAATTAGAATTGAATGATGACAATTAGACCCTTTCAATATTGAACGTTCAATATTTTACGTTCAAATTGAATATTGAACGTTCAATATTAAACGTTCAATTCTAATTGAACACAAGGGGGTGTTAGTTTTGTTACTATAAGTTTTAGGGGTGCTATTTTTGGTAATTTCCCTAAAAAATTTGATCATCAGATCAATCAAATCCATTCCTTTAATTTTTTAACGGTTTCGATTCGATGATCGGATCGGAGTGAAATTTTTTCAATCCGTTAGGTTCGGATCGAATAACGAATTTTACTATTTATCATCCGATCTGACCGAAAAAATAAATATATTTAAAATTTATACACATGTCATATTTTTATTGATCACTTTTATTTATATTATACACCACATTATATACAAATACAATAATAAAATTAAAAATTTTAAAATATTTTTATAACAAAAATACTACAAAACGCTAAAAAATACAAACCCAAACCCTAAATCAAAATTCAAAACATTAGAATCAATCCCTCATAGCACACTCACCTCACAGTTGGCGCTGCATTTCCAAACCCAGTTTGTCGCTGCTCCTCGTCGTCGCCGCTGGTCACAAGTTGCAGTAGCTGGTTTGTCGCGCTGTGGTTCGTGGCTCGCTTCCTCTCACTTGGTACACTCCTTTTTCTGCAAGTTTCTTTAGGGAGCTACAAGTTTCTTATTTTTATTTTATTTGCTAAGTTAACATTATTTAATTTCTTTGTTTTCATTTACGAGTAATTTTGATTTTACAAGCATATTTATTCATGTTAGATCTGATTTTATAAGCATGCAAGCATATTTATTAATTATTTATGTTAAGATCTGATTTTACAAACATGTTTATTCATATTGAGATCAGTAAAGGATTGTATTTACAAGTATGTTTATTGCCTGGTTACAAGCATGTGTGTGTGTTTACATTTTACAAAAGTAAATAATGTTTATTTTTCTTCTTAATTTTGTGACTTGTATCATATAACATTATTTTATTGTCTAATCTGTTATTTGAGCTTACTATATCCTTTTTCTTTTCCCCATATATATAGGTTCATTTTGTTAGCTAGCTAATTTGGAAAGCAACCATAACGAATTCATATTTGATGTCATCATGTAATGTATGAATGTTCTCTAACTACTTATTTTAGAATTATAGATTTTACCGTTATACTTGTGTAGTTGTGTTTTGTTATATTATTTACTTATTTTTTGCTATTTATCTTAGATGGACAAAAATACTCCTACTACGAGTAGTCCACTTGCAACTACCGGAAGTGTAAGCGCTGCCCAAAATATTGAAAATAATCCAGAAAATGCTCCACCAAAAATTGAGAAATTTTTGCCAAATAACAAACTCGAACTTTCCACAAAATACACTGATAGCGATGATGAAAAAGGTAAACGAAAGTCTTCCAAACCTCCTTCTGATGCTTGTAAACATTTTGATATAGTGGGTAAATGCTTAAATCGCAAGGCAAGATGTAAATATTGTTTTAGGGAGTATGTGTATGTATCCAACAAGTCTGGTACATCAAACTTGAGAGCTCATATTGCTATACAATGTAAGTTATTTCCTGGTAGAGTTGAGAATAAATAAAAGACTCTAACTTTTGAAAATCCTACAAAAAATAAAAAAGGTGCACTTGTTGCACATACATTTAGTATTGAGGCTTGTAGTAGGCTTGCACTTACAGTGATGATTATAGTTAATGAGTTGCTGTTTAGTCATGTTGAGAATGAAGGATTTAGAAAGTATAGTAGAATTTTGGAACCAAGGTTCTAAGTTCTTTCTCGTACCACTATTACACGAGATTGCTTCAGTCTTTTTTTGAAAGAAAAAGATAATTTAAAGAAATTTTTTTCTAAGTCATTTCAAAGAATTTATTTAACCACTAACACATGAATTTCTGCTCAAAATTTGAACTATATGTGTCTTACTATTCATTTCATCGATGATAGGTGAAAACTCTAAAAAAGAATCTTAAATTTTGTGTAGTTCCTAGCCATAAAGGTGATATCCTTGGGAAAGTAATTGAGCAATGCTTGTTAGATTGAGGAATTGATAAAATATTTACTATTACAGTAGATAATGCTAGTTCAAATAATACATTAGCTTCTTACTTGAGCAAAAAAATAAAAAATTAAAGAGGTGCAAAATTAGATGGTCAACATATGCATATGAGGTATGCAGCTCATATTCTGAATTTGGTTGTGAGAGAGGGCTTGAAAGAACATGAATCAAGTATAAGTAAGTTAAAAGAAGTTATGAAATATGTCAAAGGATGACCTTCAAGGTTGTTAAAATTTAAAGATTATGCTAAGCAAGAAAAAATTGGCACTGATAAATTTTTATGTTTGGATGTAGTAACAAAATGAAATTCTATCTGCTTAATGTTAGAAGCTGCAATGAGATTTTAGAAGGATTTTGAGCGTTTAGAATATGATGATGTGATATTAAAGCAAGAGTTAAACATTGAAAATGATAGTTGCAAAACTCTTGATTTTTTTGATTGGTCTAATGCTCACATATTTGTGATGTTTTTGAAAATATTTTATGATGCAACATTGAGATTTTATGGCTCTTTGTATGTTATTTCAAATTTATTTTTGGATCAAATTTGCTTCATACATAACCAATTGGGTTTTTTGTGTCAAAATACGAATTCTGTGTTAAGTAAAATAACGGAAGAGATGAAAACAAAGTTTAATAAATATTGAGGAAGTGTAGAAAAGATGAATGATTTCTTGTTTATTGCAACTTTGCTTGATCCAAGACGTAAAAAACAAGATTTGAGAGTTTGTTTGGATCTTTTGTATGATGAAGATAATATTATGGTTGGTCAAATGATGAAAAACTTTAGACAAACTTTGAATAATGTGTTTGATCAATATTCAATTTTGTATTCTACAAATGCACAAGTTGGATGCTCACAACTTTTAGACACAGAAGAAGTAGATAGTATGAATGTTGATTCATTTTCATTATGAATGAACCGTTATAAAAAACGTGTCAGAGATGCAAAAAAGATAGATAACCAAACTAAAGTGGATAAATATTTGTGTGAGGATGTAAATGATGAGTCTTTTGATCTTTTGAGTTGGTGGAAGGTAAACTCACCATTGTATAAAGTCCTTTCTAGGACTGCTAAAAATATTTTAGCTATACCTATATCAACTGTAGTTTTTGAGTCCGCATTTTCTACTAGAGGTAGAGTCATTGATCCTTTTAGAAGCTCATTGTCTCCCAAAACTGTCTAACCTCTTATTTGCACTCAAAATTGGATTCGATCATCACTAGTAATTAACATTCATAAGTCATTTGATGATATTAAAGCAACTAAAGCAGGTAATATTACTTTAATTTTTATATATTAATTGATAACATTATTATATGATAGTGTTTTAATATTTTTATCACTTTGTTTTGTCTTTTTGTTTTATTTTGTAAATATGTTGGGAGGCGTTAAAGAAATTGCACTTGATTGAATACAATGAGTAATTAATTTATTTAATATATAATTTGCATGTTATTTAATATATAATTACTAATTACTTATTAATTTATTAACATTTTTTAAATAATGACTAATAGGTAATGAAGTGCTAAATTTTCTCGCTATTTTTATCAAGATTCAAGATTATTTTCAAGATGCTTGATGGATGTTGATGTTAAAGAATGAAATGATCAACTTAATTTAGCTTTAGACTATTATAAATTATGCTTTTGTTTATTGTTTAAATGAATTGTTAATTTTATTTAAATGAATATTATAATTGATATTGTATTATTTTATTTTTTGTATGTTTGAACATTTTCAATTGTACTTCAACATTTTTATTTGGTATTTTAAGGTTTATTTTAACTTTAAATATGTTTATGTTACATAAAAAATTTAATTTTTTATTCAAAAATATTAAAATAGAGTTAATTAAATTTATTGATCAGATCCAATTCGAATAGATTATAAATCGGATAGAATCGAATTTGAAATATTATCGAATCAAATATGAATTAGGATATTTTAATTCAACTAAATGATCAAATTAAATCAAATAAATATAAAACTAATAATTTTAATTCGATGAACACCCCTTGTCATTATGTATTCTTACTTTCTTATTCTGGCAAGAAATCCTAACCATATTTTCAAGAGATACTAACCACATTCCGACAAGAAATAAATAAATAAATATATTTATATTTCAAAGATATTAACTATATTTGAAGGCACAAGACTCACACATGACCACTATTTTTTTCGGTTAAAAATAGTTTTAAATGACTGGAAATATTTTTAAAAATATTTTTCATAAAAATAATTTCTAGAGAAGTATATTATTTAGGAAAATAGGCTATATTAGACCCCTTTTATTAATCTTATTCTGGACTAACTCTCTATTACTAAACTTCCAAATATACCCCATTACTCATTATATCCACCTTTTGTCCACTTTTATATATATATATATATATATATATATATATATATCATTTTTTCTAATTATTTAATATAATTGAAATTTGAAAGTAAAGATTCGAACTTCTTGAAAAAAATGTTTAGTTTTTATTCATTGTACTAATAGAAAATTAACTTATTTAATCTTCACAAATATAAGTAATTATTGTATAATCGATCCTAAAGCTATAACACATAAATTAATTATTTATAAAGATATATAAGATTTTAAGTTTATCTTAGATTTAGTATTGCGTTGATATTATACATGTGCTGCTCTATGAAATTTTGGATGAAATGGAAATTGAATTAGAAAATTTAGTGAAGATTTATTATACGTCATACTTGTGGTGCTCTATCGCTATTATAAGACGGATTACATCATTCTACTTGTTGAATTAAAAGAGAAAATACTCGATTAAATGGAAAATATAAGTACCGTACACGTGAAAAATATTATCTTATGCATAAATGACATATGTCCAACTCGGCTCCGGCGAGTGGGGTCGCTGGCCGGTCAAAATTTGATCAGTTGGACGACTGTCCAACTGAGCTTTGGCGAGTGGACATATGTGTCCTCTAAAATATACTCCTCTGGTTTTCAGTTGGACACATGTCCAACTCTGTTGAGGTGAGTTGGACACATGTCCAACTCTGTTGATGTGAGTTGGACATACGTCCAACTGAGGGGTTATTCTGGGCAGTCTAGTTGGACATGTGTCCAACTCTGCTCCGGTGAGTGGGGTCGCCGGCCGGTCAAAATTTCATCAGTTGGACAGTCGTCCAACTGAGCTCCGGCGAGTGGACATATGTGTCCTCTAAAATATACTCCTCTGGTTTTCAGTTTGACATGTTGAGGTGAGTTGGACAGTCGTCCAACTGAGGGGTTATTAAGGGCATTTTTGTCATAATATGTAAAAAAAATCAAGTGGAGGGGGTCATATTAGATTTTTAATAAATAGGGGGTCATGACAGCATATAACCCTATTATTTATGCTTTTAAAAAAATAAATAATCCTTAATTTTTACGAAAATAATTTAGAATGTATGTCCACTTCTTAAATTAATCACTAATTAATTATTAAAATTTCACATTAAATTACTTCTAACAATTTATGTCAAATATTTAAATACTTATCTTTAAATCAAATCACTTCATTTTTAGTAAATTAAAAAAAAGAAAATCATTTAATTGCAAACCAATTTTTTTTTTAAGGAATAAGATTATGTAGATCCCTTAAATTATGTCATTTGTGTTATTTGATTCTTTAGATTATAAATGAGATCATTTATTTCCTTAGTTTTAAAAAAATGAGCTAATTAAGAACAAAATATATGATTTAAATTAAAATATTATTTTTTAAATTAATATTTTAATATAAAAAATATTAAAATAATATAATTTATTCTTAATTGACACCTTAAAAATTAATATTTTAATTTAAAATTCATTAAAATCAAATATCTTATCATAAATTAAATCATTTTTATAAAAATAAGGAATTAAATAATCTCAATTATAATTATAATTTAAAGATCAAATATCATAAATAATTTATACCAATACCTCTACGTCACTTTCTCTCTTTTTTTAAATAAATAAAAAATTCCAAACTCTTACTTAATAACGGAACTCTAATAAGCAAAGTTTTACTAGAAGTAACCTTGTTTTTTTCTTAACAGTAATCTCCATGCGATACTTACTATGACTCTCCCCCCTCAGGGTCCTCTTTTGTTGAGCATTGGAGAAGAAGATATAGCTTTGATAAAAGGCCACTGAAGGTGGTGATATGGATCTTGTTTATCTTGCTCTGTTTGATATCTGGCAAAAGGTAAGTCTTCTTGTAAGACACAAATTGTTAGGTCCGATTTATGAGCTAGTTCAGTCAAGATAAAAAGTGGGAGTAAATATATGTATAATGTACAGGTCATATTTTATATATTTTGTTGACACAGAGGCAACCAATGGGGACGATACAAGCTAGACGACCACTGGTCCGTTATCTTTTTATATCTTTTGCGCGGTACACACAATCATCTAGTTTGTTTCAAGTTCCCAATCCGTATATGCATGAATCTTTCTCAGTTACTGTAATATGTGTTGGTCAGTTTTTGGAGGCTTAAGGCACATCTGGCCCTCTATTGCCCTAAGTGGAAATGCAAAATGAATTGTCGTCCAATTAATGCGTGACCTAGTATTAAATAGCTACATAGTGGGGGAGTTAAAGAGTTTGAGATCGACATTGCATTTGCAGACATGATAATGCTCACGCATTCAAAGCCTAAATTCCTTGGTTTCACTTGAAATATTAAATTAATACTCATTTTTCTTATTAGCAAAACTATTAAGATTAGTATATTAGGATAATTATTTTAATATTTTTCTATTAGTTTAGGAGTCTCGTTTAAGTCCTATCAGGACTAAGATTTTAATTTATTATCGTTATAAATGTCAATATAATCCTTCAGTATTATAATGAATGAGAATTAGAACGTCTTTATTTGACTTTTTGGTTTTCTTTTCAACATACTTTGATTATTTATTATTTTAACTTCTACATTCATTCTTTCATCTATTTTATATCGATATTTTCTTTCGCTTTATATTTTAATGTTCTGAGCTTGGTCTCGGGTTCGAATCCAGCCTCAAACCTTCTTTGCGAAGGAGGGAATGATGCGACCTTGGTGAGTAATAGCCAAGGGTCTGGTGGATTCCAGATTACACTGGTGGGTAATATGCAGTGGCTCATTTAGTTCTTCTGGGTTTGGTTGCTGGCGTGTATAAGGGTTCGGACTGTCTACTGGACTAGGTTATAAGGGCAAGTAGCACCCCTTCTACCACCTTAAGGTTTTAGTCGGAATGGTAGGCGCCTGTTCCTTATCATTTTCTTCCTAGGAGCTAGGCTTTGATAGATCTCCATCAAGGTGCTGGAAATTTTCTTGGTTTATTCCAATATTTTTGGGTGCGTGAGAGATAGGAGGGGTAGGGTGTACTGGGGGTGGATGGTATAGACTACAGATGATTTTAGTTAGAAGGCTTGCACTTTGGCACTGCCCATCTTGCTTCAGACATTAGTCGCACGCATATTATCATCATTCAAAGGCAGGAACTTAGTTTGTGTCCGAGTGTTCTTTTGCTTCTACAGTTCTACATTTGCTCTGTGATGTGTTTGCTTACCCTTGTCTACTTACCTTTGTGTGTGTTTTTCATGCATTAGCACTTATTTTGTTTTTCTATTCAGGTTCCATAAGCATGAATTCCTGAAGGACTTTTTCCTATCTACTGGGCAGCGGTTTAAGTCATAATTTGGTTTTAATGCATGGTAAGCATTTAAGCAGTTTTCATAATATCATGGAAAGGAGAGATCCAAAAGTCAGGTGATTTAGCTTAAAAACTGCTTCTTACAATGTTAGATTATCTCATTTATTTATCAACCATAAGAAAGGTAGGAGTAACACATCCCAAATATATATCCAGGCTTTGATATCAAACGCGTGGTAAGAAAGAGCCAAAGAACCCACGCAATTCAATAGGGCTCACAATTCATTCGGACTTAGGTTACTTGGGCCTCGACCCGGATACCATTTGTTGAGCCTGAAGTTTTAACCCAAAAGGTTAATATATTAACATGAGTAGTTCATACTAACTATATATCCAATTTGCTATTTATATTTTTACAATATAGAAATTGTTTGCACCTGGTCATGTTACCAAGACATGTTGAGACAATTGTAAACTGTTATTATTCTTGTGCTTCCTATTTTTCTGCTCACTTCAGCTTGTTCCTGAGAAGAGTGCGTAAAGTTTTTTGCTTTGGCTACAAACAGAGACTAGGATGCCTTGGAAAAGTCTTCCAAGGAGAGGAGACCCCCATTTGGTAAAGCTTATTTGATTTCAGAGAGCAAAATAATGTGGCTTGTTTTAACAAGAAGGCTTTTATAAAATAGACTTGGGATTCTTTTTTCTTTTTTTTGGCCTGCTAGTTAAGGGTAATATTTTACCTACTTTAAGTGCAATATAAAGCCACTGATGGCGTCTCATATTGTTAATGTACTTGTTTGCTCACGATTACCAGAATATTTTACATTTGGTGCTATGAAAAGCCTTTTATGCCATGTGCTTGTGAACACTTCAGGAAACAAAATACTTTTTATGTTTCTAGTTCACATGCCACCATTGAAGTGGGTCGAAAGGCAATAGTCAATATACAAATGTTTACTTACTTTAAAGTATAGAATTAAATGTAAATATGGTTGTATTAGCAAAACAATTTAAATATGATTGTTTAAAAGTTCATATTTTCCATAAAAAAAGGAAAGTCATAATCTACTTAAGAGCAGAGGTAAGCTTATAAGCTCAAACACAGTACAGAAAATTGCTTTCGTAATATCTGAATGGGCTAATGGATTTCATTATTGGTGAAGCTCTTTTCACTAATGACTTTGTTATCATCCAGAGGGGCTCTTGTGACCTTTACAATCTTCTCATTCAAGTTTTCCACCACCACTTGATTTTGTTTTCCGTTTCAATGCGTAAACTTCTTACATGTTCTCACTGCATGGTGTTGTCTTTAACTTTCTACAGGCTTATGCTCGGATTGGCATGACCAAGGAAGCTGCTGAGGCTGCTTCTCAAGCTAAAGATGGTGAATTATTGGGTCGCCTAAGATCAAAGAATGCTGCAGCTTCATCGTTATTTGATACACTTGGAGACCCCGGTTATCATGTCCAGGAGTTTCGTAGTTTACTTTTTTCCTTTGTATCTTTTTGTTGAGATCGTGTGCATATTTTTCTTACACTCTATATTAAATGAAACGTAAAAGCAAAACATTTTTTTTTTCAGAATAGCTTTATTTATTTATTTATTTATTACAGAAATTCAAACTCAACTGGCAAGTGTATATTCACCTACGTTGATGATGTCTGGTTCGTTCCAGCGCCTTTTTTTTTTCTGTGTGCGCGTGTGTAATTTGGTTGGTTCCAGTGCTTAATATCGTCTTTCTGTTGATCATTTTATCATAATACCATATGACAATTGGCAAATACAATTACAATGGAAATTAAGACTATTTACAATGTTGACACGTCGTGTAAAAGTTAACTGTGGGACACCGGGACTTATAACCTACCATACTTCGCGTAAAAGTTTCCACAATTAAACCTTTCTTCCAAAAGGTATAATATATTTAATACAAGATAGTTGAATTAAATCATGAGAAAATACATTGATAGTTAGAGTACACCTCATCAATCAAAGAAGGTCATTTTCATATGAAAATGCAAACTTAAGGGGACTAAATGCCCAACTACCCTATTTATTTATACATTCATTAGGAAAAGAGTCTTTTGGCACAAGTGCAGGAAGACTTGAAAAACAAAGACCTAGTTTTGATATTAAGATATCAAGCAGATGCTGAGAACATGCAGTGTTGCTTAGTTTGTCATCTCCAAAGTTGCATACACTGAATTCTCAAATTTACCTTCCCACCTGTAAAGTTTGGTCCAAAAGAAAGAAAAAAAAATCCTTGGTAAGATTAGTTTCTTTGCTACAAAAATCGTCAAAATATTTGAAAAAACTATAAATTGTTATAATTGACCAAAACAAAGATATGATCATCAACTTGCCTGGATTCTGCATTTTCTGGAATCTGGAGCTCAAAATCGTTGTTGAACGGCTTGAATACCAAGTCTATTTTCTTATCATCCACTTGTTCAATAGCTGCTGGATCCCACTGCAAGAATGACATGGAGGGTTGAGAACAAGAAGAAGAAGTGTCACTGACCATTGATGAAGCGAAGTGATAGTCTGAGAGGCTTTGGACTCATGAGAAAATATGGTATTTACAGCAAGTTACATGCTCATACAATATATTTACATAAAAAAACAAAGAATACCTTAGGAGCATTGTCTTTGTCGATTGTGAGAGCTCTGATACCCTTCTCATCAAAACAAAACAACACTATTTCAGAGACTAGGCTATGACATGTACATTGTTTTCCCAACACCAGATAGAATATTAAACAAGTTCTTGCTGCTACTATACATGAGATCTTGCATTTACCTCATAGACATCGTTTGATATTGTTGTTCGCAATATGTTGATTGTTAGTCTGAATTCTTTCTTCAGACATTCAGGCAATGATTGTTTCCTGCCTTCCCGAATCTGATAATTATAACTTCATTAAAAACAACCCTGAAATTTGGCTTGCATATAAACAAGTTCACTATGATGATTAACTATTACCGATTTAAGCGTTATACTCAATCCAGTGGGGGATGATCTTTTCAACCCCTTTAATACCGTGCCTATCCATCCATTTCCCTCTTTGCTTGCCTCAACCTCCTGAAAATCAAGAGCATACTATTGTAAATAGTGTAGCAGTGTCAACATACTAAGAATCGTCAAGGGATCAACTTACAAATGACTTTATAATCTCAGCAACTGTATCCTTACAAAAGCATGCATCAATTGTTGACTGCCTGAAAAGTTAGTGAAGCTTAATAGTGTTTATACCATGCAGCCTCGACAATAATGGTCATGAAAAATAGTAATTATTCTTTTTGACGCATATTACTTGTTTAAGATGCTGTCTTTGTCAAGTTGAACTTCCATAGAGAATTCTTCAATTGCAGATTTGACTGCATTTTCATTGCCAGAGTTTAAGCTTAACAACCGCTTCTCTAGTTCAGGCAATCTCTGATACACATCAGCAGTTTAAGAATAAACATTGGAGTGTGGAAACAGCTTTGAATATTAGACAAAGGTCTTCGCAAAGCCAAAATTTGGAACCATGGTTTTTGCAGAATCCCAATCATATAGCTACAGCCACAAACATATAGAGATGCTTACAGAGTTCACCTGCTGTTGCTCGCACTTTAAGAAACTAAATGAAGCTTAAAATTACAGAGAACCTTTTATGGTTGTTTCGAGTAACTATTAGTACACTGAACAATTCCTATATATTAAGTTAGAATCCAGAATTTAAACAACCATGCTTTCAAGGATTAGTTTACCACCACAGACGCTTTTTTTTTACCAGTTATAATATTTTTACATTTTGATTTCAGCTACATAAACACAAGAAATAGTGCAGAAATATGCTCATAACGATCCAGCAAAGTGTCCATGAGTCATATCTCAGGTTTTTGGGCATAAGATGACCCAGCAACATTGCTGTGTTTGGAATTCTGATTTGCATTGGAAAAGAATTAGGAAAACATGAGATAAAAAATTAGTAGGGAAATAATTGAATAATGCAATGTATGAATTGATTTCAATGTGAAAAAAAGTCTAAAAAATTTGCCTTTGAACTTTCTTTCCCACCTATTTTTTTCTCGGGAAGGTCCGATAATTTTTATTTCAAAATGAGTATTTTAGACCCCTAATTTATGAGTTAAGTACTATGAGTCCTATTATTATGAAAAATATGCAATCATAGTCATATAATTTTTTAAAATGAACATTTTTAGTCTAACAACAATATTAAAATTAAAGACTTATAGTGCCTAATTTTCATAAATAATGGAACTATAAGTGCCCAACTTAAAAATTAAGAGATTAAGGTGCTCATTTGTACATAATAATGAGACTACTGTGATATTTCTTTAAAAGTTATGAGACTTTTGGTATCAAATGTAATAATTACAAGATTAAATTGCTTAAATTAA
Organism: Elaeagnus macrophylla; assembly: GCA_029378325.1. Taxonomy (NCBI): domain Eukaryota; kingdom Viridiplantae; phylum Streptophyta; class Magnoliopsida; order Rosales; family Elaeagnaceae; genus Elaeagnus; species Elaeagnus macrophylla. The sequence continues at coordinate 12,498,498 of CM055646.1, forward strand.
ATAATTACGGAACCTTTGGTGCCCAACATTCTTTTTTTTATCTCGTGTTTTCCTCACTATTTTTTTTCCCATGCAAATTTGAGTTTCAAACACAGTCGGGTTATGAGGGTAACAAATATAGCTTATTTTCTTTTTAATTTATATGAACATATTAAAGAGTTTGTAAATATAACCATATAAATTTGGGCTAATGATTCAAAGTTTAAAACCACTTAATTCAGAGAAAGAAGAGAAGCACCATTAGATAGAAGTTCTGAAACTGACCTCAGAAGGAACAAAGTGAGTGGCCAGTCCAGTTGCAACCAATTCCTTGCCATTTAACCTTGCTCCTGTTAAGGCCAAAAATTCCCCTGCACACACACCAATGTTATAAATCTTGTAAAGAAGCACTAAGAAATTTGAATTTCTTTTCTTTATATAAGCATGCTTACCAAAATACCCAGGGAGACGAGAAAGCATATACGAGAAACCACAATCAGTATGGAACCCAATACTTGCTTCTGGTGTGGAAAATACCTATTTTGGAGCATAAATAAATGCATTCAAAAAGAGTTGGTGCGAAAACAGAACAAAAAATCAGAAGGTGTGAAACAAAAGAGAAGATAAGCAAATAGGAATCTCCCGAGTACATACAGTTTTTTCTGTAACAACAGACAACTTCAAAGGGACCATTAATGACGCTCCTCCACCCATTGATATTCCATGAGCAAGAGCAACCTGTCAATCAACATTGAAATTTACTTGTATATAACTATCATCACCAACACTTTGAAAAAGGTATCGGCAACATTTGTTTCCATCTAGTTTCAAACATTTGTTGACCTACTCCGGACGCATTTACCAGAGAGTGAAATTCTACATTACCAGAGTTTTCTTGTAGGTGTGAATGTGGTAGCAGAGCCAATACATTCTGTACACAACTTCAAGGCAGGAATCATCTGCCATTCAAAAATGCACAAGGAATTTCCCTCATTATGTGAAGCAAACATATGAAATCATCTAATTTTCTTCAAAAGAAATACTTGAAGTCATCTATAGTTTACACAAGGAACTGGAAATGGAAAAAATTGAGTAAATGATTTTAATTGACTAAGGGTTTGTTCGTTGCTGCTTCTAGGACCTTGTAAAAGTGCTTCTGACAACTTTCGAAAACAAAAATGAAAAAATTTAATAAAAGATCTTACAGGGCTCAAAAAGGACATTTTGTGCTTGTCGAATATGTGTTATTTGTAAAAGTTAACCCGTTTTTTAACATAAGTATAAGCAAAAGAACCCTAAGATAACTTACTAATACCCCTGCCATCATAGAACATTTTTAAATCTCCACCAGCTGAAAAGGCTCTGCCTGCCCCCTATATAAAATAAAGACAGTCATAACTCATAAGAGCTAAAGCCAATGAAAACTCTAACTCCAACTATATGATTATATCTATAACTCCAACTGTTTAACTGAAAGTTACATATACAATCAATCAAACCAACACTAGAATTGCAGCTAAAATTTATGGAAGCAAAAGAAACAACCTTGATTACAATAAGTTCAGCTCGTTCATCTTTCTCCCACTTTTCCAAATATTCTGCTAGAAGTGATACCTATTTATGGTGAAAGAAATTAAGAGTGGGAACAAAACATAAACAAGTTGCAACAAAATTATGGGCAAATTCTATTTGACATACCACTTTTGAAGAGATGACATTCAATTGACGAGGTCGGTTCAATGTGATCAACCTCACATTGTCTATTTCTTCTCCAAGGACAACCTAACAATCAGTTACAGAATACAAATATGTTGTGATCAAGAGAAATGTTCTTTGTTTGGAACTAAATGCAAGAAAAATCCATTTACAGATGAGAAACACAGAACCCAAAATTGCTTAAATAAGGTACCAGCATAACACAAAATTATCATTGAAACTATAAAATTACCTCTTCGTTGGAATTCACTACTTCTTGCGCCATTATATGATCAAATAACTTAAGGATTCTAAATTAAAAACTGCACAAAATATCTGATAATTAGGAGAGTGCCCAAAAGTAATAAACGGATTTTTTTTGTTCAACAATAATGAATGAGAATTTGAATTATTGAACTACTATCTGAAAAATAAATAATTGGGTTCAGCATAAATACAACAAGATAACAGAACTAAACCATTAAAAAGATAACAGAAGAACAAAGAGAAGAAAAGAGTGTAGACTTACAGAGAAATTAAAATTTAATAGAATGAGAGATCAGAAGAAGAAAGTAATTGAAGTGGGTTTTAGGAGGAGAATGGAGAGGAAGACATCGAATGAAGAAAATATATAAAGCTGAAGAAATATTAGTTAAGAAGGGCAAACATAGTCATGCGGCTTCTTCTACGGTTTTACCTACCACCTTCAACTACATGTCTCGTAAACGTTGCTGGATTAGTTCAGTTGAGGGGGGTGTGATTCTCACCTAACCCATCAGGCGTTTTATAAATCTCTATTGAAGGTGCAGTTGAGGGACAGATTTTGAACATATTGACGATTGAAGGTCTTCTCGCTCTACTCCACCTATGACCCACCAAATGTGTTATAGCCAATGAATAAATGACAACTGGACAAAATTAGGTGGATCAAGTGCATTCTTCTTTTTCTTCTTTAATAAGTTGCGGGTGGAAAATTTGAAGAAGCAATCTGATTAGAAATGTAAGCCTTTACCTGTAAGAGCAGATTTCTTAGCCTCCACAGTTCATTCAAATAAGTAATAACATTACAATGAAGAATTTGCCATTTGTTTTTCTACTTCATTTGTTGCACGGATAAAACTTTCTAACTAATGTCGTTTGTTTCATTTTGATAAAAATCAATGTTAAAAATGCTCGAATAACTGTTATTTTGGAACGCACCAATACCTGTTGTGTTCGAAAACAAATAAAATTGAAGAATCTATAATCAAGCTTTGCTCTTGGAGGAAGAAAAAAATAGCTTTGGTAGAAAAGTACCAGTGTAGGTGAAGTTCATGTGATAATAAGATATTACATATCACAAATAATTAGCAATAATACTAAACCAAATGAGACATATCTCAAACTTGTAATACAAAAACTTTTCTTACAAGAATTGAGCGGAACAGACTTCAATTAAAACAAAACTCGAAAAAAAATCAATCTCATACATTCATTGTACCAAATAAGACCAGATATTATCCAAACAAAAACAAAAACTGAAAACACAGGCTAATAGAAGTGCCAAACAAAATTCAAAGTTATAGCTAGTCTAAAATGATTTAAAAAGCTTCCCGGATGAAGGAGAAACGAAATTTAAGTAAACAAGTTGGGCCTTGATGCTTTGTATGTAGTCTTCAGCTTCCTGCTTGGGGGCCTGACCTTCTTAAACACCAAGGGGAATTTGATTTTGGAGTTATGGAACTGTTTGGTGCTTTCCCTCTTGCAAAGTTTTGCAGGAATTGTTGCAGTCTTGATGATTTGAATGCATGGAAACCTCACCCTGTGACGAGAAGCCATTTCAGTGTACATTTGTTCAACCCCACCATTGAGCGTAGTGTCACGGTACTCCTTGTACATGTTATGATAACCAGTTCGGCTTTGATATCGCAGCCAAATTCCATAGTTTTTGATGGTGGTTGGATTTTTCTCAAAAATCTGAAGTACGAAATAGTTATATCAGAACGTTGGGGACAAACAAAGCTGCATCAGTTTGTGAAAAGTGGATGAGACACAACATAACAGCACACAGAAAAAGACATGACTTGCTTTCTATAAAAATCGTTCTCACATCAGGCATATGAAGTACCAAACTTCCACTATCTACTCGAGGATTCATCTAACCAAGTTAATTTTCCAAAACAAATTAACATGTTAGCAATATTAATATTAAGAAAATGAAAATCACAATGGCATGGATTGGTCTTAACAAATATGATACACTTGCTTTCCATCATAACCAGAAAAATCTTGAAAGCAGAGCCTACGAAAATGTTTCATTTACAATGACCTCCTAATCCAATACACAATCAAAATACAAACTCATACGCAGAAATCACATGCATATTTGCATGAAGTAAAGAAACACAAAATTACACCAAAATTTGACCAATAATAACTGCTTCCCATGTACAACTAAAAGCATGAACAGAGAATCAAAGGTATCAAAATCTTAGGGAGGTCTACTTAAACTCATTTAATAATTTCAAAACGATAAACAATAACGGATAAAATAACAAGGGTTTAAGTTTTCACTAATATCAACAATGAATCCGATGAGGTGGTATTAAATGATTGTATTCATTTATTAAGTGAAAAGTCTGCAATTCAGAAATAACGGATCTTTGCTTTGTAATAAAATTGAGTAGAGAATAACCAAGACAAATACCTCATTGATGGCCAAAACTTGCCCATTACTCTTCTTGACTTTCTTCAATTTCCTTAAAAAGTACCTAGAATTCAAAAATTAACGGAAGCCATAAAAAAATACCACATGTCAGAACCAAGTTTAATGTTCTCTACTGCTTAGATTAACAATGTTACGGAATAATCAAGTGAAACAACCTCAAAAGTTCTCAATTCTTAAAAAGTGACCATAAGAAAGCAACAACAGAAGATTAAAATATCAAAACTCCTTTTGGTTACAAGAACCCCCGCACACACAAAAAAACAAAGTTGTAAAGCTTAGAAAGTTGAACGTACCAGAACTTGGACTTGGCACGGACCTCATTGGTAGCCCAGAGCTTCATGCGGTAGATCTTCGGGTGTTCATCCGCTTCCGTTGGGAGAGCTCTTCCCACCACTTGGTATTGATGAAACTGTTTTCATAAAACAAAACCCATGGTTGATCGTATTTTGAGAAAACAAATTCAAGGAATTACAAGCGTACAAATACACAGAACCATTACCCTGAAAGCCATTGGGAGACCAGAAGCCGCTGCGTTTAAGTTTCTGTGAAGGTGGGGAGAGCAGGAACGTGAGGTTAAACCCTAATATATAGACGGTCTATTTCAACTTGGGCCAAGCCCATTAAATGCCATTTTTAAATTATTAGGATGTATTAAAGGGTATGTAGTTAGAGGTTTTGATGGATGTAAATAGAATTGACCTTACTATTATCCCATGGCATTATTAGTTTTATCTTTTTCTTCTTTTTATTTTATTTTATATTTTTTGAGAAAACCAATGTTTTGTAACAAAACTCTGATATTTCATTATAAAAAAAAATCCACGATAAAATAGTTATGGGTTAAAATCCAGTTTTGTCATGAAATAAAAATCATAACTTCGTTACTTTTTATATAAATAATTTATTTTTCACTACAAATCAAGATAAAATTTAAAGTAAACTAACAACTATATTATTACGAGAATTGCAAGTATATTATCTAATTTTTCCTCATTATTAGAATGGTACCAAATCAACACAAATATTATTCATACAGCATGAAATATATTTTTTCTAAGTTTTTGAGCTAGTAGTATTGCACCAAAGCATCATAATTTGCACACGCATGATATTTTTGTTAGTTCAATATTATTTTTTATTTTTGTAACTAGAGAAAATTATATTGTATGTTTTCAACTTTTATGATATTTTATAGTATATTTATTAATTTATCCTATAATTCATAAAAATGACTGTATTTAATAGACAATATTATCAAATTAGATTTCATAAGAAAAATTGATATCTTTATTTATTGGATTAATCTTTTGCATAAGTATATTATTCTTATGATCTTTAACATAAATATAGAATTCATTTGTACCCGCATCTTGTTTTAGTTGAAAATATTTTCAAATGCAATAAAACAATTTTAAGAGTATTTAATTTTATAAGAAGTACTTTCAAAATATTTAGAAATACTATATTTGTTTTTAACAAAAATAAATAATACTTAATTTAAAAAAAAAAAAATTAAATACATGCATTTTCATAAAAGTTTTGTACAAGCACTATCTTTTCTTATAACAGAAATAAATAATAGTTATTTTTAGGTTAACTAATTTCGAATACATGCACTCCCTTAAAAAAATAATTATTATAGTGTCATTTAAAATTATTTCTAAAATTTCCATCATATATCTTTAAATTATTATCTTAAAATTACTAATAAGTAAATCAACTCATTTTAAAATATTTTTTTTTAAATAACTTTTAAAATAATTACGTTCAAATGAGTCGTGCTGGTATAGGCATCCATTGATCCGAGAAGATACATCGGGATTGTGTCTCAAATTTTTATTTTATTGGATATTGATTATGTTTTTCATCATATTATAACAACGCATGACTAAATTGAATAAAAGACGTCCATTGTATTTGTAGGAGAATAGAAAACATTTCCCGGTTAAGGCCATGGTGGGAATATTTGTGGGTTTGCTTAGCAATTAAATTTAAAATTATTAACATATAAACATGGTGTAAGCTTGAAAAGGGGCTACTTAAAAAATAAAAAAAAAACATGCGAGCTTATTAAGAAGCAATCCAATCCAATCCAATTCAATCAATTTTGTTTTTGTTTAAAAAAATGGTTTCAAACATAAAATGTGATTTTTAAACGCCGAAAACGCTTATAATTAATTTTTTTCATATCACAAAATCTTTATCTTGAAACCAAATACGAGACTTATTGGTTTCAATCGTATAAAACCAGAAGCCCGCAAGGCAGGCAGCAGTGTGAGCTGACTTAGTTGGCAACAGGTTCATCCCACATCACTCAAATGTCAAGTTACTAGAATGAAGATTTCCAAGTGCCATATAAAATTGGGAGATAATTAATCCATATCTATTTTTATATGGCCTAAGCAATAGATTTAAAAATCCGCCGAAGGACAGAAAAATGAAATTAAGTAAACAAGTTGGGCCTTGATGCTTTTTATCATTGTATGTAGTCTTCAGCTTCCTGCTTGGGGGCCTTACCTTCTTAAAACACCAAGGGGAATTTGATTTTCGAGTTATGGAACTGTTTGGTGCTTTCCCTCTTGCAAAGTTTTGCAGGACTTGTTGCAGTGTTGATGATTTGAATGCATGGAAACCTCACCCTATGACAAGAAGCCATCTCAGTGTACATTTGTTCAACCGCACCATTGAGCATAGTGTCACGGTACTCCTTGTACATGTTATGATATCCAGTTCGGCTTTGATATCACAGCCAAATTCCATAGTTCTTGATGGTGGTTGGATTTTTCTAAAAAATCTGAAGTACAAAATAAGTATATCAGAACGTTGGGGACAAACAAAGCTGCACCAGTATCTTAAAAGTGGATGAGAGACACAACAGAACAACACACAAAAAGACACGACTAAGAAAATCGTTCTCACATCAGCATTGCAAGTACCATAAAACAAACATATTGATGACTAGAATACAAACTTATTAACTTAAGGATTTATATATCCATAATTATGTATGCCTTATGTCATTTGATATCAAAGGTAGATTTTCAAAACAAATTAACATATTAGCAAGACTTTACAAAAAAAATAGAAGAAAATCGTAATGTCATGTATTGTTCTGAACTGAAAGTCTGAAACCATATACTTGCTTTCCATAATAACCATATAAGCCTACGAAAATGTTTCATGTACAATGACCTCCTAACCCAAGACATCATCACATACAAACTCTTAAACAGAAATCATACCCATAACTGCATACGATAAAAGAAGACAACATTACACCAAAGCTTCGGCTAATTCTAGTGCTTCTATTCATACTACTAACTAGAAGACCAACTTACCAACTATAACTAAAAGCTTGAACAGAGAATCAAAGGCGTATCATAATCTTATTGAGCTCTCTAACTCATTTAATACTTTTAAAAACGAAAACCAATACCAGATAGCACCTAACAAAGGTTTAAGTCTTGACCAACATCATCAATGAGTTCAATGAGGTTGTATAATGATCGTATTAATGCAAAGTAAAGTGAAAAGTCTGCAATTGAAAAATACCACATTTTTGTTTTGTAACAAAATGAAGTCGAGAGAAACCAAGCCATTTACCTCATTGATAGCCAAAACTTGCCCATTGCTCTTCTTGACTTTCTTTAATTTCCTTAAAAAGTACCTAGAAATTCAAAAAATAACGGAAGCTATAACAAATTGACCACAATTCAGAACCAAGTCCTAAAAAAAAATCATTGGCTTTTCGCTTAATTACAGCAAATCTAATGTTTTTTACTACCTAGATGTACAATGAGAGGAAATAATCAAGTGAAACAGCCTCAACATTCTCATTTCTTAAACGTCACCAACAGAAAACAATTACAGAATATTAAAATATCATAACTCATTTTTTTCCTCATTAATTACAAGAACCCAGAAAAAAAAAAATTAAAGCTTAGAAAGGAGAGCGTAGTAGCGTACCAGAATTTGGACTTGGCACGGACCTCATTGGTAGCCCAGAGTTTCATGCGGTAGACCTTGGGATGTTCATCCGCTTCAGTTGGGAGAGCTCTTCCCACCACTTGGTATTGGTGAAACTGTTTACATAAATCAAAACCCATTATTGTAAACTCTTCGAAGATCGAGTTTTCAGAAAACAGAACTCAAGGAATTACAAGCAAACAAACACAAAAACCATTACCCTGAAAGTAACCACTAGGATGCCGCCGCAAGTTTCACACTGTGAATAATTGAATATGATGAATCTGAAGATGAGATTTTGTCTAGGCTAAATTCTTAAGATAATTTAAAAAAGTGCAGACTTGTGTTATTTTTTAAAAATGGGTTTTTTTTAACCGTTCACCCAAAACCTTCATTTACTAGCCGGTAACTTATTTGTAAATCGTTTGAAAAAATTCGAACAGTTTCAAACGTTTGCACGACTCTGAGCATTACTCTCCCTCTCCACTCTCTATTATTGAATCCCCACAAATTTTGTTGAGGAAGAAGACGAACAGTGAGGATGCACAAAACACTCGACCATTACTATCTCATTATGAAGCTCTGCATTATCTCATTGTTGAGGAAGAAGATGAATAGTGTGGTATATCAAACAGGTATATCTGATATATCTGGTATATCTGATATATCTCATGGTATATCTCAAGGTATATCTGGTATATCTCAGGGTATATCTGGTATATCTCATGATATATCTGGTATATCTCATGGTATATTTGGTATATCTCATGATATATCTGGTATATCTGGTATATCTCAGGGTATATCTGGTATATCTGGTATATCTCATGGTATATCTGGTATATCTCAGGGTATATCTGGTATATCTCAAGATATATCTGGTATATTTCATGGTATATCTGGTATATCTGGTATATCTCAGGATATATCTGGTATATCTCAGGGTATATCTGGTATATCTCATGGTATATCTGGTATATCTCAAGGTATATCTGGTATATCTCATGGTATATCTCAGGTATATCTGGTATATCTCATGGTATATCTGGTATATCTCAGGGTATATCTGGTATATCTGGTTCATTACACACGGCCAAAAATACACTTCGATTAATGATTATTGATTTGGGGTAACAGTTTAATACGGTTTTTCAACCAAAAATCTCTTTAAATAACACCCATATCAATTCCTCGCGAAAGTATCAACCAAATAGTTGGCAATTTTTCGAAAATATATCACTTCCAATCTCATTTTTCGGTATTACTAATCTCATTTTTGAAATTTTTTCAGGATGAGACGCAACAATGGAGAGAAAATCACTGAAAAAAAAAAAAAGAGAGGGTGCGTAGTTGGAGGGAGAAGAAGAAAGAAAATTACTTTGGTGGGAAACTAAATGACTCAATCAAACCAGCTACTGGGAGAGTAAATAGAATTTTGCCCATTTCTAAACTTTTACACAAAGTTGCCCTTTTTTAAACTATCTTAAGAATTTTGCCTATTTTAGACAAAAACCCTCTGAAGATGGAAGAAAAGCATCTCTATGCTGTTAAAACCTTAATTATATGAGGGCACGTGGCCAGATGGGTGTTGTAATTTTCGTTTTAGGAATAAAAATTTTATCGTGAAATTATAAAAAATTATCTTAAAATTTATAAAAATAAAATTTTTAATTAAAAATATTAGAAAATTTATCAAAAATAACACTTTTAAAACGTATAGTAACAAAATTAGCACTCCTAATAATATTGAACGTTCAATATTAAACGGGTCTAAATTATCATCGTTCAATTTTAATTAAATAGTTGTTCAAAGAAAAATGACATATTAATTATTTTTTTTAATTATAAAAATATAAATTTAAACATAAAAATACTAATTTTGTTATTACAAATTTAAGAAGTATTAATTTTATTGATTTCTCAATATATTAAATATTAACAAACTTACATTAACATCCCAGTTAAATAATATTTAATATAAATTAACGGGGTGAAAGATTTTGTTATAGGAGGTCGCCAAACATGATAAATTAAAACTTTATACTAAACATTAAAAATTCATTCTTAAATCTAATTTTATCTTTTTGATTTATTACAATTCAACGTGTTATTCACAAAACGTTAGTTTAATTTTAATTAGGGTTTTACGATCAACTATTTTAAAAATATAAAGATTAAAAAATTCATATTTTAAAATAAATATTAAAAATATGTAATAAATATATTTTTTAAATGTTATAAAAATTGAGTATATATTTAACATATTTATAAAGATGCATTGAAAATCTATTTATTGCATTATAAAATTTATTTGATGATGAGTTAATGATGAAATTATAAAAGTGGAATAGGAGATTATAACATGCACTTGAACCCTTATCTATTTATATATACTATATATAAAAAAGTTAAAATCACACTTTATATTCATATTTAGTGATTGAATTACTTTACATTTTAGCACTATTTCAATTAAGCTTTGTTATTAAAAAGAATTACGAAAAAATGTATTTTGTTTTATATTATTTAAAAAATTTATTAGATTGATTAATTTAATACTGTAAAGACTTCTTCTTTAAATAATTTGATTTTAAATTGTAGTAATATTTTAAATATAATAGACGTTGGGCTAACTTATAGTAAAAAAATAATTAAGAACCAGACAAAACATGCGGATGATACAAGACAACAACCTGATTAGTTGACTTATTCTCAGTTTTGCTAGCTAGTTTTTTGCTCCCAAACCTAACAATTGACCTATCTTTTTTTTTTCCCCCGAATTGGTAAAGATGTTAAATTTAGTCCAACACCAACAAATTGACCACTCTATTTTAGTCTTTATTCTATGTAGTGGAAGCAAAACAGTGTAACACTTTGAAAAAAAAAATTAATTTAATGTCTACCTCGCTTCACACATGCATGGTATTATTAGAATTTATAAAATAGAATTAAAAGGCAAAAGTTTATGTCTCTATGATGTAAAAATTGCATTTTGTATTTGAATGTAAATAGATTCTGTTATTGTCTGTTTATATGTAATCATCTGACCTTTCAACAAAAAAGAAAAGAAAATAAATGAATCTAATATTTTTGTAAAGAAAGCAGAAAAGTGCTCCTCCTAAATTACAATACTGAAACAAAAAAATTGTTAAGCATCAGCACAGTTCATTGGAGCATAACCCAGTCTAGACTTTTTTGTATCATAAAGAACATGAAAATTCTGCTGCTGGTAATTTCCAATTATTGAAAGAGCCGATCTAGGAGTACCCAACATTGCCAAACAAACCACATCTAGTGGATCAACTTGAATAAAATAGTTCTCAACTGGAAAATTCCAAAAAGCTCCATCTCCAAAGACTATACTAAACTCTGGTAGTTCCATCTTTTCAACTCCAGACACATTGTAACAAAGATCCAAAGGAAAATCTTCTAATACAGCTTTTCCATACCCTTTAACTTTCTTTGCAAATGCCTCCTTAATAATCTTATAAGCTGGATCTGCAAAATAACTTAGTGTAGTACCTGAATCAATAATTGTCCCACCACCACCATCTTGTGACAAATTCCAAGTCTCTTGAGGAATGTTCAAAATTTCTCCTCCAACTATAATTGACTTAATCTGAAGATAGTAAAATGTATCAACTGGGTTTTGTTTCCCATTTACCAAAGAAGTGAAATTCAATTTTGGGTTGTTCAAAAGAGCCTTGTCTTCACCAAATATAAGCTTGCTATTAACACTGCTATTACTATTTCTATCCACAAGACAGTATGAAAATGAATGACCATATAGTGATTGAAGTTGAGAGGAAAAGGAAAGAGGTCCTTTACCAAGTCCTAACAATCCAGCAGCTCCGCGAAATAGGCCTCGATTCCAATGTCCACATCCAAACATTACATTGTTCACTTGCTTGAATTGTGTTTTTCCTGAAGTGGTTGTAAGGTTTACGGTGAAAGTTTCTAATGCAAAATCCCCAGTTGTGTTTGAACTATCACCATACCAATAGTAGTATGGACATGATTGATTTTTAGACTTACAAGGCTTAGGAGGATCAGGAGATGAAACTAATTGACATCTAGGATCGTCACAACTTATATTTTGAAAAGAAGTTGAATCTTTAGGATCATAATGAGGTCCATTTTGCTCGAAACAATCATAACAAGGTACACATTGAATCCAATTTAGGTCACTACCAGTATCTAAAATTAAAGAGAAGTGTTTAGGAGGTATACCAATAAACACATCCATGAAATATTCTCCAGAACCAAGGCCTACCCCAGATGCCAAAGTGGCCATGAGCTGACCTGAAAACCCATCTCCGTAAGACTCTGGCGAAGGCAAGATTGGCAGAGGAACAACTGGCTTATTAGATTGATTTTCTGATAGCTTCCTCCTGCTTTTTTCTATCCTTGAGATGGTATTTTGATTCTTTTTCTCCACAATTCTTCTATGAAGGGTTTGGATTCTAATAATGTCTCTGATTGTGGAGTTAATCACAGATTTTTTTGGCTCGTTTTTTGTGCTCTCTGATTGGAGCTTAAGGTGGAGCTTTAAAGATTGTTGGTTGGGTGTGAATGAGACAAATGAACCATCATTTTCCTCCTCTTCTTCTGATTCTAATTGGTCAGTATTCTTTTGGGTGGTTGAGAGGGTACAGTCAGTGTTCCCTGTTGAAGAAACGGCATTGAAGCTCATGTGATCGGGGAATTGGATTCCAGCGAGGGTTGACCCTTTGGGGTTTATGCTGTTTTGGTGATGGTGGTGGTAATTTCCAGCGATGGCTCCGAAGACGCCAAAGACCACCACAAGAAGAAGAACTAGAACAAGAGACAGCTTAACCATCATTTCAACAAGTTCCTGGTGTTTAGTTATAGAGAAAATCCTACATCAAAGAGAATTCATAAGTCTTTGATGCGAACAAAACCCTGAAAAGTCAGACTTGTTTTTTCAGTTCCCCAAAAACCCAGAAACAGAACAACTTGATGGAAAGAAAAAGAAAAAAAACCCGAGTAAAACCCAAGAATAAATCACTTAGAAACACCAGAAAACCAAAACCCAGAAACAGAAACTTGAATGAGAGCCCAAACTACGAGGTAAATTTACTACGAGTTGAAAAGAAAAAAAAAATGAAGATGAATTCAGATAGAAAAGTGAAAATATGTTTTCTAGGGAGTTGGGAATGCACTTATTTATGATGGAGAAACTAAGTAGAAGAGAAAGAGAAGTCATGGATGGGTGTCCATGGGTGTCACAGTCACAGCTTAGCTTAGAATTAGTGTCAAAGACTTTGAATCTACTTTGTTTCAAAAATGAAAATAGTGGTCGCCATTGCCCATTCAAACGCGTTTAAAATAAATAAAGGAGAATGTATGTAGTTCTTCTCTATTTATTTGTATAGGCTTTTAAAATAGGATTAATTGTACGGGCTTAGTTTTAACCACTTTTAAAAAAATAACTTATATTTATTTTTTTATAATATAAATAACATATATTTTTTAATGTTATAAAAAAATAAACATATATTTTTATTAAAAAAAATAAAAAATAAAATTAATTAAATAATTAAATTATTTAATCACCTAAGTATTCAAAATATGCCAATAGTTTAGTGTAATATTTTACCTGGTGGTCTTGTTGGTTTTATTCTTCTCTCTTTCCTGAGCCATTGGCTCCACGGCACTTTCATATACCGTTAGTCTATTAGCAACTTAACAGTGAAGCCCTTTCTCTAAAAGTGAAAAGTAGATCTCGTTTTGCCCTTTTTACTTTCTTTCTTTTGCTCCAAGTTCTCTCTCTCGTTTATTTGTTATTTGGTAAAACTCTTTGACTTGGGTTGTTTTTCTTTTTTAAAACTGTTTTGTAAGATTAATTGTTAATATTAAGTTTGAAATTTTTTCTCCGTATCTAATTAAAATAATAGTAGAAGATAGAAAGTATTGACGGTAACTAAATATTTAAATAAAAAGGATGGAAAGTTTGCACTTAATATGGATTAGATTTAGAGCAGATCGTAATTAGTTGGGGCATTGAAATTAATTTTTCTCCAACAATAAAACTGATTATTATCATCTTATCAATAGTTTCAAGGACTCTTTGATTGTAAAAAATTCAATTGAAATTTGACAGTAATTAGGTTGTGATTTTTTTTTTTTTAATATTTAAACATATATTTACTATTATTTGATTAACACCAGCTTGGTCTAAGCTTCATGGATACAGGAAATGAGAGATGTAAATTTGCCTCACGGTAGCAATAATTCGTGAAGAAATCATATATTATATATATATAGATATATGCAGTTCCCAAAATAAATGATTTTAATAAATGGTGTGAGTAAATTATATGAATAATTAGATTATTTTATTTGAAAGTATAAATATTAGTATATTGAATCATTAAAATTTATAAAATATTATTTGAAATATTAAGTTAAAATAAATTAACATATATATTATTATATTTATATATTTTAATGGGTGAAATAATTTGTTAAAATAATTCATTTAAATTATTTATACTTAGAACATTTAACATACATGCATATACAGGGGCGAAGCATCACGTAAGTTGGGTGAAGCTACCGTTTTGGCGAATTTTTTTATAAAAAATTAATTATGTGTTTATTTTTAATATTAAATAAATATTTTATTTGTAGTAATATATTATGTTTAATTTTTATGTATGCTATATATTAATAATATTTAATAAATACGTGAATAAAAATGATATGAATTGTAAATAAAGTTGTTAAATATATATATATATATAGTAACTACTAGTAACATAAATAAAATTATAATCATATATTATGTAAAAATTCTTTTTAAATGTGATAATCTAATTTTTTTTTAAATATTTAATTTTAAACTCAATATTATAAAAATAAAATTTTAAAAAATAAGTATATGATAAGCTTCATATTCAAGTTTTTAAGTTTATATTTATCATAATATATTTTAACCTAAATTTTAACTTCATCTAATATTATATTATTTGATATTTTATTTTAATAATCTTTTATAATTTATTTAAAAAAATTTATATAAAAATTTTATTATTTTTATTATTATTAGTTAGTTTTATATTGTTTATAAACATATATTTTTAAATATAGTCTCAAACTTAAAATTATAAATCATAATTTACTTTTTACATTCTAAATCATATATATATTTGCCTAAATTTTTTAGTTAATAAATTTATTTTATATAATAAATAATATTAATACTTATTAACTTATATTTTTGTTTAATTTTTTTATAAGTTAATTATAATGTGTTAATTCTATATTTTTTGAGTGCTAACTCTATGTCTTTATTATAATATGACATGAAAAATTTAGTATTAAATTGAGTATAATCTACTATAATTCCTACTAATTTTTTACTTTATATAATAAAAAAAAATTCAATCCTTACTATATTTTTTTCCTGGCTATACATAAATTAGTTAAAATTTGATTAAAAATACAAGATTACAATGTATAAAATAATATTGTTTTAGTTATTGTTAAAATAACAAAACAAAATTGATCTTAAGTTTTTTTTAAACAATCAAAATAGCATTTTTTTAATTTATAATAATAAAAATAATACTTTTTATATTTAAATTATATATTTTAATAATTAAAAATGTATTTTATATTATTTTTCTTTGAACGCTTTTTAATTTAAATTGCGACAATTTAAATCTATTTAATATTGAACGTTTAATATTACATATTTAATATTAAACGTTTAATATTATTGGGATGCTAGTTTTATTATTATAAGTTTTAAGAATTTTATTTTTGATAATTTTATATTATTGAAGTATTAATTTTATAATTATAAATTTTAAGAGTATTATTTTTAAGTAAAAAATCCTAATTTCCTAAACAATCTAAACATCGAATAGAGAATTCTTGTCCCGCTCCTACAATTATTAAACGAGGATTTGATAATCTCCTCATTACGCCTTACAGTTAAAAACATGCCTACCCTTATTGTCAGTGAATTGCTCAAATAGCAAAGATTTATATAAAAGAGTTTTTTGGACTTAAATAGCACTTTTTGGATTAAAACGGTGAGTTTCATTTATATAATATATATGATTTTTACCAAAATATCCCTTTATCTGAGTATTCGTAAAAACCTCGTCATTTTTGTGTTTCCTTCGAAGCTTATGGAACTTGTACATTTACATTTTGTATGTACAGGTTACATACACATTTAATTTAAATGTAACCTGTACATTCACATTTTGTATGTATAGGTCATGTGAATGTACAGGTTACATACAAATTTATTTTGTATGTAACATGTACATACAAATTTGTATGTAACATGTACATTCACATTTTGTATGTAACTTGTACATTCACATTTTGTAAGTTGTTCAAAACAACAATAACATACAAACAATACAATGCATTTCATGTGAATGTACATGTTATATACAAAATAAATTTGTATGTAACTTGTACATTCACATTTTGCAGGAAGAACAGTTCGTATGTACATGTAACATGTACATACAAAATGTGAATGTACAGGTTACATACAAAATAAATGTGTATGTAACCTGTACATACAAAATGTGAATGTACAAGTTCCATAAGCTGTTCTTCTTCTTCTTCTAGTGGGTGATTGGAATTAAACTAAATACTTCTTTGCAGACATAGTCGAAAGCTTGAGAACAAAATCCAGGTGATATTACAAATAAATAAAAGAAACCTCAGTTTGATAACAGCAATAACATACAAACAGTATAATGCATTTCATGTGAATGTACAGGTTACATATAAAATAAATTTGTATGTAACTTGTACATTTACATGACTTTCATAAGTTGTTCAAAACAGCAATAATGGCGGTCATCTTACTGTATCTATATCTAAGTTCATCTGCCAAAAAAAATTTCGAACAAATTAAAAACCATAAATAAACTATAAATTAATTTTATTAATAATTGGCAAGTTAATTAATTTACATAGAAAGCTGTAACACTTCCAGATCTCATCTGGTTATGCCAAAGAGTGCTCTGCTTCTCTTTCAATTTCTGAGAAATTAAGAAAGCTGAGGGAATAACAAAATGATGTAAATGACCTAGAGACAAAGCCGTAAAATCTATATTGTCAAAACTCTGCCGTTTAGTTATATAAGTTAAAAAATTAATATACCACATAATTGATCTAAATCGAGTAATTAATTCCCTTATTGTAGAAGCTGCTTAGACTGAGAGACGAATTGGCTGCAACTTCTGATTTGGGCTTTGAGATTATCAGAATAATAATATCATCAGGTGATTATTTGGCTAATTGAGTATTTCGTCAAAAAAAAAAAAAAATTAAGTAAGCTAAATTAAATATTTTTTATCAGCACCATCTTGACTCATAATCAATACCTTGGGATAAATGCAATGCCCTTTGGTGCTTTTACAAGCCAAAGTTATTCTTGAATTACGATTATCAAAAGCCCTTCTCTGCTACATATGACAAAGATAAAATACATATTAACAAAAAGACACCGACAAAACATCTATATCTATTGTAAAAGAACAAGTTTGTTCTTATAAAAAATTTATTAATTTATCCTTATAATTTTATTATTTACAAATTTATCATTATTTAAAATAAAATAAATAAATAATTTAAATTTGTATTAAAATTTATTTAAGAATCATTAATTATATCTTTAATAATAATTAAAATAAATCATCAATTATATCTTTAATAATAATAATTAAATTAATTAATTTAATTTATATTTATTATACCTTTAATTTGTCCATTATAATAATTCTATTCCTAATATTTATTTTATTTTTTAAAAAAAATTTATATTAAATATTTATTTAAAACTTATCAATTATTGTTATTATCACTATAAAAGCCTAAATAAATTAATTTGGTTCAAATTTTTAATAATTTAACAATTTTAATTTTTAAACTACGAGTTGTATTTCTTTAAATGTTCAAATTAAATTAAAAATTAATTCTTAAAATTTATTTATATAACGTAATATTTAATATAAAATGCTTATATTTTACTTGTAATTGTAATTTTTTATAGTAATGACTAATAAATACTTATAATTGTAAGTATATATTTAATTTTTTGATTAAAATTATATTTTTAAATTTTATATTAAAATTCATTTAAGTTATTAATTATTATTATTATAATTAATAATTATTAATCTTTATTTTCTTAATTATTATTGTTACAAAACTTAAATAAATTAATTTAATTTAAATTTTTTATGATCAAACAATTTTATCCTTTAAATTATGAGTTGTCTTTCTCTAATTATTCAAATTAAATTGTAAATTATTCTTAAAATTTGTTGCTATAACATAACATCAAATATAAAATGCTTATAATTTACTTGTAATTGTAACTCTTTGTTTTGTAGTAATGACTAATAAATATTTATAATTATAAATATTAGTTATATTTACTTGTTATTTGATTGAAATTATATTTTCATATTTTATATTAAAATTTATTTAAGAATCATAAGTTATATAATTAATTATTATTATAAAATGTTAAATAAATAAAATTAATTCAAATTTTTTACGATCTAACAGTTTTAATCTTTAAAGTTACGAGTTATCTTTCTCTAATTATTCAAATTAAATTACAATTTATTCTTAAAATTTATTGCTATAACATGACATTTAATATAAAATACTTATATTATATTTGTAACGTTATCTTTTTATGATAATACCTAATAAGTACTTGTAGTTTCAAGTATTAATTGTATTTAATTTTTTTTTGATTAAAATTATATTATTTTTGTAATATATTGAGTATATTAAAATTACTACTAATTGATTAAAATTATTTGATGAATAAAATATAATTCTTAAGTAGATAATTTGACTAATAGATTAATAATAATTTACATGAATTATATATTTTGTATCAAAGTGTCACTTTTATACTTATACATACTAATATATAATATTTTATAGTTTTTAAATTTTGTGCGATCTTTCTATTTGTTATTAAAAAAAGAAGGAACATAAATCCTACTTTTAATGATTGAAAATTAATTTCACTACTAAAAATAAACCTTCACAATCATATATTATTAATCATATAAAATAATTATATTTTTTATTTTACATGCATGTTTATTCAATTTTTTAAACAAATTGAAACTCTATTACAAATAAAATTAAACTTAAGCAACAAATATTAGGAACTAATTTAATGAAGTCAATTAATAATATGTTAGCTACCAAGTCACCAATAAAATAAATAAGACGTCATATTATAAATTTTTATTTTTGACTAATAATCAAATATATTAATAATTTATTTGAGTGCTTAAAATTTTAGATTGATTTTAAAGTGAGTAAAAAAAAAATTTAAGCTCACTAAAAATTAATTTCAAATTTTTTTTATTTAATTAATTTATCATAAAAATATTCAATTTCAACCAAACATATATAAAAAATAAAGTATGATTTATATATATATATATACATATATATAGTATCACGTGCTAATGCTGCATGATAGCTAGCACATATAAATTTGCGAAATCACGTAAAAATACTTTTAATTAGCTTAGTTCAAGAACATGGCAGCTAAACAATGCTTTAAAACTATAGGTAATAATATTTTTACAATTACTTTTATTACAATCATAATAAAAATGTATAAAATGTCTACTTTATTTGCATAATTAATTATACTTAAGTGATATTATTATTGAATAAAACTATTATTATTAAAAAATTAATTATAATAATAACAATTTAAATTATACTGATATCACCACCCAAATAAAAAATTAAATGTATTGAGCGCAATATTGGCAAAAGCAAAAGAGTTATGGTTTGACACACATTTGTGGCATTCCCAACACGCAATCACGTTCAATTGTTATAAAAAACAAAGTATATTGATGTCTGTAGGAAGTGATTTGTTTCTCGAAACAAGTCAACGATTTTGAACGACGTAAAAATCTGACGAGAATTCCTATTACAGGTATGTCTTTTTAACAATTGAATGTGAATCAAAAGGTCGCAATTTTCAAACTGTTCTCCTCATAGTTATGCAAGCAATGTCAAAGCAATGTCATATTTTGAGACTTTGAAATGGCCTTACAATCAAGTCTTCATATATATATATATATATATATATATATATATAGTTTTACTTGGCAGTTTGAACTTTATAACTTGTGTAGTTTTCACTTCTTTCTTGTCATTGGTTTGTAGCTCAGCAATAGAAGTTCTGTTCACGTAACTGAACAATGACGTCGTTCAATGTTATTCTACATAGTCAAATAAGAAGAGCTAATTTGTTCAAAAATTGAAATAAAAATTAAGTTGCTTGAAATATCTGTAGAAGTGAAATTGGACCAACAAAGTTGGGTAAAAGCTGGCACCTAAAAAAATGTGGGCATTTGACATATTCATTAAAAATTATACGAACAAGATCTAATAATACGATTTCATACATAAAAATTTTAACAAAAATTTATTAATAATTTTTTTTATGTACTTAAAAATTTTATTATTATAAATATAAAATATGAAAAAAAAAAAAAAAAAAGTTAAGTAAATTTGTTCGTGTATTAAATAACATAAAAATCCTATACAATTAATACAAAAACACGACACAAATAACACAAAACGAACATGACTAATACAATACAATTATCGATCATAATTCTTCACTTCGATATTTAAGAAGGCAGAACTACCAACACAACAACAACAACAATAATAATAATAATAAAATCATGACATTCAATTGCCTTTGTGCAATAATATACACTCCAATGGACACTAAAACACTGTGATTCGAATCTCATAAAACGTAGATAGATGTGTGGCTGTGTCTATGATATTTCAAAAACAAAATTCCTAACAAGAAGGAATTAAAGTATGGTCGGAACTCGGAACAGGTTGATTTTGAAATCCATGAGGAAGGTTGCCTATATTTTTTTTTGGAGTTCAATCCACTTATATCTATAAATATGCAGATAAAAATGACCAAAAATATAATCTCTTATTGCACGAAAGATAAATCTTCTATCTATATATTTATCAAGGGTTTTTCAGCAAACGGCAGTTTGTCGTTAATGCTTCACATAGCCACGTTTAGAAGCTGTTAAACTTTAAAGAAATATTTTTCTTGGAAAATAATTTCGTTTAGCGGGCATCTTTTAAGGCACACACTCGAACCAAAAAGATAGTTGAGGTTCTGTTGTCACTAATATCAAGTACAATTCAACAAGTAAAATCCAGATACATAATTAGTGAACAGCACTTTGAAAATATATTTATAAAACGTATCACCCATTTTATTCAAATTATATATTTTTATAATTAAAAAATAACGTTTGTATTATTCTTTTAATATTTATCAAATTAAACATCGTTTAAATTAAATTACAGCAATTTAGACTCATTCAATAAACGTTTAATATTGAATGTTCAATTTATTATGATGCTAATTTTGTTATTATAAATTTTAGGGGTGTTATTATTTGTAACTTTTCAAATATTTTAAAAAATTAATAAAGTTCCAACCCCTAGTCAATTCTTTCCAATTTTGCCTATACCCTAATTATAATCAAAAAGTCTTTTTATTATAAGTTGTTGCACCCAACTAGCAGGCTATGCTCATTTGAAACATCCGGTCATAGCCTGTGAGGTGGGTTGTTGGTTGTTGTCTTGCAACAAACTTGTGCTAATATAATGGATCAGTTGAAACTTCTTTATGCTTCTTCCTCCTCTTTTCCCTTTCCAGGTTTAAGGGAAAGAATAATGAATGAAAGTAAAAACAAATTTTGCTCCTAGAGCCTGGGGCCAAATTTTCTATTTCTAGTAAGTTTATATATATATATATATATATATATATATATATATATATTTTAAAGGGCTCTAAAATTTTATTATTTTTCTTAATAAAAAATATATATATTCATATTCGGGTGAGATTCGAACTTGAATTCTTGGTGGGGGATTGAGAGTTTTACTACTCAAAACACAAGAGATTCCCAATAATTTTTTATACTTAGATTACGTACAGATGCAAAGATTTTTTTTTTTTCCATCGAAAAGGAGACATTTCCAATGATGTTCAATATGATTGCCACAACAGCTTACAATATATTGGAAAATTCCTGCCAAGCAATTGCTTAAGGAGGCCAAGCAGAAATTGCTTTCAAAACAGTGGTTTGCTCCACAACCACAAGCCAATTCTAATCATTTAACGGTGATACATTTTGTGTTTAATGCCACAAAATTGTTTGCTCTAGAAACGTCACTTTTGAAGTTACCTTTTGTGTTATATGAGACGTCTTATAACGTAAAATGAGATAACGATTAGTATATTTAGGACCAATACAAAAAATGCATAACAGATGCAAACACAAATAAAGGGGAGGGGCGCTTGAGAACAGGCAGATTTATTTTGAATTATAGTGTGTATAAAACAGGCCCATTTATTTTACATGATAATGATAGCTGCTATAAACACAAAGTTTTTCATGCCTTGTTTTTGACACGAGCCTATGACAATTTAAAGTGCCCTTCTTACGAGTGTTGTCTATCCTGAGCCAAAACATTTCGGTTTTGCCATCCTGGTGGCACCCAAGTCAAGGATGAAATAAGCCACTGTCCCTTTAATAGGAATAAGTACACGAGGCATACAATAATGCTGTTGCTACTTCTGCTAAACCTACAAAGCAGGTGAAAATGGCTCGAGGAAACAGGAGACATGCACTTTAATCTTCGGTCCAACACAATTTCACAAAAGGAAAACAAATAAATGCAATTAATTCAAAAACGATGGTTCCAGTTGCATATGGTAATTTTCTAGTGTGACAAAAGAATTTTCTTAATGACTTAAAACAATTAACTAACCATGGCTGACTGGCTGTTGAACCAAAATGATGCATCAAAACTTGTACTTAAACATTTGTTTGATGAGAAGAATGAGGGGGCAATATTGAGTTTAAATTCAAACCAGCAGTGAGAGGTACAGACAATTAGTACAAACAAAGAAGGATACCTTAAAAAAAACTTATCAATCACCTAGTCAATTAAACTATATCTGACAAGTCATATGAGTCCTACCTGAACATGTCCAGTTTCACGGAGCGTGAACAGTCTCTGCAGACAAATCCTGCAATCCACATATCATATTTGCTGGAACAGCTACATCGATCATCTTTGGATATGCAAGTTTCAGATCTGAAAAATATTTCTTTTAAGTTACAGTGGATGACTACAAATTTGAAATTGTGATTTGAATATTTTCCTTAAAATTTGAAAGCCCATAAATTCTGCTTACTTTGCATAATATTGCAAAATGTTTCCTGCAAGCCAAATTCCAAAGATGATAAAGTGAGATGAGTAATAGAGGATAACTGTACGGCAATAAATAATACACACATTGAGGATAAGTGTCTCAGATTAAACTAAAACATCAACATTTTAGAGTTGTAGGCGGTAGCTTGCATTTATTTTTAGTCAAAAGAGGTAGAAGTGTGAAAGTTCAGGTGATCTAACACACATTGAGGAAGAGACTTCGGAGCCTATTAAATTAGATCCAAACTGAATCAATATTTGGGAGCTATAAGGGCTTGTATAGTAACAATGAGGAAAATAAATTTTATGCTGCACAAATATAACACCATAATATCTATGCAAAAAGGTCCAGCTCTATTCAGCTCATATCTTCATAAAATATCATTTTCTATTGTTTTTGCTTTTAAATCAGAGGACTCTTCAATAGATCTGTGTGACACCAGAACCCTCTCAACTTAAAAGACTAGGGTAAACCAATAAATATACCACCAAACTATTGCAAAAATTGCAACTATACTATCTAACTTTATTGAATGATAAAAATAGCACTCGAGTATAATTAGTGATATAAATCCACCACTGTTGTGACAAATTTACCACCTTCTTATTATTGGTAGCAAATCTACCACCAAACTTCTTATTAGTGGTACAAATTTACCACAAAATTTCTTATTAGTTATACAAATCTATCACCGAAAAAAAATGAAAATATAATGTAGTGGTATATTTGTAACATTAATTACACTTAAGTGCTATTTTTGTTGCTCGATAAAATTAGACAATATGTTTGTAACTTTCATGATATATTTGTTAGTTTACCAAAAGACTAAAATAGCACTTTAAGCTAAATTCATAAAAACTGACTGCATGGCTGGCAAACAATGCCAGGACACTATCTTGAGTTATTTTTTATTTATCAAGGATACATGGATGAATGAAATACAATAAAATTAAGTCTACACTCCTTAAGGTCCAAAGAACAATGAAAATACTCACAAAGAATTTCCTAAAGAACCATTACAGATGAAGACTTCACTGGTCAGAAAAAATGAAAAAATCACCTCATTTTTTGTAAGCCGAGGATTATACAACATCTCCTCCCCCACAGTGCTAACCTGGATTCAATCAGGACATTGACATAAGTAGCTACATAACATAATTTACTTGGTATGGAAACAAAAGAGAAACGGATGGTTCCACACCGTTAGACCCTTATAATCATGAGCAGGATAGATGAATGTATCCTTGGGCAATTGGAAAATCTGTATCCATAGCAAAATAGAATAAGAGGTTCCCTACTACAACATCTAAAGGCCAATATACTAATGAGATTGCCCATAAAAATCTAAGATGCTACTTCCTAGTTTCTATTGGAACATTTTCTAAAATGAAAAGACATAACATTTGGCTAAAATGTTGCAATAGTTAGTAAGTGTCTTTTGGCAAAAGACATATCGAATAGTTGCAACTTTTGGAAGTGAAATACTATATTGAAAAGTTGTGATTTAAGTAAAAGAACATGACTCTTTGATAGGTTGTAATTGTTATTGTTATATATATATATATATTAATTGTGATTAGCTGTATATTAGGTATCTATAACTAATTAGCTTAATTAGAGGGATCCTATTTAATAACTTTCCTAAGTTAGAATCTTAGCTTTGTGTATATATATGTGTATTATTTTTCAATGGAATCAAGTGAAATAATCCTATTCAATCTTGAATAACATGGTATCAGAGCATTAGGGTTACAAAGTTGGAATTTTTTCCTCCAAATTAGGGTTTGGTTTTGGGTAAACACAAATTAGGTGTTAGTACATTTTTGGGTCCTAACTTGGAACACCCTTTTCGAGTCAACATTTACTCTCACCACCGGCACAGGGCGGAAGCCCAGCCGACGACCGGCAAAACCCCAAAGTCCGGTGACCAGACGAGCGGCGAGTAGTCCCCACGCGCTACCGCGAGTTTCTGAGTTCTTCCCACTCGTCAGCGTGACGGCACGTCTCTGCCTGAAATCTTCTCCAGTCGACCTCATGCTGCTCGCCGACGTTCCCTTGTGTTGTCTACGGTGGTTGGGCATTCATTGGTTCAGGTTTGGGTTCTTCCAATTCGAGTTTTGGCCAATTTTGTGTTCTTGTTCGCTGCCTTTTCTGTTCGTTGCTTTGTTGGATTTTGTTTGTTCGCTTGTTCGTTGTCTTGTTGTTTGTAGGAGTTATGACTGAAAAAAATCTAGTGTTGTGACGGATATGGTGCCTGTAATGTCTAAAATCACGGACCATAAGCTCAATGGCTCGAATTATTTGGATTGGAGCAAGACCATTCGACTTTATTTGATAAGTATTGATAAAGATACTCATTTGACTGACGATCCTCCTAACGATGATTCAAAGTAGACATGGCTTCGAGAAGACGCTCGTTTATTTCTGCAGATTCGAAACTCTATTGAGAGCGAGGTAATTGGCTTGATCAATCATTGTGAGTTTGTTAAGGAATTGATGAATTATTTGGATTTCTTATATTCTGGTAAAATTAACCTTTCTCGCATGTATGAGGTATGCAAGAAATTTTACCGTGCAGACAAGCAAGATCAGTCTCTCACGAGTTATTTTATGGAATTTAAGAAGACTTATGAGGAGCTCAATAGTTTGATGCCTTTTAGTCCTGATGTGAAGGTTCAGCAACGCCAACGGGAGCAAATGGCTGTCATGAGTTTTCTTGCTGGTCTTCCCTCTAACTTTGAGACTGCTAAGTCACAGGTTCTTTCTGGTTCTGAGATCTCCTCTTTACAAGAAGTATTTAGTCGAGTACTTCGTACAGAAGGCACTCCACCTACTCAATTAAATGGTGCTTTGGTCAGCCGAAATAATAATTATGAGCCTGGAAGGTCAACCTATATGAGTGGAAATAAAGGAGGCGGCTCACAAGGGTTTGAAACTCGACCACAGGATTCGGGAAGAATTGTGTGTTACTATTGTCGCAAACCAGGACATACGAAACATGACTGTAGAAAGCTTCAGTACAAGAATCAGAAAGGTCACTCGGCCCATATTGCATCCACTTATGATACCTCTGAAAAATCGGTTCTTATCTCTGCAGATGAATTTATCAAATTCTCACAGTATCAAGAATCACTAAAGTCTTCATCACCTTCTGTCACTGCTATTGCTGATTCAGGTAAACCAAATGCATGTCTTCTTTCTTCATCTTCCAAATGGGTTATTAATTCAGGTACCACAGATCATATGACAGGTAATTCTAGTCTCTTTTCTACTCTTCAGTCACACACTTCCACCTCTACTATTACCTTAGCCGATGGGTCACCATCTCGTGTTCTTGGATCTGGCACAATCACTCCTACTCCTTTGCTTCCTTTGTCGTCTGTCTTACATTTACCTAACTTATCCTTTAATTTGATTTCTGTAAATCAACTTACTCGCAATCTTAACTGTTGCATCTCATTCTTTCATGATCATTGCTTATTTCAGGATCTTATGACGAAGAAGACTATTGGTAAAGGACATGAATTTGGAGGCCTCTACATTCTTGACACACCAATACCGAAATCTGTTGCTTGCTCTGGTGTAACCTCTCCCTTCGAGGCACATTGTAGACTGGGTCATCCATCTCTTCCTTTACTCAAGAAGCTTTGTCCTCAGTTTAGTAAGGTGTCTTCATTAAATTGTGAGTCTTATCAATTTGCAAAACATCATCGTCTTAGTTCGAGTCAAAGAGTTAATAAACGTGCTAGTGTTCCTTTTGAATTAGTTCATTCTGATATTTGGGGTCCTTGCCCTATTTTGTCTAAACTTGGATTTAAGTATTTTGTTACTTTTGTGATGATTATTGATGTGATAATTTTAGTACTCGCAAGTGTACGAATCACTCGTAGAAAAGTGATAAGCAACTTCCAAAATCGGTCTCTCAAGGAATTGCAGTGGTCTTAAATAACTATCTTCTTAATCTAAATAGAGTTCCAATAAAAATAAAACACTAATTAAATAGAGTTCTAGTGAACTAAAACTCTAAGCAACTAGAATCCTAAAGCTAGTAAAACTATAAAAAGGTGTTTGTTTTGTGATGGGAACAATCATACGAACTATTAAACGAAAACAAGATCCCAAGTTAACAATCAATTCGAATGGATCAAAAATCAATAGAGGATGTATGGACGTTTAGTTTGGTTGGCCATACTTGCATCGAAAAGGTATGGTGAAATAACATGAACGTTCTATATAAACAATATTATCGGCTTTCCTTTTAATTACGAGACTGCCTGCGGTCGAGGTAAATCTCTTTGTTGATTAACTAATAACTGCCTTCGGTCGGGGTAAATCAAATAGTAATCAAATTATGCGCAAGGAAATAAGTGCCAATCAAACTAATGTTATGACTAAGTCACTAATTTGAAGCTTTGATTAAGTGTTTCTGAATAAAGTTAAGGTGACGTTCCTATAACTAGATTCTAAGATCTTTCAACCTAACTACGAATCTCAAATTGGCCCATGATAATTCATAATTAAATATCTAAACATGCTCTTAATTAAAAGGTAATTCATTTATATTAAATCTATAAAATATACATCATACACAATTCTAGCAAACATGGCAACACAAACTAAACATCCATAATGAAATTAGCCGCTCATGTTCATATTAATATTCATAGACAAATAAAATATGATCATGCACTCCAACGAAAGAAGAAGAAAATAGAATTCTAAAACAACAAGGAAACCTAGATCTAAATACCGCTTATGGATTGGATAGTGTTCTTCTCTAAAAGCTTTATCTTCGATTATCGACGACTTCCTTGGATCCTTAGAATGGTTTCTCTCGCTTCGTTTGAGTGTAGCAAAGCTCCGAAAGTTGATTGAATTGCTTGTTTGGTCGCAAAATTATTGTGTGTAAGAGTTGTATGTAAGGGGGACTCTAAGGGGGTATTTATAGATGTAAGGGTTTACACAAATTCTGATTTTCATAGGAATAGGCGCGCCGCGGCATGCATTTTCCCCGCCGCGGCGCAACACAAATTCTGGAAATAATGTCAAAACCCGAGAGCTCCCCGCCGCGGCATGACTTTTCCTCGCCGCAGCGCGTGTTATCTTCAATTTCTTCACATGTACCCCCTTACATATGTGCTGGCTCGTCATGTACGACTTACATATTTGTCTCGTTTAGCCCGTAACTCGTGATCCGAGTGCCGTAAGTGTTCCATCTTTGCGTGTTTTCATTATTTGACTCATTTGACGCTAAAAACACTTGAAATGCACTAAAACATACCCGTGATTCCGAATTGATAGATTTATGAAAATAATCAAATAAACAATCATAACAAATCTATATTTTAAACAATTAAGCACAATTAATTACGAAATATTAGTGCTTTTTGAGCACTCATCACAACCCTCAACCAGCTTCTTGCTAGTCTATAGCAAGAGGAGCGATCAAAAAATTAAAATAAACGAATAAACTAAACTAACCTAAATCACTTCCGTAGATTGTCACGGTTGCATTTAGCGTATGCAACAAGCCTTTAAACCCCTAGGTGGCCCTAGTGGACGAGTTGTAATCTCGTGAGGGTTTCCAGTGATGATACCCGCAAACATCGTAACTAACAAAACTAAGTAAAGACTCTAAACATACTTGAATCAATCTATGCATATGTCTCAAAAATTGTCAACAACGAATAGTATACAAAATAGTTAAAAATTACTTAAGCTCAAAAACAGTCCAAATATCAAACTCATCTTAGTAATCAAATTTCGAACAACCAATCAAACCACAAAGCTCGTTAGTTACACTATCTGATCGTGTCATGCATGATATTCATAGATTACATTTTAATATCTCATAAATGTACAAGTAAAATATGAATGAAAATTTTGCACTTCCAACCTTCATATGCTCACTTTTCAAATCTATCTCCAGTAATATAGAAATCAAATTACCTAGAATCAATAAGACTTCATTAAGCTTGTAAAGTTGTAATTAGGTGTGTGATTATGAAAGTACAGAAATGATGTTTTCAACTAGGATAAGAGTACTTCTTATTTCACAAACTTATTTTCAACTTTTTCCACCAAGTGTTCTTTTTTCATCCTCCTATAAATTTCACATGTCCCTTGGATCTTTTTGCTTGATTTTCTTTCTTTATTTTTCTTGCTTATTATTTCAATCATCATCATTTTTTTTATTGTGATGAAGTAAGATAAATACAACATAATTGCTCATAAAAATCAAATATTACATTGAGTACTCTTATCACTAAAGGTAGTACAACGTATGTCAATATTGAGTTCAAGGGTGTACTATGGATAAAATAATACGGGGAGGCTTGAAAAGTTCAAACGGTCCAAAGATGGCCTAAATCACTTTCTAAGTGACATTTGATTCTATCATTTCGCTTCAATGGGTTTTCAAATGAGTTCTAGAATTTGTTGAGATTTAAAATATATCACGAACATGCACACATTACACAAACCAAAATAGTCATACTAAACATACAAACTACCACATATACCACGAAATCCTCAAATTAGATGAATCTAACATTTATGTGCTTCATTGCTTAGGTAAAAATTTAATTTATTTCATATATCACCATCATTACAATCATGTTAATATCATAGACTTCCGGATTGACTCAAGTAGACACGACACCAACCTAACACAATTCAAGTGACAAAAGTTAAATATTTAAAATTTGGTCATATTTCATGCTCATGGAGTATTTTCCCCACCTCCAACCTAATTTCTACATTGTCCTCAATGTTAAAAAGAAAAACAAAAGAAATTAAGAAGAGAAGTGAGAGAAGTTACCCCCCTTTCGTATGAGATTGTGTACACTACACGTACGCTCTTGTTCATTGTTCCTCGCTTTTCTCATGATGAAGCAATTAGTGTGCAAGAAACATGTACGAAACCTCTAAATGTGTGCATCACAACTCAAATCCAAATTTAAATTATAACTAAATCAAATAAAAAATAAAGACATTAAACAAAGTTAGAAATCTTAATAAAATCAAATAAAAATAAAACTAAATAAAAGAAAATAAAAGAAAAAGAAAATTAGTCCCAAAATAAAATAATAAAAGAAATAAAAATAAATAAAAGAAAAATTACAAATAGGAGGCTCAATCCCCCATATCATCATTCTGTTCGTTGTCGTTCTCAGGTTGATTTTTGTGAGAAAAGTGGAGAGAAAATTAGAGAGTGTTTGAGAAAAAGTGAGAGAATGTGAGGGAATGTGAGGGAAATTTGGGGAAGAAAGTTTTGAATCCACGAGCTGCCCATTTTCTAGAAAAATTTAGAGGCGCGCCGCGGCACAAGTTTTTTCCCGCCGCGGCACAGATCAATTTTGAAAAACAATGCATGAAGCAGAACCACACTCGCCGCGGTACAAACAGTTCCCTGCAGCAGTACGCACAAAATTTCAAAAACTTGTCCCAAAACAGAGCCACACTCGCCGCGGCACAAATTTTCCCTACCGTAGCATACAAAATTTTTTTACAATTCAATCTAAAACAAAAACGTCCTCGCCGCGGCACAATTTTTCCCTGCCGTGGCACACACAAAATTTTATATTTTTTTTATTTCTTTGGGATTTTTAAAAATGGGTAATGCATTCACCCCCAACCAAGATTGGGATTGTCTCCTCATTGCTTCTTTAACAGATTCGACATTGTCTCCCAAATTGATCTTATGCATATACGTCTCTAGACTAATGCCTCTTATGTTCCCAATACTCCATCCTATTGCTTTTCTATACTTCCTAAGCTCTCTCACTAGTTTCTCCTCTTATTTTTGGGTGAGTGTAGATGAAATAATAACCGAATAAGTCTCGTTCTCTCCCAAAAATACATATTTAAGATGCTTAGGTAGTTCCTTAAGTTCCAATTCAAGGTGAGCAATCTCATCATCGTGTGGGACATCCAATAAATCCAACGATGTACTAGTGTCATCTAATGATATGACATTGTCTAATAAATCACTGTACTCCTTAGCCTCATAGTCTAAGATGTCATTTACCTCTCCAACTGTAAGTGTTACCTCTAACTTATCATCTAATTTATCCTGCACAAATGTATCATGAATGATAGGATCTAAACTTTCAATAAATGAGCATTCATTAATAGCAGATTTAGAAGGGTAAGGAGATGAATCAAAAACCTTAAAATGTACAGTCTCTTCCAAGACCGTCATTATCAACTTTCCACTTTGGACGTCAATGATGGTTTGGGTAGTAGCCATAAATGGTCTTCCCAAAAGAATGGTGTGTTCCTTGTCCAAAGATGGATTATCCTGAATGTCTAAAACCACAAAGTCAATAGGTATGATTAACTTATCTACCTGTACAAGTAAGTCCTCAACCATGCCCTTCGAATATTTAACAGATCTGTCTGCAAGTTGAAGGGACATGATTGTTGGTTTTAGCTCTCCCAAACCAAGCTGCAAGAAAATAGAGTAAGACATCAAATTTATACTAGCACCTAAATCAAGCATAGCCTTAGCTACTTTCCTATCTCCCATAGTAATATTAATAATAAAACTACCTGGATCTTTTAACTTAGGGGGTAGGTTTCGTTGAAGCATTGCACTAGCAATTTGAGACACCATGACTCTTTCATTAACCTCATACCTTCTTTTTTTGTGATTAATTCTTTGAAAAATTTTGTATAAGAAGGTACGTTTCTAATTATATCTAACAGAGGCAAGTTAATATTTACTTTTGAAAGCATGTTAAATAAATTAAAAAATTGCTTATCTTGCTTACTGTCCTTTAAACGGTCTGGAAATGGTATTGGTGGTCGGTATGGTGTTGATGACTTGTGTAATTTAGGTGGATTAGATGACTCTCCAATTGTTGCCTTTGAAGGCTCTTCATGCTTGTCACCGCTTTCCTCCAATTCCTTAGAGACGTTGTTGTCATCTTCCATGTTACCTGCGCTATAAGATAAATCATTAGAAAGTTCAGGTAAATTTTTAGTGACGACCTTACCACTCCGAAGAACCGTGATAGCATTCGCTTGTTCAGGTTGACTAGGCAGCCTTCTTGTCTCTTGTTTGTGCATTTGTTCAGCTAGCTGTCCCACTTGCATTTCCACTCTTTTTATTGAAGCTTCCATAGAGTCCATCCTTCCACTACAGGAGTGTATGAAATTGTTTAGGGTTTCCTCTACGGTTGGTCTATTTGTGAAAATTGTCAGTTTACATTTTGACCTTGTGTTTGGTTTTGGACAAATGGTTGGCTATTGTTTTGTTTTCAAGCAAAGTTAGGGTGATTCCTCCATCCAGGGTTATAGGTATTTGAATAAGGGTCGTTCCTAGGTCTAGGTTGGTACCCTTGCATTAAATTTGCCTATTCAGTAGTACCTGTATAAGGATCACCTGCAAAAGAACAAACATTAGCACCATGTCCATATGAACCACAAACTCCACATACCTCGTGTTTTGGCATTTGATTCATTTTGGAGGTTGTGAGAAGTTGCACTTGTTTTGTTAATTGCATGGCCATTTCATTGTTGGAGCCTAATTCGTGAACTCCAGCTCTTCTTCCTCTAGCGCTCTTTTGTTGGAAATTGGCTCCCAACATCTCGAATAGTTCGTAAGTTTCATCCGCTGTTTTCTCACTCCATAGCTCCTCCTGCAGCGTTGTCAACTGTGAATTGACATTGTAGTGTCAATCCGTCATAGAAAAACTGATTCTGTAGTTGCAACGGGAAGTGATGATGTGGACACTGTATTAATAGCAATTTGAATCTGTCCCAAGCCTCGTGGAAGGGTTCTCCGTCCATCTGTGAAAAAGTAGCAATTTTCGTTCTTAGGTCAGATGTCTTTTGATGGGAATAGAACTTACCCATAAATTTGTTGTAAACATCGTCCCAAGTGGGCAAAGACCCGGGTGCCAATGTCATTAGCCAAGACTTAGCTTTATCCTTGAGAGTGTATGGAAAACACCTCATGCGTAGTTGATCTTCACTAAGTCCCTGCAGTGGAAAGGTTTGCACGGTAGCATATAATTCACGCATAAAATTTAAAGGATCTTCATAAGGGATACCGTAAAAGGAGAGAAGCATGGAATAATGAATATTTTTCAACTCATAATTCCTAGCTGCCTCTGTAAGTCGAATGCACGATGTGGCGGTCCCAATGATAGGTCTTACAAACTCTTTGTTCATCATCTGCCTAGCTACGTTGTCACCTATTGCTGCTTGCAGTGGTTGTTGGACTTCTTCCTCTTGAAATTGATTATCCAGTGTCTTTGATCGATGTTTGACTCTATGTATGTTGTCAATGAAAGGAGAGAGTTCCTTGTTAAGTGATCTCCTACCCTGCATGCACAAATAAAAAGCAAACAAAGATCAAGGCAGCAGTGAAATTGGAAAATTTAAGCACTATTTTTTGATTTTTTTGATTTTGTTGTATTTTTGAAAAAAATAAATATATAAAATAAATAAAAAATAAATCAGAAACTCTAAAAAGTTAAAAAGAAAATTATTTAAAACACCAATTCCCCGGCAACGGCGCCAAAAACTTGATGTGATAATTTTAGTACTCGTAAGTGTACGAATCACTTGTAGAAAAGTGATAAGCAACTTCCAAGGTCGGTCTCTCAAGGAATTGCAGTGGTCTTAAATAACTATCTTCTTAATCTAAATAGAGTTCCAATAAAAATAAAACACTAATTAAATAGAGTTCTAGTGAAACTAAAACTCTAAGCAACTAAAATCCTAAAGCTAGTAAAACTGTAAAAAGGTGTTTGTTTTGTGATGGGAACAATCATACGAACTATTAAACGAAAACAAAGTCGTAAGTTAACAATCAATTCGAATGGATCAAAAATCAATGGAGGATGTATGGACATTTAATTTGGTTGGCCATGCTTGCATCGAAAAGGTATGGTGAAATAACATGAACGTTCTATATAAACAATATTACCGGCTTTCCTTTTAATTACGAGTCTGCCTGCGGTCGGGGTAAATCTCTTTGTTGATTAACTAATTAACTGCCTTCGGTAAGGGTAAATCAAATAGTAATCAAATTATGCGCAAGGAAATAAGTGCCAATCAAACTAATGCTATGACTAAGTCACTAATTTGAAGCTTTGATTAAGTGTTTCAGAATAAAGTTAAGGTGACGTTCCTATAACTAGATTCTAAGATCTTTCAACCTAACTACGAATCTCAAATTGGCCCATGATAATTCATAATTAAATATCTAAACATGCTCTTAATCAAAAGGTAATTCATTTATATTAAATCTATAAAATATACACCATACACAATTCTAGCAAACATGGCAACACAAACTAAACATCCATAATGAAATTAGCCGCTCATGTTCATATTAATATTCATAGACAAATAAAATATGATCATGCACTCCAACCAAAGAAGAAGAAAATAGAATTCTAAAACAACAAGGAAACCTAGATCTAAATACCGCTTATGGATTGGATAGCGTTCTTCTCTAAAAGCTTTATCTTCGATTGTCGACGGCTTCCTTGGATCCTTAGAATGGTTTCTCTCGCTTCGTTTGAGTGTAGCCAAGCTCTGAAAACTGATTGAATTGCTTGTTTGATCGTACAATTATTGTGTGTAAGAGTTGTATTCGAGTTGTATGTAAGGGGAACTCTAAGGGGTATTTATAGATGTAAGGGTTTACACAAATTTTGATTGCCATAGGAATAGGCGCGCCGCGGCATGCATTTTTCCCGCCGCGGCGCAACACAAATTCTGGAAATAATGTCAAAACCCGAGAGCTCCCTGCCGCGGCATGACTTTTCCTCGCCGGGGCGCACATTGTCTTCAGTTTCTTCACATGTACCCCCTTACATATGTGCTGGCTCGTCATGTACGGCTTACATATTTGTCTCGTTTAGCCCGTAACTCGTGATCCGAGTGCTGTAAGTGTTCCGTCTTTGCGTGTTTTCATTATTTGACTCATTTGACGCTAAAAACACCTGAAATGCACTAAAACATACCCGTGATTCCGAATTGATAGATTTATGAAAATAATCAAATAAATAATCATAACAAATCTATATTTTAAATAATTAAGCACAATTAATCACGAAATATTAGTGCTTTTTGAGCACTCATCAATTATTCTCGTGTAACTTGGTTATATGTAATGAAGAGTCGCTCTGAGTTGTTTTCTATTTTTTGTGCATTTTGTGCTGAGATTAAAACTCAATTTAATGTTTCAATTCGTACTTTGCGAAGTGATAATGCTAAAGAATATACATCCGCTTTGTTTCAATCTTATATGGTTCAAAATGGCATGCTTCATGAAACTTCTTGTGTTGATATTCCATCTCAAAATGGAGTGGCAGAACGTAAAAACAGACATCTTCTTGAAACTACACTGCCTTGTTATTTCAAATGAATGTTTCTAAACCTTTTTGGGCCGATGCAGTTTCAACAGCATGTTTTCTTATTAATCGCATGCCCTCATCTATTCTTCATGGTGAGATTCCTTACAACATCATGTTTCCTAATAAGTCACTATTTTTGGTTGATCCTAAGATATTTGGTAGCATTTGTTTTGTTCAAGATGTTCATCCGCATGTTACTAAATTAGATCCCAAGTCTTTGAAGTGTATCTTCCTTGGTTATTCTCGTCTTCAGAAAGGTTATAGATGTTATTGTCCTAGTCTTAACAAATATATTGTCTCAATTGATGTTACCTTCATGGAAGACACACCTATTTTTCGTCTTCTTCGCCTCCCGCACGTCAGGGGGAGGATGATGATTTATTTGTATATTCTATCACTTCATTTGAACCTATCTCGGATCCAGCTCCTGTCAAGCCTTCTATTATTCACGTCTACTCCAGACATAGACCTTCTGATTCATGTCCTGCACCTGCTCCTTCGTCTTCAGATCCAGTTATGAGCGATGATCTTTCTATTGCGTTACGCAAAGGTAAACGTCAATGTACTTATCCTATTTCTTCTTTTGTTTCTTATAACTGCTTGTCATCTTCCTCTTGCTCTTTTATTGCCTCTCTTGATTCTATTTCTATCCCTAAAACTGTTCACGAAGCCATATCTTATCCTGGTTGGCATCATGCAATGATAGAGGAAATGAATGCTTTAGATGACAATGGTACTTGGGACTTGGTTGATTTACCTTCGGGGAAACGAGCTATAGGATGCAAATGGGTGTTCACAGTTAAGGTTAATTCGGATGGGTCAGTTGCTCAATTAAAGGCCCGTCTTGTTGCTAAGGGATATGCTTAAACCTATGGAGTGGACTATTCTGACACTTTCTCTCCTGTTGCTAAATTGACCTCTGTTCGGTTGTTTATTTCTATGACAGCTACTCATAATTGGCCTTTACATCAACTAGATATCAAGAACGCTTTTCTTCATGTCGATCTTCAAGATGAGGTGTATATGGAGCAACCTCCTGGTTTTGTTGCTCAGGGGGAGTCTGGGCAAGTTTGTTGTCTCCACAAATCTCTGTATGGTTTGAAACAGAGTCCTCGTACTTGGTTTGGAAAATTTAGTCAAGCTATAGAAACATTTGGTATGATGAAAAGCAAGTCTGATCATTTTGTATTCTACAAACAATCAGAAGCTGGTATCATTCTTTTAGTTGTGTATGTGGATGACATTATTATTACTAGAAGTGATACTACGGGAATTTCATCTCTTAAGTTTTTCTTGCATACTCAATTTCACACGAAGGATTTGGGAATGCTAAAGTATTTCTTGGGTGTTGAAGTCACAATAAGTAAAAAATGTATCTTTTTATCTCAGAGAAAATACGTTCTTGACTTATTAACTGAGACAGAAAAATTAGGAGCAAAGC
Source organism: Elaeagnus macrophylla (assembly GCA_029378325.1). Classification (NCBI taxonomy): domain Eukaryota; kingdom Viridiplantae; phylum Streptophyta; class Magnoliopsida; order Rosales; family Elaeagnaceae; genus Elaeagnus; species Elaeagnus macrophylla. The sequence goes on from CM055646.1 coordinate 12,535,988, forward strand.
CTTGTAGTGCTCCAATGAATCCGAACATCCACCTTACAAGAGATGGGGAACTATTTAAAGATGTTGAGAGATATCGAAGGTTGGTTGGAAAGCTGAATTACCTTATCGTGACTCGTCCAGACATTGCATATTCAGTCAGTGATGTTAGTCAATTTATGTCATCCCTAACAGTTCACCATTGGGCAGCGTTAGAGCAAATTTTGTGTTACTTGAAAGGAGCACCTGGACGTGGTATCTTGTATGCAAATCATGTGCACACAGCACACTCATATTGAATGTTTTTCAGATGTAGATTGGGCAGGTTCCAAAGTGGATAGAAGATCCACATCAGGCTATTGTATTTTTGTTGGAGGAAATTTAGTCTCATGGAAGAGTAAGAAGCAGAATGTTGTGTCACAATCGAGTGCAGAGTCAGAATATAGGGCTATGGCACAATTTACGTGTGAGATAATGTGGATATACCAGCTCTTGAATGAAGTAGGTCTTAAAACTTCAGTACCAGCAAAATTGTAGTGTGATAACCAAGCTGCTCTTCATATTGCTTCTAATCCTGTGTTTCATGAGCGAACTAAACACATTGAAATTGATTGTCATTTCGTCCGTGAGAAAATTCAGCAAGGTTTGATTTCTACAGGATATATGAAGACTGGAGAATAACTAGGAGATATCTTCACGAAAGTTTTAAATGGGGTTCGGGTTGATTATCTTTGTAACAAGTTGGGCATGATTAATATATATGCTTCAACTTGAGGGGGAGTGTTAGATATATATATATTAATTGTGATTAGCTGTATATTAGGTATATATAACTAATTAGCTTAATTATAGGGATCCTATTTAATAACTTTCCTAAGTTAGAATCTTAGCTTTGTGTATATATATGTGTATTATCTTTCAATGGAATCAAGTGAAATAATCCTATTCAATCTTGAATAACAGTTATGAACAATTACATATGTTCTAAGAGACATGACTTTTAGAAAAGTCACAACTCATCAAAGAGTTGTAACCCAATTGAAGGGGTGCATGAAATTCTATAAATAGGCCATTTAAAGGATATATTGAGAGAATAAGAAAATGGATAATAAATGTTCTCTAACATTTTCTACTACAATTATGTACAAATAAAGTTAGTGTTCTAACTATTGCAGATTTATAACATTAATTATCTTGAGTGCTCTTTAAAGTCAAAGGTGTTCTTGAGTTGTCTTCGTGAATGCACACCGTAGACAACAAGAGGCTTCATTGCATCCTGGAGGCGTATTTGCTGAACCTTAGTGCATCACCGAATTGGTGAGGGTAAATAGCGTCTTAAGAATAGCGACTTAAAGTCGTGCCTTGAAGCCAAATTCAAATGCAGTATTATTTATAATGATTTTGTAGTATCACAATTGGATCTTATGAAGACTTGACTTGAAGATCATGGAGATCAACATTCGACAACAAGTTCAAGAAAATTTTCTCAACAATCTTAAGACGCTATTTATGCCATGTGAACTTGTTATTGGCTTCACAACTAGTAAGAAATTTAGTTTCTAAATTTTATTTTATTTGTGAAGTATGATTAGATGTCTCTATGATGTATCTTGAATTTACTATTATTTTACGTGCGTGCATGTTGAAATTAAATTCATATATGTATAGTTATATGCATTGATCAAATTTCATGAAAATTGATTAGAATATAAAATTAAATATTATATATTTTAATTGGTGCATATTATGCATATAACATGCATTTGTTAAATAGTCATAACTTTTGGTGGTATCGTGATTATTGGTGAAATGTTGTGATCATTGATAAAAAGTTATGATTGACAAAAATGTTGCAATCCTTGGAGAGGAATCATGACTTTTGAGAAAGAGTCGTGACTTTTGGTAAAACGTGGTGACCCTTGGTGAAAAGTCATGATATTTAATGAAGGATCATGACCCTTGATAAAAGGTGATGACCCTTGGTAAAAGGTTGTGACTCTTGGTAAAGAGTTGTGACTCTTGATGAAAGGTTGTGACTCTTAGGTAAGGGTCGTGACTCTTGGCCAAGGGTCGTGACTCTTGGTGAATGATCATGACTCTTTTTAAAGGGTTATAACTCTTGATGAAAAGTCATGCCTCTTGGTGAATAGTCATTACTCTTGGTTAAAGTTATAATTCTTGGTAAAGGATTAGGACCAATAGTGAAGAGTCGTGACTCTTGGTTAAAATCATGACACTTGATGAAAGATTGTGACCCTTGGAGAAGGGTTGTGATTATTGGTAAAAGCACTCATTTAAGGGTGAAAGTGAATTTTAATATCTTATAAATAATATAGAGGAAGAATATGTATTCCCTAATTTTGATTGATTACTAAGAGAGTAATCAAGTTAATATAGTGGAGGAGCTATATTGTGGGATCCCAGAAAAAGCAAGTTTGCATGTGCATATGCTCCACCTAGATAATTAACATGATTATCCTAGCTTCATGTAACATAGAAGCTAGATGATTGGGAATCATGGTTGTAAGTATTCCTCTCTAATTTAAGTTAATATATCTTGTATAGTTATATGTGTACACTAACAAGATGAGTTCTTCTCTTTGATGCATGTAACCAGATGTAATGTAAGTAGCTGGTACATAAATTTTATATACAATTATATACGATTGATACTCATGGTAAAAGCATTATTTTATGAAAAATAATGAAGAACTTGAAAAGCCCCTGATGATAAAAGCCTTACAAGGAATATAGTTACATATTCATGTAAAAGGGATGGGACGGAAGCCAACCTCAAATAAATCACCAATGATGGAAACTCAACCCAACACTTGAAACATCAAGATCTTGGGTTCAATGAGCCAAAGAATATCATATGTTTGTGATTGCAAGCACAATAATAAATAAATAGGTGTCCCAAAGGACAATGTGCTTGATACACCTAACGGAACAAGTATGATAAGCTATTTAACTTTTAATGAACTTATAACAAAATTTTTTGTGGGATACTTTAATTACGTGAGTATCCTTGATAAGTTCACCTATGTGAGTGTTGGAGATGGTGCCGTCTTATATGTAGCTTGGCTAGCTACTAGAGCATTCATGAAAAACCAGGTTATAAGACACAAGGCCAATCCACGTGTCAACGAATAAAAGAACATTGAAGATGAAGAGGGCTTATGTGTGAGATATGTCCGGTTAACCGAATAAGGTTGCTGGTTCAAAGACTTGCCTACCATGCTACCTTGGTTAACTTTGATGTGTTTTCACTAAGTAAAGGTTCAAGTCCAAAAGACACCTTTATTTATGCATAAGTCTTTGGAGTATACTCAATATAAAAGTTTTCAAAATTGTATTCATTTTTTAAAATGGTGGGGAATTGTTGGAACATTTTCTAAAATGAAAAGAATAGCATTTGACTAAAAGGTTGTAATAGTTAGTAAGTGCCTTTTGGCAAAAGACATGTCGAATAGTTGCAACTTTTGGAAGTGAAATACTATGTTGAAAGGTTGTGACTTAAGTAAAAGAACATGACTTTTTGATAGGTTGTAATTGTTATGAATAATTACATATGTTCTAAAAGACATGACTTTTGGAAAAGTCACAACTCATCAAAGAGTTGTTAACCCAATTGAAGGGGTGCATGAAATTCTATAAATAAACCATTCATTTAGGCCATTTAAAGGATATATTGAGATAATAAGAAAATGGATAATAAATGTTCTCTAACATTTTCTACTACAATTATATACAAATAAAGTTAGTGTTCTAACTACTGCAGATTTAGAACATTAATTATCTTGAGTGCTCTTTAAAGTTAAAGGTGTTCTTGAGTTGTCTTCGTGAATGCATACCGCAGACAACAAGAGGCTTCATTGTATCCTGGAGGCGTATTTGCTAAACCCTAGTGCATCACCGAATTGGTGAGGGCAAATAGCGTATTAAGGATAGCGACTTAAAGTCGTGCCTTGAACCCAAATTCAAATACAGTATTATTTATAATGATTTTGTAGTATCACAATTGGATCTTATGAAAACTTGACTTGAAAATCGTGGAAATCAACATTGAACAACAAGTTCAAGAAAATTCCCCCCACAGTTTCTAGACTCAAATACTTGCCTGTGAATGGACTGATTTGTAGAGCTCACGTGAGCTCCCACCCTGCAAGCAGATTAAAGAGTTAATTGATGTAACCAAAGGAGAAGAGAGGGGAAAGAGAAACCGAACTTGAAAATCAGTTCTTCCACATCCACATATTAGCAATGCATCACCAATAAAAGCCATCCTTGGTTGGGGCTGGTCAGGACTATCCCCTGTAACATAGGTAACACGACCTAATGTATGGCCAGGAGTAGCCCGTACCTGTAGTAATAAAAACAAATAAATATCCACATTTAATTGAGATATACTAAGGTATTCCATAATCTTCCTACCGAAACTCACTAGTTGATCAATTTAATTGATAATCAAGATGGATTATATAAGCTTCTACATCAGTTAAGTATCCAACGACAAAAAATAGTTGCAAACTTTCTACTAGGCTACTACTACTTCAGAACAATGACAATCTAATTAGAAGATCAGCTTTTGATTTGCTTGCTCTTGAAATTACAGATCTTACACCAGGGATTTTACTCTGTAACAAGTAAGAATATATATCAATGAAATGAATCCTTTAAGGTATCCTAGAAGACATTCCTTGTTGCATGATGTTAAAGAAGTACAAACTATACAATGAATGCACTTTGAAAAAGAAAAAAAAACATTCATGAGCAATACAAGAATCCACCACAATATAGTAGTAGATAATTAAGAGGGGAAGAGGCTTCGTACCTTTATCAGACCAGTACCAGTAACATGATCAGCATGGACATGAGTGTTCAAAGCGTAAATAAGCTAAGTCCTAACTCTTTGATAAGGGAAACGTCCCTATCCACTGTTTTGTCAACTGGGTCTATCAGCTGCAAGTTCAACGAGCACACATGAATTAAAAAGTAACAAAAAGTACCAAAAAGGTCACTAGCATGAGCTGTTTGAAATATTGGAAAAGGCACGGATTGAGAATACGTTAACATTCATGAATATTGGGAGATGTATAGAAAACACTCTTCGGGAAATAAAGAAATATTGTTTACGGTTAAACCAAGCAAATATTCCTTTGACTCGTACAGACTTTTGGGTAAAGGGCTTTTTAATAGCATCAACGACAGCTAAAATCAAATCCCACCCGACGTGCAGTTTGCTCAAAGCAGGATTTCACCAAGAACATGTGCTAATAAATCAAATAATCAACATAAATTCGAATAAATATAAAGGAAATAAATAGAAATTCATGATGGATTTTCAATAATTTTCGTACATTGTCTCTGCAATCAAACAAGAAGGAATTTTTTCCCCTTCCTAATTCTCGGTTAAACTAAGGGTTTTTGTTAGGCTATTTTAGGTGCATAGTTTAAAAAATGGTCCATTTATGTTAAATTAAAAAAAAGAAGATAGTTTTTACCATTTTAAACAGATAAAAATTTTATTTATTCTCTCTCTTCTTCATCTCCTTCTTGCTTTACTATTTCTCCATCATGTTAACAATCTATTTCATTTTTTATCAGATTCTTTAACATTTTAATATTTTTTCCTTTCATCTTAAAAGATAAAAAATTGATAATATTACATATTTAGATTATTGAAAAGTAATTATAATAGATCAAGCTTTATTTATTACCTTTGATATTTTGAGGTGAGATTCAATTGATCTCAGCATATAAAATCAGAGAACAATCATACAATAAAAATAATAAGTATGAACTGCTTTATCATCAAATTAAAAATATTTAAAAAGATTAACTATTTTTTCATCCTTGTTCATCAAGGAAATTAACAAGGCATTTAACACAAATGACAAAATTCAATATTTTAGATGATATAATAAAAAAAATAACATATTTTGGAATGAAATATGTTAATTATTAACGAAATATACCAATATATATTTAAAAATATAAAATAATTGATTAAAATATACTGAAATATATCAAAATTAAATTTGGTATATTTTGGTCAATCGTGATATATTTGTTGTATGTTGATATATTTATTATATTTTAGTATATTTTTATATATTTTTTTGTAATAATGGAGTAATATTTGCTAATAATTTTGATACTTATCAATTAAAATAAATAAATATATTCCTTTTTGATCAATTTTTTTCTTTTTAGAAATTTATTTAAATATACAGAGAAAAACAAACAATAAAATATTTTAACAAAAAGAAGACTAAAATATAATAAATTCAACTGAAATATACCAAAATATAATAGAATATACTGAAATATACCAAAATTAAATTGAAAATATTTTGGTCGATCTTGGTAGTTGGTATATTTATTATATATTAATAAAAAAAATATTAAAATATAATAAATTTAATTAAAATATACAGAAAAAAATAAACATATACACAGCCAAAATTGTATTTGAAGGCTGTTTATATTTTTTGAATAACCATAAAATAAAACAATGATATACCAAAACCTACTTTACAACACCAAAAGAAGTTCTCTAGAAAATGAGTGTTATCTTCTTAATTGAGCAGCTAGCTAACTAAAGCAATATATTATTATTATTTTTATATATAATAATTTTTAAAAATATTAATTAGAGCTAGTAGCTCACTAATCTATAAATAACAACTTTTATTTATTGTTGTATTAAAGAGTTAATATAGAACGATTATAAAAATATAAAAGTAAAAATAATATTTATTATTTTTATTTGGTTAATTTTGTCAAAATTGAAGACTATAAAACACTTTTTGAATATAAATAATTAAATGCAAAATTTAATTGAAACCTTAATTTAAAAAAATTTAACAAAATACAATTTCTTTTTTTTGGCGCTCAAAAGTCTACAAAGTTACATGGATTTATAAGATTATTGTGTGGATTTACAAAAGGAAAGTTATCTCCAATTGGGCTAGGCCTTACGGACAGAATAACCGACAGTAACTGATGGTGGGAACAAAAACCCTCGGCGCAAGACAAGAGGGAGCGTCCCGCTTTTTTGAATGAAGAAAGCGAGGGATTTGCGTTTGCTCAAAACCATAACCACCTCTTTCACTTCCATAAGCCAACTTACTCCACAGGTACTGTCTCTATCTCTCTCATAATCATAAACAATCATGAGATGTTATAGATTTTCTTCTTGGTGTTATCTGATAAAGATGAAACTTGAAAATCAGATCAGATGGAGAACATATCAGATCGGTACTGTTACGATCCAGTTCTTCGATGGAATCCTCAGGTGGAAGACTATTTCTCCAAAGCATATGGACCTGATCGATTTTCGCGCATTTCCAAAGCTCTAACGTACTATCTCTTACTCGTTGTCTTCCTCATTGTGTTACGCTTCTCTTACAGTTGTTTGAGGTCATTTTAGCTTCTTTTTTTCACTGGTTCTAATTCGTTTGGTTGCTTGGAGAAGGAGGTCATTTCGTATCACCTTACTTCCCTTTTAGGACTAAGGAAATGTAACCTTCTATTTCCATTACCCGAGTGGAATTTCTGAACCGTTAAGAAGGGAAATTATATTTAAAACCTAAATGTGTAAATAATATTTGTAATTTGTTACTATTAGTTTGTTGGTGGAGCTGTGGCATGATTGCTTTTAAGTTCTTATTATGGAAATTCGTCTGATATTAATTTTGTTTTGCTAGGCGTCCATCTTGCTATTCTTGTGTACGTGTTAATACACTCAAGTCCACAGCTGATGCTGTGATTGACAAGTTGCTGCAAATTTTACAAGAGAAGGGGACTGAAAATGGTAATGGCCGTGTAAATATCAGTGGCAGTTCTGATATAGGCATGAAACAGAGTTGTTTTATTGACACTAATCAATCTCAAAATGTTGATAACTGTCGTGAGGTGGCCGCAGGAAAAGTTGAACATGAGTCAAGTGTGTTCAATGAGAGTTCTCAGAAAGTTCTGATCTCGAAATGCCAAATTTCAGGATTAGATTATGTTCTCTTTGTCAGGGGTTCTGGACCACACACTATTGATTATGGTTATGCAGATGGTAAACCTCCTAAGGAGGTAACTGTCAGTAGGAAATGTGCTGAGGCAGTTCTTCGAGGTGCTCAGGTAGGCCTTTTCTATCCCCTTTCCTTTTATAAGAAAGTTGATTAATTAATTCATTTAAAATGCTAAATTTTTTTTTTGTAGGAGATATATAATATAAACTCTTGAACAACTTTTTTGCGTTTTTTGTTAGTTCATCTCAGTTCCTGCTGAAGATAGTTTTATATGAGTTCATCTTATTCTCATGGGTGAAACACATGATATATCCTTGACCTTTGCTCCATCAATTTGGTCTCTAACCTTTAGAACTAAGAAGTCTAGTTGTTGTAATCAAATAATAACTCTATTTTAGATTTTTGCCCTATCAGCAAAAATTGTTAACATCATATTTCTTGCCACATCCAAAGTGGTTCGCTTTCAAACTTTCTTGGCAAACTTTCACCTTTTTTACCTATATAAGCAGCAGGAATGGCACTTTCAACAATTGGAATTTGGCTTTGATGGGGAGTTAAAGGTTCTATATGCCCATGTAATAGAAAGTGGCTCACATAGGTTGCATGCCAGGGAAAAAATATTATCAACCCGTACTGATTATTCACATCTCAACCAGAGTTATTTATTAGACCAAATTGACTTGATAATTTAAGGATTGAGACCCAATTGACTTGGATTTGGAATTTTTGGGCCAAATTGTCTGAATTGAAAGTTTAAGGACTAAATTGATCAAGGGAGTAAAGGTAGCTAGATAAGAAGTCTACATTTGCTTCATTTTGACCCTATTTTTATTGCTTTCCTCTTTTACTTTTCAAAACTATATAAAATATACTTTAACAAGAAAAATCTTTTTTTTGGGCATCATATTTCAAGCCTCAGGGTTGTAATGGTGAGTAGATCTTCCCTTCTTCCTTTCTTAAAATGTAATTTTCCTATAGGTATACGTTCCTGGGGTATTCGCTTGCAGTGCTCATGTCGAAAAAGGGGATCTAGTTGCAGTTTCAGTTGCCATTGAGCAGCCTACTTTGGATGGTGGATGGGCCAAAGGAATAACACGAGGAACTGTTCTGCAAGGGATGCCAACAGGTGGAAATTGCTGTTATGCTATAGTGATAACTTTTTATTATTTTAATTTTTTGTGTGGTTGGTTTTTTACATTTGTTCTTCATTCCTGTATTTTTAATCAAAATGTATTTATTGCATGCACCATAAATGTATTTCACTCTTGACAGTAATATTTGAGTGTTGCTTATATGCTTACAGTTCTGATATATTGTTTGCCTGAGCCAACCTTATAAGTTTTGTTTGATCTTTAAGTATTTTCATCCAATATTGGCGTAAACCTTCCCTTTAACATCTCTTTTTCTTCAGTTTGGATTCCTCTATATATATTTTCTTCAGATTGGATTCCTCTGTAATCTGTATATACTTTTATATAATATCATTTCACCTCCTTTTAGACACTAACCTGTCATATATTGGCTCTATTAAAAATGGAAGCAAATCCCTTTCCTCCATGAGATATTGATTTTGAAATAATTGACGTAGATGTTGAAACCATGAGCTTACAGGTATACTGGCAAGTACATTTCTCTATATGTTTTGTTTTTCTAGACCTGTTAATGATGCCTTTTCTTTGCATTTGTAACCTTGAACAACTATATACTTGCAATGTTTATAGATGTTCTTAATTTGATTATGCAGATCCTTATTATTTTGAGAGAAGTGGCCTATATATTGGCCAAGGAACAGCAATGATGTCAAGGTCTGGGATTTTTCGTGCTTCAGAAGGAGTTGCTGTGGATATGAGCAACAGAATATTTAGGCTTCCTTCTTTTTATGGTATGGTTATCATTTCTTCACAAGTTTCGAGTTTCTTTGGAATGATTTTGAACTTTGATGACACTACAAGGAAAAAATGTCCTATTTCTCTCCTGATGATTAGAGCTGTTGTCCTTTGTAGAGTGTTTTCTGCAGTGAGATGCTCACTGTTTTATTAACATAAAACAATATATTTATCTGTATTTTGAACCAAGTTTTTTTTTTTTTTTGGTAATGATATATGTGGTAAGTGTGCCATTGCGTAGGTTACTTGAGTTCTATCATCACAGATCTAATAAGTTTTCCATTATGCTTAATTGATTATTATATCTGAATTGGCATTATTGCTCAGCCAGGTTGTGTAAGAGTTGGGCTGTTAAGATGATTTACAGTTAGTAAGAGGGTTGGAACTTTGACTGAAGATAAGGAAGATACAGTTTTGAAGCAAATATAACTGTTTAGTTAAACGTTAAAATATTACCTGTGGTTTGCACCTACCATCTTTGTGTTGCATGTTTGCTTCATGTGGGCCTTCAGAGCTTCTCCTGCAGTTTGCCTTTTTCCTTTGTAGAATGTAATCTATTGGTACTTTCACGTCACTCTTGAAGCATCTAAACTTTTTTATTGAACTACATTATTTCATGTTGCTTTGTTTCAATCTGTCAAGTTATAACTGTAATTTGATGGTGTATTTTTTCTGTTAGTTTCTCAGTTCAGTTGTTTGAAATATATGAATAACCCCGATACTTTCCTTTTCTTTGATTGCCAGATGTGCTTGAGGGGGAAATATTTCTTCAAAATTTGCCGAGCATTGTCACTGCTCATGCACTAGGTGCCTTTATACCTCATTATTTGTTGGAAACAATCTCATGGGTTATTGCCTTACGATATTAAATCATCTGCATGGTTTTCCTTTTTCTTTGGGTTGTGGAAGCCACAATTTTAGGATTTTATTATTTGTGTACTCTGTTTTACTTGCATGGAAAGCATCTTTACTGTTTTTTTGATAAGAAACATCATAATATATTTATATACAGAAATAGCTAAAAAAGTGCAAAATGTGGACAAGCATGATCCACTCAAAAGAATTGTCCTTTGCGTGTATATGTTAGCAGAGTGGACCTTCTTCTCATATTGTTGTTTATGACATTTGCACTCTTATTGGCTTTATAGATCCTCGAAAAGGTGAGCGAATATTAGACATGTGTGCTGCTCCAGGAGGGAAAACAACTGCAATTGCAATTCTTATGAAGGATGAAGGAGAAGTTGTTGCTGTTGATAGATCTCATAATAAGGTATTGCCAAAGCTGGAAATGTGTCTAGTGTCTTCTCTCTTTTTGCTAAGATTCTTGCATCATATGTTTGCTAGGCATATTCAAAACATAGATCAAGCCTGTGCTGCATACTTATTCTTTAAAAATGGTATTTTGGGTTGCAGTTTTTTCCTATAAAAATTGAGGTGACCAATTATAAATGAAAATGTACTTTTTGTGTTGGTCAAAATGCTTTAAAACCTTGGAAGGAATATTTTTGATCAAACACGTAAATAAACATCAAATAGCAAACTAAACGTTTTTGGACCATTGCATTTATACGTGTTAAGTTGTAGTGTTTATTTTGAACATCCATTACTTAGCGTACAGTTAGGAACATAAATAGTATGTTTGGTGGTGTTATGATGATGAAGGAGATCATGATTTACTTGCATGCATTCATTGCAACTGATCTGTTCAAGGCATCAATTAATCACGAGATACAATATTTAGGCACTTCTTTAGCATGAAAGTTTATTCTTGCGGCTTCTTTTCATGTTGGGTAATGAGGTTCTCTTTTTATACGCCTCAAATCAATATTTGATGTTGGTACAAGGACGAAATTGTTCTTGTTTTGGCTGATTTTTCAGATTTTGTGAAGCATGCTCCTTTTGATATTCTTCAGTAATGTTGATTTGTTGAATTTTTTACCCATCATGTTCACAGGTTCTGGATATCCAGAAATTGGCTGCGGAAATGGGCTTGAATTGTATAAAAACATTCAAATTGGATGCTCTTAAAGCTGTTCTGCGAAGTAATGAATGCAATGAGATGAATGTTCTATCTTGCAGTAAGGATGACAGTGATGCAACCAAACAAAAGTTAAACTTGAATATATTACACGTGGATAAAATTAATCCATCAAGTTCAGAGCAACAGAGTGCTGATGATGCTGTTAAGACAAGTTTAGGTAATTCTGTCGACATGCCTTGATTTTCTGATGGATAATCTCTCTTGTTGAATAACTTGCTGAATTGCTGTCATATAAACTTATTTGGATTTCCAGAAAATTTCTAATTAAATCAATGTTTTAGTTAGCAATGAAAAACCCAATGAGAGAACTTACATTAGCAAAGCTGACATCAGGAAGAATGCAAGAAGAGCTCGTAATGGACCAGGAAGAAATCAGTCCACGGGTGGTAGGGTTGAGAACTCAAAGGGCTTCTGTCCTAACAGCTTTGATCGAGTCCTTCTTGATGCACCCTGTTCTGCCCTTGGTTTGAGGCCTCGGCTATTTGCTGGAGAGGTAACAAATCCGTATTTTCTTCTTTTATCCCCTCCTCTTCAGTTCCATGCTTATTAGATGTTATTTATTCTGTTATTTTGGTGTTTGATCATTGGTGCATATTGAACTGTAAAAGTAAAATAATAAAATAAACCTGTGAAAAGTTTGTGTTTGGCATTATGTATGCATGTGTTTCAATCAAGATTTTTCTTTGAAGTGTTTAATAAGGAGGAAAAGAGAGGGGGGCTCATACTTTGTTGGAGTTCCCTTTCTAGCCTCCTAATTGGATGAATCACAATATTGTAATATTGAGAGTCTTCAGGCTTCATTTCTTGTGAATATTGATTCGAGATACTTGAGGTTTATTATTTGGGGATTAGGATTTTTCTAGAGTTCTATGTGTTCATTATTTCCTGGTTGCTTTAATGTTGATAGTGGGTTTCAAATATCTCCATACCAATAGGGTTTGATGTAATTGATTTTAGATAAGACTAATATTCATTTTATGACTAAGAATGGCTAAGAAAGCAACACAAATTCTTTTACTTTTGTTGAAAGTCCTTTCAACATCCAAATATTAATTCTTATATTTACCTTTGTTTTTGTTTGATCTCTGAGGTTTTGCCATGCCCCCTGGGGCTTTCAATTTTTTTGCTTTTGAAGCCATTATGCGAGGAAACTGATCATATTTTACTTTCCAGGATACAATTGAATCCTTGAGAAACCATGCTACATATCAAAGAAGATTGATCGATCAGGCTGTTAAGTTAGTTCGTCCTGGTGGAGTACTTGTGTATTCAACGTGAGTTGTGATGCATTTTCTCTCGTCATAGTGTTATCCTGCACGATATCTTTGATCAACTTTATAATGTTTCATTAACTTATAGTCTAATATGGTATAATCTCTCTGGTTTATCTCCTATGGTTTTCTTACAGGGAAAATATTCTTATAGTTTAAATTTTATTAAAAGAGAAGAAATTATGCTACCTCCACTTCATATATCCCGTATGGCTATGGATGCTACTTTGAGCCCTTTGCATGGAAGGGGAGTGTCAATCACTTGGGTTTGGGGTGATATGGATGGTAAATGTAGCATCAACTAATATATACCAAGTAATGGTAGTTTTTAATATGCCAATCTGGAAACCTCCAATCTCATAGATACTTCCTGTTTGATTCTATTTTGTATTTATGTGGGGTATACACGCCCATAACTTAGCAACATGCAATGCATTATTGCTTTAGTTACTTTCTGAGTGTTATTCTCAGTCAACTTTCTGGATGCATAGTTCATGCAATTGTGCTCTCTGCATAACATCTATAAGGCAATATGTTTATGTTATTTGCTTTGTCCTTCCGCACATTTCTAATGTTGAACTGATAAAACTTGCTTTGATCTCCATTTTATCTGTACTTGCTATTGCCTAAGTTTCTAAGTCTATTGTTTCTCATGCTAGATGTACAATAAATCCTGGTGAAAATGAGGCATTAGTTCGATATGCTTTGGAGACTTATAAGTTTCTTTCATTGGCTCCACAGGTTAGACGATAAATCTGTACCTTTTTTTGATTTGTTAGTAACTGAAGTGGGATTTATTTACTTCTAGTTTTGCATATAATTTTTATCTGGTTAGTTTCTTCTGAGAATTTATTGATATGATCTTTTAATTTACGTTTTATTGCAGCATCCAAGAATTGGTGGTCCTGGTCTTGTTGGTCAATTTGAATTTCCTGATGGATCTCTTGAGTAAGTTCTTTCCTTCAGTCATATTCCTTATTAGACAGAGATTATGAATATCCTTTATTTCTATCGAGTTTTTAAGAGCTATACCATTTATCAGATTTTCAGACATCCTGTAAGACATAGGATAAAATTCTGTTGTCACTGACTTGCACAGAAATTTTCTTTTGACACTGGATAGTTGTTGCCTTGCACCGTAGTGTAGGGGATAAGTAGGTACATGTTTTCCATACAACATTCACTTCTAGCTTATAATATGGCATACACGTAGCTATGTCTATATAACGTACCTGACATCTGTATGAAAATCATTTCTCCTTATTCCCAGATTGTCATGTAGTGCTGTATTCAGATAAGATTGTCATAATCTAATCATTTCATGTTCTTCATCCGTTTTTGGCGCTTTTAACATGTATTATTAATGAAAAATAATTAACAAGTACTTGGGATATGAAATACTCTCTTATTTTTCAATACTTGACTCACAGGGAATGGCTAAGACCTGGAGAGGATCACCTTGTTCAGAGATTTGATCCCTCATCTCCACATGATACCATTGGGTTTTTCATAGCTAAGTTCGTTGTTGGTACTAAAGACACCTGATATCCTGAATTCTGTATCTTTCAAGATTGGAGCAGTTTATGATGATGGAGGACGTCTTGAATATGTTACACCCTTTGTCGACTATTTGCAGAATGTACTTTGACATCATATTTATGCTATACCCTTTGTGGAATGTATTACTTGATATGTGAAAGCATGTGTTTGTCTGGTGTAACTCGAAGTTAGAAGTAGAGAATAATTTCAGTACAACTGTTGTATAACTGTATGTACTACCTAGGAGAGAGAGAGTGTGTGACATAGGGTGGATTAATGTAGGAGATGGAAAATCTAAAAAAAGGTGGGCTAGAGGGATCCGACTCTCTCTTTTATGAGATGTACCTATACTACGGTAGTATAGAAAAAAATTTCCAAGTAGAGAGGCAGTTCAAGGTCTGATGAAGGATGAAATGAAATCAGCTACAGGCTACAACCAAACAAGCTATCTCAAAATAGGCAAATGTGCTTCATCATGGTATGCTTCTTTCGTCATACCAATTTTAATTCGTCTGATACACTTGATAATGATGGTTAGCATTTTTGCAACTTTTATCATTGATGTAGTCATAAAAAACAGGAGATGATATCAATGAGATGTGAAAGTGAAACACACAGCTTTTACCAAAGAAGATGGACCCATTAAATTATATTGGAATATATTTAGTTGTGGC
The DNA here is from genome assembly GCA_029378325.1 of Elaeagnus macrophylla. Taxonomy (NCBI): domain Eukaryota; kingdom Viridiplantae; phylum Streptophyta; class Magnoliopsida; order Rosales; family Elaeagnaceae; genus Elaeagnus; species Elaeagnus macrophylla. Next base: position 12,551,402 of record CM055646.1, read on the forward strand.
TGAAAATATAATTTGTTTATTTATATTTATTTTTGCCTTTTAGTGGAAGAGAACTTAATTTTGCAAGAACTTACTAACCTGTGTGATTGAGGACTAATTTTCCCCTACATTTTGTTTTAAAAGTAAATGTATACCTTCATTATATATGTAAAAATACCTGTGGAAAAGATGTTTAGTTTCTTATCGTTTTGCTTCCCATCCTTCACAAGCCTTTGGCTGTAAATTGGAATTTGTTTTGATAGTTTGGTGAAGTTATTTGTGGAGAGAGGAGCTCATCACTGTAGTAGTAATGGTGCAATCTTTTAGATGGGATGGACAGCCATGTTGATGTGTTTTCGGTAAATTCTGACTAAATTAGATGATTACGACCTTTTTTGTTGGGGCGAGGTGGTGTTGTCATGCTTGAGCTACAAATTTTCACATGTTTTTGGTAATAGCACTTAATGCCTTTTTCTTCTTCTTCTTTTCGTATGAAATAAATAGTTACAACTCGTATATCCACAATGCATAAAACAACTTATAAAGCTTTTAACTATAAACACAGAAATGATAAAAGCGCAGCACACATTATACTCATTATAAGTGGTATGCTATACAGTGGCATTCTATATAGCTTTTTGTAAGGTCGAGTAAAATTTTTGTTTACAAAATTGAGTATTAAATAATTTTAGTACCGTCTTTTCTAATGTGAAAATAGCAATAAGATAATTCTATCACGAGTAGCTAGCGTACATGATAGCTGGTGTGTGGTAGAATAGCTTTTTAAAATGGAGAATTATCCGTATTTATAGATAATTCTACCCGTGTTACATGATGTAGCTGGGGTATGCAAATTTATGGGCTTTTGCATTCCTCAACAATCCCACCAATTTTTGCTGCTTATAGGTAATAGACTGCACAAGTGGGCATTCAAATTTATGCAAAGGCTACTAATAAGGCAAGGGTAAGAGTTTTGAAGAGATTGTTTTGCAATGAGAGCTTGAAAGAGAAGGTGCTGAAGAACAATTAACATTCCTCATTCGCTTAACTATGGCAAAAATCTCACTAATGCACTTAGTTGCATGGATTCTTTTTTATATTACGCTCTACACAAATTGTCAAAAACCCATTCAATTGACAGTCATTTATTTATCAGTAGTACCAATTGGTTAAAAAACAGACAATCATGCCTTTTACGTTTATTTAAAATCATACATTTGTGAAACTGGTGATACTTGAACTTCTGATCTATTCAAAATTAGGAAGTAAAATCATTAGACCAAACCATGCTAGTAAAATCATACATTTTCCACGGTCCATGCGTTGTGCTTTTTTTTTTTTGGACCGAGAAAAAGATGGAAAAAAGAAAAACAAAAAAAAACTACTCGTTTGATTCAACTGTCCCACAAGCAAGTGTAGGTTATTTCACTATTGGAAGCTCCTTCAAACATGTATCCATAATGTCCAATGCTGTAACTGAAGTCCACCATTTCAACCATATCATCAGTGTACCAAAATGCTGTCCCATCCCTTGGCAGCGATGGGCTACTCTTCATGATTTCTATCCAATTGGTCTCATTGATACTTGGCTCCAATTGCTGCTCCATAATCTCATGCATACTAATTTTAGCTTCATTATTAAACACTGCTGATTCCACTATGTACTCTTCTTTATCTTTATTGTCCTCTTCACTCTCCAATTCTTCTAGCAAATCTCTAAGAAGGGCACCATCAAATATTTCTGTAACCTCTAGTTCTTCTATCTCAAAGTCGCTAGTAACACTTTGCCTAGTGGCTAACGTATCTGTGGCCATTTGACAGGGGAGGGCAAGAGGACGGGTCGGGGCGGAGGAATTAACCCGAATACATGAAAGTAGAAGAAAGAGGAACTTACATTGAATGAACAACCTAATACTTTTCAACTTATTTATAGTGTATGTGTTAAGCTTGGTACAAGTATGGTTTGATTGTTGAAGCATTATCTTAATGTAAGATTTATAAATAAAAATGAACGCTATTTTTGTAGATTAATCTTTTAAAAGTGTATGTCTCATGTTACTTATACACTATATAAAATTGAAAAAATAATAAAAATAACATCTTTAAAATTTATAATAACAAAAATAGTACCCATTGTATTTAAATTATATATTTTTACAATCAAAACATAATTTTTACATAATTTTTTTAACGTCTTTTTCAATTGAATGTTATTCAAATTAAATTACTACAATTTAGACTCGTTTAACATTGAACGTTCTTGGGGTGCTAATTTTGTTATTATAAGTTTTACGAGTGTTATTTTTGACATTTTTTTTTTTTTTGTTATTATAAGTTTTACGAGTGTTATTTTTGTTATTATAAATTTATAAAATTTACATACGAGTGTAATAAAGATTCACAATTTAAAAAGATGTTATCCTACCTCACTTTAAGCATCGGATGTCTTATGTTATATATAAAATTTATAAAGCTAGCTAGCAAGATAATACAGGGTTCTCTGGGATAGAAACCAATACTTACGGGCATCGTTATCATTGAAAATAACAAGTACCTAATAGAGCTAAAAATAGTATAACACTGGGGGACCGTGAAAGATGAAGTATACCTAAATAGAAAAAGGGTCAATTTGAGCATTCTACTTAACTCATACCATACGCCTTTTGTGAATTAGAAAGAGGCAAGTGTATTGAACAATTTCCATTCACAGCAATGTGTTGATTATGATGTTTACGGCTAGTGGGTGGTGAATATTGAAGACCATTCCTGTAGTTATGAAAGTAATAACTGACTTCCACATTATTATCTTAGATTTTATGCCTTAGTTGAGGTGAGATAAGGGAGTATGCCTTTTTCTGTTGTTTTGCATTTGGTTCATTTCTGTGAAAAAGTGGGTATAAAAAAAATTTATGAACAACATTGGTTTGTTCAATGTCTATCCTTGGTCATTGTCATTGGTCTGAAGCTTCATTTGATTTTATTTTGAGCACATGGAAGTGAATGGACAGGTAAACTATATATATATATATATATTTTGGTAATGAATCAGGTTAAATAAATTTTTTTACGACACTTTGTTACTAGCTTTGAAAAAGTAGCACAAAAAATTGAAATAGTTAATTTTTATTTTTATTTTATATCTATTTTTAAAAAAAAAATTATTTAAAAAACTACTCAGAGCAATATTTATATTGAACTTTCAGTTTCCAATGCTGTTAAATAAAAATAAAATAAAAAACATCATTAAAGTTAACCATTTGGATCAAAATGTTACTTTTTTGAAACAACTGTACAAAATTATCACAAAAAAAAGTTAATAAATTTAATACATTCTAATTATATTAGTTAGTAAACTGCTGCATCATTTGTCTATTTATTTTTTATTAATAAAACGTTTTCAGTTTTAGTCACTTTTTATTTATTTTTTATTATATAACTTTTCTCCATTTTAGTCCTGTCTACACTTTTTTTTTTCTTTTTTTTGGGAGATCACTTTTTTTTAATTAATTTAACGATATATATCTTTTATTAAATTATATTAATTATTTAATTTAATGAACTGAAATTAAATAATTTATTTTTTATAGGTTCACAGAGTGCTCAAAATTAATATTGACAAATTGAATAGATACTAATTTATTCTAATTAGAAAATTATGAAAATATTAATTATATAATATATAAAGATTTTTTTTATTATAGTCTCCGATATATCAAATCATAACATAATTTATTTTCTCTTTATCTATAATAAAAATGACGTTTTTATTGAAGAATTTAGGCAATTTTGTTGAAAAAGATTACAAATTATTTTGTTACAAAATCAATTAATTACTATGGATATATTTTCGTATATTTATTTTAATTTTTAATAATTTGATATAAATATTTTTAAATATATTATTAATGATGATTTTCAATTCTAACATTTTTACCCTCTCAATGAGATTTGATATGTGAATATTAAGTCCGTTGTGTCAATTAAGTGGCCATTCAATAATCAAGCAAAAATAAAATGTATGTGAGGTGTTTAGACTTTTTCTCTTATTTTTTATCGGAAAATTATTTGTGTCTCAAGACAAAATTCAACCTATTTATCACATATTAATTAACCTTTTTTATATTAAGTGGTCTCTCTCTCTCTCTCTTTTTTTATTTATTTATACAATTGAACCGACAAAGCTACTTTTCCACTGATCACAAAATGCTACATTGGATGAGATGAGTGCTCCAACTTGTGATGTTAACGTGATATATATTTTAAAGAACTTTTATAAATTTTTGGTAGATTTTAATATATTTATGTAAATTATAGTAGATTTTAATTCATAGACTTTTATGAATGTATATTTATAATGGTTAAATTAATAATAAAAAATAGATATAATATTGGGGAAAAAAGAAGATAAAAATAGAAATTCTTAGAATTTTTTTATAGAGAGTAGAATGAATAGATTTTTTTTTTATAGTATAATTTTATTTAAAAAAATCCATCAAAATACAAAAAAAAAAATTATAAATATTTTAAAATGACTTTTTGAATGTATTCAGACTTCTATAAAATCGTATTAAATACACAACTTTTTATTGAGTTTTTAAAATCCTAATTAAATATTTCTGAGTTTAAAAATTTCATAAAAATTATTAAAAGTCTCTATTAAATCCACCCATATTGAAGATTAACTATATAAGAAGTCTTTGCTAAATCAAATTTGTCAAATACATTCTATGTTAAACTTTTTTACCCAGTTTACCCTAGTATTAAATTGTATTTTATTCAATTTACTCCCTAATATTTCATATTTAATGAAATTAGTCTTCAAATGAAACTTACTATGCTTGGTCAAACAATGACTAAGCTTTATTTATTGAAAATAATAATAATAAAAAAATAATAATTGAATATTAGATTAATAATTAATTTTTTTATTAGTGTTCGAGACTATTACGATTAAGATATTAAATAATTATTATAATATTTTTTTATTAGTTTAAGAGTCTTGTTTAGAGCCCTATTAAGATTAAAATTTTAGTTTATTATTAAATATCAATGTAGTCTTTCAGTATTATAATGAATGAAAATTAGAATATTTTTATTTGACATTTTAGTTCTCTTCTCAACCTCTTTTAATTATATATTATTTTAACTTCTACATTTATTCTTTTATCTATTTTATATTTATATTACATTCTGTTTTATATTTTAACAAACTCAACTCTCTTTTTATGCCCTGCGTAATAGGTGCTAATTAAATGACAATTGTAACTAATTTTAAGTATAAAATATTAATAATAATATTAATTATTTTCTTTCCTAGGAATTTTAAGTACAAAAATTTAATAGGAAGCAAATTGGATAGATTTAACTTAACAGGACCTCCGCAAATTGGATAAATGCATCTCAACTAATGTTTGGTAGGGGTACACTACACAGATCGTAGTGCTTTAGCTACGAAAGGGGTCGGGTATAGCTCTTATCTTTTATGAAAGGAAATATCATTGTTATATTCTTGATCTTGAGGTCTCATACTAAATATCGGTTCTACTCTATTTGAGATGGTCATCTAATTCCTAATTTTTAAATGACGATTGTCTAAAAACATAGAGATGTTAGTTGTTATGACAACTGGGCATATACGGAGGACATGACGATGTGAGTTCAAAATGTATAATAATTTTTTTTTTGAAAAAAATAATAAAAATAATATTTTTAAAATGTACAATTCATATATTTTATTATTTTTTATATAAAAATAATTTGGATCATCATTTTAGATTGAATGATGTCGTTTAATTTGAATTATAATTATTTAGATCTGTTTAATTGAACAATGTTTAATGTTATTGGATATTATTTTTGTTGTTATAAATTTAATTATTATTTTTTTGTTTCCCAATTTTGATTTTATCAATCAAAAGAGGTAATGCTAAAAAAAATTAACCTAATTTATTAAAAGAAATAGGTCACGATTTTAGATTATTTTTTCCTCGCATGCGTTCTTTGTCTTACTTGTCTAATTGCTCTTAATAAGCTATTTCTCTATAATGCTCGTGACTAAAGTGTTCCCTTGTAGGTCTAGGTCACGTTGTTCTAAATAGGATACATGGTTAGGTAAGATGTCGGTTCTCGAAATACTTGATAAAACTATACAAAGTAGGCTTTATCACTAGTTTCAGGCTTTCAGCTTCTATAAATTAAAGTTTAGTTTAGTTGTTTGCAACGACAATTAAAAAAAATTGGATTTATTTAAATCTTTCTTACGATTAAACTTAACTTAAAAATAAAAATAATACTCTTAAAATTTATAATAATAAAAATAATATTATAATAATATTGAATTATATTTAATTAAACAACGGTCAATATTAAATAAAATTAAATTACAACATTTCAAATTAAATATATAATTTGAATATAAATGATGCTAATTTATTATAATAAATTTTAATTAATGCTATTTTTCCAAAATAAAAAGACTAAACCACACATTTTTATGAAAATATAAATAAATAAGAATGAGTTTGCCATGCACGTCTACGAATCATGCATAGAGTAACTTAGGTACTTACATTTAGAATTTTTTCTCTTCTTCTCTCTTGTTTTTTTTTTTTTTTTTTTTGCATAGTAAATAATTCATTAAAATGTATAAAAGAAATTACAATCTTTAACAAAACTTAGGACCATAACTTAAAGAGCACCGCACGATAAAAGCCCATACAATAATACATAAAATATTAAAATAACTAAAAAATTACTGATACAAAAAACAAGCAAAGTAGAAAGAAACTCAAGTTCATTGAGTTGTTTTTCTACTAGGAGCACTAAATCAGGAATAATAAGGCATTTGTTTTCAAATAGTTTGAAGTTTCTTGATTTCCATAACCTCCACCAAATCACAATCAAAATTTGCAAATTTGCCAAAGACTCTCTTCCTTAAAGTTGTCATTCCACAAATTCTATTGAGCTAAAAACCACTCTTTAAAGCTACCATTGATGGACAAAAGAGGAATGATATCCAAATTAAAGGCTTGAAGAACTTTACCAGCCGAATCACAATCAATAGGTGTTTACTAGTTTCAAAATCATTCCAACAAATAGGACACATGTGAGAAAAATCCATACCTTTGGCTACTATATTGAACATTGTAGAAAGTATATCGTGTAAATTTTGTCACTTAAAATGTTTGAGTTTACTTGGAATAGCTAGGGACCAAATACGAGTCCATAAATCATTTTCATTACTTGAGTAGCTGCATTGACACATTAGAGGTCCTCCCCAAGCACCTTCATCATTCAAAAGTTTTGCCCTCTTATAGTCGGACTGAATAATGACCACTTTTTGTATAATGTCCAAAAGGGCGATTAATTAGCTAATTTTTGTTAACCTCCACCTTAGCAATTTCTTCAACATCAATTGGCCAAAAAGTGTTTTTAATAATATCACAATTCCAAGTCTCATCTGAAAGTAGTAAGTCACTAAGAAAATACAAAGCAGGAGAGGAAGAGGTGGAAGGAATAATAAGCTTAAAAAGGCGAGGTCTTGAAATCCAAGGGCCAATCCAAGTGCTTATAGAGGTGTTGAAACTTGGTACCCATCTGAGGCCATCAGTTATGACTTTTCTTGCTGCAATAAGACCCTTCCAATCCTAAGAAGGATTGCTCCAATTTCAGCTTCAAGGAAGGATTTGCCACAAAAATTCTTATTTTTAAGCATTTGAGAGAGTAAGGAATTTGGCACAGTAAGCACTCTCTAACTCTGTTTAATAACTATTGACAAGTTATAAGATCTCAAGTCTTTGAATCCAAGTCCTCCATCTATTTTTTACCTTTGAATGTCTTTCCAAGATTTCCAATGCATCTTCCTTGTATTGTCTGAACTGCCCTACCAAAATCGAGCTAATAAAGATCTAATCTCATTACACAAGGTTTTGGGCATTAGAAAACAAGACATGACATAGATTTCCCTACCAACAGGAGAGAGAAATTGGTTTGACCAACCTTGGATATTTTTTTGGACTCTTTCCTTATGAACTTAAAAGTTTGATATTTAGACTTCCCTATAAGTAAGGGAAGACCTAAATATTTATCCATAGAGCCACTTAAACGAACTCAAAAAGAGTTTCTTATTCATTGTCTTAGAACTTCATCACTATTGGCATTAAACAAAAGTGAGGATTTCTCAAAGTTTATAGTCTGACCAGAAACTCGTTAGTAGGTGGAAAGAATCTTCTGTAGTTCATTAACTTGGCGACAATCTACCTTGCAAAAGATGAGTGAGTCATCTAGAAATAGGAGGTGTGAAATTGAGGGTCTAGTCCTACTAGTTTGTAGTCAATGTACTAACTTTCTAGTTTGTAGTCCATGTCGTAACTTTTAGCTAATTTGATTAGGGAGGAGAGTCCTTCGGAGCATATAAGAAACAAGTAAAACGAGATGGGATCTTCTTGACTTAACCCCCTATAAGGTTTAAAATAACCAATTATCTCATCTCTAAATACCACTGAGTATGAAACGGAAGATATACAAGTCATGATCAACACAGCCATTAAAACCCAACTTCCTTAGCATACCTTCCAAAAAAAGTCCATTCTACCCTATTAAAGGCCTTGCTCATATCAAGTTTGAGACTAAGGTGATACGCCTTCCTCCTCTTTCTACCCTTCAAATTGTGCAATAATTCATGAGCCACCAAAATATTATCAGTGATAAGATGTTGAGGAAGAAAGGCACATTGAGATGATGTTGTAAATAGTTGAACAGAGGCTTATTGGTCTCAAATGAGTCATGAGAGCAAAGGCTACCTAGTCTTTTTTATGGATCAAAAGCCTCATATTTTCATGCTAATTTGCTTGTTGGATATATATATATATATATAGGGACCTATAAATTTAAGTACTCTTTGTTTTCTCTCTTTCTTTATAATTTTAATTAATTAATTTCTTCAACTTAAGATTAGTAAGTTTTGTATTATGTATTCTTACTATTGCATACAAAACAAAATGATGATGTAACATAATAATATAAAAAAGGTAAGATATGTCATTTTCATGAATTTAATTAAGTCCTCCTGATCATGATCAAAATGTGAACTAATTAATCTTGAACGATTTAAGGTTTTTTTTTTTTTTTAATTTCTTTTTCATGTTATATCATGAAAGGTGTAAAAGGGGTATAACTTCTCAGCAACAACAATTGTTTATAGTGTTCTAATCATTTTTATTTCCTCAAGATTCTTTATTCCTTCAAATAATTAATCATGGATATTGAATTTCCTTTACATCAATGTTAACTATATATATATAATACAAATAATTAATCATATATGTGTATCTTTAATATGATAAAATTAAATTTATAAACAAATATTTTACTATATATTCATATTAATATTTTTATATTTAAAAAAACTTATCGAAGATTTAAATTTTTTTGAAAACAATTTATGAATATATCAAGAAAATTTTAGATATTTAGAACATATTTTATAATAACATATTTACATCGGTACTTCATTTTAACAAAATTTTGATATAAATATTGTAGTATTTTCATGAGGGCAATTCACAAAGACAATAATGTCAAATGTATTTCATAAAAAAACTATGGATGTTAATTTGACTCGACGATAAACACCACATTAAAAATGAATTTCCTTTTAAATTGATCATTAATTTTTTTTATATATATTTTCTAAACCATAGATATTTCATATTATTTTAATACATGTAACAAGAATTTATGCGACCTTTTCAATGTGACACGTGCACAAAGCATATAATTTAGAAAACACAATTTTTACAAAGCATGAACTAATCCCCCCCTCCGAACCACAGTTTTCAGATTTTGACTGATCCAAAATAGCACATACAATTGCAGCATACACGCTAAAATAGAAGTTTGAATTGGATGAACAAGTCAAATGAGAAAATATATTCCTCCTTAATTTTCTTCTAAGCTCATGAGGTCTAATGAACATGTTTATTCATTACACTGAACTAGTTATTAATCATCATTTGACATTGAAGTTCAAGTCATGATAATTGATAGGAACAGAGCGTTAGGCGCCCAGCAATTACAATTTTTAACCATGTTATGCACATTATGGTGGTATATCTTATGCACCAATTATTACAGAATGTAGACAAGGATATAATAGCTAGCTAACTTATCTCGTAATACTGTGTTTGAAAAGGCCATGGTGAAGATATATATGCAATATTACGCACTACGCAGCGGCTGGATCCACTGTTTGCTTTGCTTCAAGTGTCTTTTCATATTCTTCTATAGATTTGAATAGCTCAGAGAAGTTACCCTTTCCAAAACCTCCACATCCACCCTTCTGGTATATCTTTCCTTCCTCATCCTTGAGCATACAGCCAACTCTCTGAATAATCTCTATAAATATGGTTGGCCTGTATTTTTCAAGATGAGAAGAAATATGTTACTTAAATCTCACAAGTTATAGAAACTTGCTTTCAGTTAATAATATCTTGTGAACACTGTAAACTTTCACAACCATAAATATTTTTACTTGATGACCCGAAATGCTAGGGCATCATAAATTGCAACTGGCATTAAACAAGGAACACAAGAGGATTCATAGTTTCTGGCACATATTTCGTTATTAAAAATAAAAATACAAAAAGCTAGTGATGATATTTGAATTGTGTTGACGATTAATTATTGATTCTCACACAAACACACTATTATCTAGAGCCTAAAAATGCAATCCAATTACAAAGCATTTCAAAACTAGAAGAAGCAGAAACAACTCTGAGTCGTATTAACATGCAAAAACTACAGGAAAAAGAAAAAAAAATTGGTATAAAATTTAATCATGAGAGGCAACACATTGTGACCCTAATTCCATCATGAAAGAGAAGGAAGCGCACATCTAATTGAATTTAGTATTTGAGAAGAAAACAAATGCACCTGTGAAGATAAATTACTTATTCAATTGGATTAGAACAAAGAAAATCATATTATGGTAAGCAAGTCAGAATATATGCGGAGTAAACTCTACTTTCAAGCTAAAAAGGAAAAAGGAAAAAGAAAATCTGCTTTTTCTTTCGATAGAAGGGGGGGGGGGCGAACATTACCTATCGCCAACGGGCTTAGTGAAGATCTGGAGCAGAGTACCCTGATCATCTCTATCCACCAAAATCCCAAGCTCTTCACAATCTTTTATCTGTTCCTCCGTCAATACATCCCCAGCTCGATTCTTCAAATTCTTGTAGTAAGTAGGTGGTGGTGAAGGCATGAATTCAAACCCACCAATACCACTTCGGCTTCTCATCTCCCTCAGTGTCCTGAATATGTTTTCACTAACTAACGCCAAGTGTTGAACCCCAGCCCCTTCATTGTGCTCCAAATAAGTCTGAATCTGACTCTTCCTCTTCGTCCCAAAAACAGGCTCGTTCATAGGCAATAATACCATCTCATCATTATTCGCCAGCACCACTGAGTTCAACCCACTCTCACTCGTCCCCACATCCTCCGCCGTGAACTCAGCAAACTCGTGAAATCCAGTAAACCCTTTAACATATGACACGGCCGAAACCAACTCCGGCACGTTACCCACAGCATGGTCAAGCCTCCGAATTCCATAATCTAACGGGTACGACTCGGGTATGGACTCAAAACGCGGGAGGAACCAATTATCCGGGTTCGAGTCATCCATCCGATTTGACTCTTTGTCTTTGTAGCTGATGTAGCGCAGTACGACGTCGCCGTAGAGATGAACTTCAGCTAGGACAGCACGGCCGTCGAGGACTACAGGAGAAGAGAAAGGTTTGGCACCGTGGGCGACACTGGTGGAAAAAGCGAGCTCAGCGTCTTCGACCTCGATGGCGATGGCTCGGACAGCGAGACCATGAGTGGCGGAGAAGGCTCGACAAGTGGAGTGATCGAAGGTGGGAATGGAAGCAGAAGAGGTGGTGGTTATGGAGGGCGAGTACGGAGCAGTAAAGAGAAAGCAGAGGTCGCCGGTGCGAAGGAGATACGAGGCGTGTGAGTGATTACCGGTGGATAGGTCGGACTTGGCTACCATAGGCATGCCCAAGCCCCAAGAAAAGCGGCGGGCGGTGTTGGTGGCATCGTTGCACCAGAACTCGATGTGGTGGAAACGTTTCGATTTAAACCGGTCAGACCGAGGATTGGTTCGAACGAAGTTGGAGAAACCAACCAGCTTAAAATCCCCGTCGTCGTTTTGCTTGCCCATTGTTTTTCGGAGAAAGTTCTGGTTGGGGCGTTGAGCAGTTTTACTCTATTCTTTTAGCGACTTTTTATAGTTATTATATTGAAGCCACAAAAATGAAAATGAGAACCATTCTAAACTACATCTATATATTATAGGTAACCACTCATTCAGATGATTTCGACCTCGATTTCAAGAAATCTTTTCAAATAATCAAATTAAAAACTGATGCCAAAACTTAAGCAACAAGTCGTTATTCGTTGAAATGATGGCTCGTGGCTAAAATCCATATATTGTTTTTTTTTTTTTTTTTTTTGTATCGGAGGGATGCATACACATGATATGGACGAAGATAAGTATGATGACGTTTAGGAGTAATCACGACGGCTTACTTTTTAGAGTGGATTAAGCTATTTCTTTTCTTTTTTTTCTTTTTGGGAGTGTATATATATATATATATTTTACCATCAAAATTTTTAAGATATTAAAAAGTATAATTAAAATGGGAAATTCTCGAAAAATCCCAAAATTTACTACGAGACATCTCGCTAAATTATTTAATATTTTTAAAATATTAAAATGTCAAATATATCCTTTTTACTAAAAACTTAAAAAATACATCCCATTCCATCCCATCCCCACACCCACACCCATACCCCACATCCCTCACATCCCACTTTCTTAAACTAATTTTATACATCCCACCTTTTCTCTCCACTCACTTCCACCTCCACCACAATATTCATCATTAACTTTAAACTTTATCACAAAACATTAAGAATGGATAATACATCATTCAATGATACAAAAGAGATGAAAGTTTTTGAAGAAAATAGAGAAAAAAAACAGGTATATATATATTTTTTTTTCTGCAAATCGCGCAGAGGTTCGGTAACCATTACCGAACACATTATAAAGGTTCGGTAACCCATACCGAACCTATATAAAATGTTCGGTAATTCTTACCGAACCATTTTGAAAATGGCGGTAACATTTTTATGAGGTTCGGTACCTCCTACCGAACCTTTTATAAAATTCCCATGATATCCTACCGAACCTTTTGTAATATTCCCATAATTGTCTACCGAACCTTTTATAAAATTCTTACAACCCCCTACCGAACCTATGTGAAGAATTAAAAAAAATATTTTTTTTTTACAGGATTTAACGTACGAGTTACAAGATGGACAAACTATCGACTGCAGCAAATTGTTCAATACGGATAGAGTGAGATGTGTTATAAATTTTTAATAAATACTATATATTACATAATTTAAATGTATTAATTTTTATTATTTTACTACAGATATTTATTTCAAAAGAAGAGTTGATTTCATGGACAAAGTCTAATGGGACAAGTAATGGGATGGTGGTTGTGATGAAGAAGTCTGACACTGGGTCAGATGGTAGGAGACCTAGGATTGATTTTGCATGCGAAAGAAGTGGAGTATATCGTTCCAAAGCAAAACCGAAAGACCCCAAAGATAAAAAAGAGGATGAGAAGGAGAAACGAATTGGAACCAGAAAATGTAATTGTCCGTTTTCTTTAAAAGGAAGGATGATCGAAAATAGTTCTCACTGGAAGTTGACAGTTAGTTGCGGTACACATAATCACCGATTGGCACGATATCTAGAGGGTCATCCACATGCCGGAAAACTCAATAATGAAGAGATGAATTTGCTTGTTGACATGACAAAGTGCAATGTTAGGCCAAAACACATTTTGTATAGGATGAAGCAAAATAATGAACAAAATTGCAGTACAATGAAACATATATACAATGCCCGTCAAAAACATAAGCTTAAAGAACAAGATGGAAGGTCAATTTCCCAACAATTGATGCATTTATTGGTTGTTCACAAAATTAAAAGTTAGTCAATATAATAGAAAAATATTATAGTAGAGTAACTATTATGTTTTTGAGTATACTAACAGGTCGTTCAGGTTGTAAAGGTTGGGTTGCATGGTGAGTCGTCGTCGTCCTACCACGTGTTAATCTATGTATTGGATTTTGTACTCTCACATGCGATATGTTTTCATACCATTGCATGTAATCTGAAGAACAATCGATAGGTAGATTAACACGTGCACCTCTAGACTGTTGAGATAAGACATGACTATCCCAACTTGTCCAATATTGATCTGCAAAATGAAACTCCACCTTGTACATCTTTGGGTTGGATCCTCGATTAACTTTAAAAGGCTCAACTGGATCAGGTGGAATACTCTGAACATGTCTAAATTGGCGCAACACCCTGTGGCTATGATAAGGTTCGACGACTTCCAGAAAACGGATGCATCCGTGAAAAAAAGTTATCTCTGGAATATCGGTGCAATATGGATCCCAAATAACCTGACAAATCAAAGTATAATTATAATGCATTTAAGATACAATAGAAATAAATAAATAATTTAATTAAAATTAAAAACACAATAAGAGTAACATACGTCATATGCTGTAAGATCATCCAGTGTCTCTCTCAACTCCTCTAACAACTTCTTGTCTACAGAAGTACGGGTGTACAACCCCCAACGCTGTACAAGAGGAAGTTGATTATTGTAGTTTGGGTTTAGCGATGGAGCGCATACGGGAATATGTTCGTAAATCCATGCCTGTAGCAAAGTCAAATACCCAGATAATTGCTTGGCATCATATCGACTGGCTGTCCCCAACTGTCGGTACAAATAAGCCAATGCAGCTGCACCCCAAGCATACTCATGTATAGTCTCTATATCTTCCAATAATGTCAAGTACGAAACTGGGACACTGTTTCCAGTTTTATCAACAAAAAGTGTACATCCTAATAGATGTAGCAAAAATGCCCTAGCTACCTGGTCATCTGGTCGGTCACTAGAAGAAGTAAACAAAGTCCTTAACCAACTTAATTTGACATATAATCCTTTCTGACTCAGTTGAGACTTTGCTACATCTGTACTAACTCCTAATGCCTCCACAATAAGTGAAATAGCATCACTCCTACTTAATTTCCTTCCGGTACAAGCTGTTCCCGTAACCTGAAGGCCCAACAGTTGTTGTACATCATATAAAGTAATAGTCATCTCACCAAATGGCATGTGAAATGTGTTGGTTTCTGGATGCCATCTCTCAACAAATGCCGATACCAATATCTTGTCTGCATGTTTGTATGTGGCATGACATAACGAAGCTAGGCCTGATTGATATATGTGATGCGCAAAATGTTGATTATGAGGTTGATTGAGATCCCAGTCACTTTGTCCCACAGAATGACCAATAGGTCGTAACAATTCACGATCAACCTAAAAATAAACAAAATTACAAACAGTTATATAAAATTAATTAATTTTAAATCGATAATAACATTTAACAAATGAAATACTTACAGTCTTATTCCAGATTTTATATGCTATGTGAGTTTTAAAACTCTTCAGCACTGACAAACTCTTTGGACCAATTTGAGATGATGAGGTGTCTTCGTGAACGTCATCATGTTCTACCCCATGCTCTACTAATGTCTCAAAGGTACGGTCATTTGGCTCAAGTAAAATGTCGTCCACAAATTCAGTCTGATCATCTGTAATCTCTGTGGCATGATCTACAGTAGTTTGAACATTTGATGGCCCACCTGTAGACATTTGTCTATGTTTTCGTCTTCTATATACCAATCCTTCGGCTTCATACAATTCTTCATTTCTTTTTCTACGTGAAGCAGTTTGAGGTTGTTTACTCATCCTACAATAACAAATTAGTTGTTAAATATAAATAAAAAAATCAAAAAAAAAAAAATGAAATAGGTAGGTTCGGTAGGGGGAACCGAACCAAAAAGTAGGTTCGATAAGGGTGGCCGAACAAAACATGTACGTTCGGTAAGCCCCTACCGAACAAAACATGTACTTTCGGTAAGCCACTACCGAACCTCACTGTTTTGTTCGGCAACCCTTACCGAACATACCAGTGAGGTTCGGTAACCCCTACCGAACCTACTGTTCATCTTCTTCCCCACCCCCTCGCGAACTCTAAACGCCCAAAACATAAATTTTCACTCTCCCCTCCCATTTAATCACCAAAAAACAGCCATAATGAACAATTAAATATGAACATAAATTAAACAAATTAAAATCATACCTAATATACAAAAATCCCGTGCAATCCGTATAACAACTTTCTGAAATCAGCGCTGGTGTGGTGGCGCTAGTGCTGAGAATGTGGCTGGGGTGGCTGGGTTGTCGTCGTGTAAGGTCGACGGTGGTGCTCGGACGGCGGCAGTGGCAGGCGGTGAATGGCAGCGGCGCAGAGGTTCGGCAGGTGGGATGTCTCGTACGGTAATATTAGTTTTTTTTTTTTTGTTAAAGTAATATTTGTTGTTAAAATAATAGTGGGATGTATAGTAGTAATATTTTAGGATAATTTTGGTATTTTATGTATTATTTAATTTTTTATTACATTTTTATTTTTATCGGGATGTCTCGTAGTAGATTTCGGAATTTTTCCAGAATTTCCCAATTAAAATTTAATTTTTAATTTTTATACCATTAAATTTATTAAATATTACAAAAATACTATCGAATTTTTTTTAACTTTTATATTATTAAACTTAATAAAAATTATAAAAATACATTCAATATACATATAACTTGTCGTTAACTCTCATTAACAGATTAATATCGATAATATTAACATAATATTTTATAAAATTTAATGATATTAAAGTAACAAAAAAAATTAATAATATTTTTGTAATACTTATAAAATTTAATGATATAAAAATAATAAATTAAAATTTTAAATAATATTTTTGTAATAATTTCAAAATTTTAGTAATAAAAAAATCTATTTTTTTCTTCTTTCCCTTTTTGGTTCAAACGGATCAAGTATTTCAGGAGAAGGGTAAATCAGGGAAGAACAAACATACATATTTTTATATCTTTTAATATTACGTATTCTCAATTTTAATCAGCGCAAAGTTTTAAGATTTAATTATATAATAAAATTTATTTTTATATATAAAATTTTACTTTTGAACTCTTATCAGTTAAAAAAAATATAAATTAATTTTCTTATAATATAAATAACATATTTTTTTACAAAATATATTTTTAAAAATAACAAAAAATAAAATTATATAAACAAGTCAAATATGCACAGAAGTACTAATTTTATCGATGACTAACTAATTATTTTTTCTTAGTTTGTTAAGAGAGGCTTTAGTTTAAAATTAAATGAGAAATCTTAAAAGCACAAAATTCATTACATATTTACAATTTATACGATGCTAAGCATGATAAATTAATTTAAAAATAATAATAATAATAATAATATATCATAACTAGTGTGTAAATGTAACATCATTTAACATTTTTCAGCATAGTGATTAAGATGTTATTTATTATTTTTTGAATATATTTTTTAATAATTTAATTAGTTATTTTTTTTATTAAATGTTGAATAATTATATTTTTAAAAAAATAATTATACTAATATTATATTTTATTAAATTGAAATGGCAAAAATAATTTATCGAGGCGAACCTGATCAGCTCCGTCACGCAACTTCATAACGTCTGCGTCGTGGAGAAAACTACGACGTGATCTCCAAAAAAATTTTTTTTGGAAAAGTCTGATGTCCACAAAATAATAGTATTATTTATTGTCAAGTGCCACCCAACGAAGGCCATGATCCAGATCAACAGAATAAAACCAAACATCTTTTAATTTTTATAGTATCATACGACTATGCCTTATGTGATAAAAATGGATACTCTTTTTGAAAAGAAAAACAAAATGTTTCTTTTAAAACTTTAAAAAGGATAAAAATGAATTTTACTGCTACACGACCAACATCTAACATTTTGAAAAAATAAAAAATTATCTAAAATAATACTACTTAAAACTCAAAATAACAAAATAATACTATTTTTTAAAATTTGAAAGTATATATGAATTAGTATTAAGTTCATGCTAAAGGTACTAATTTTGTTATGAATTTTAGGGTATTACAATTTTTTTATTTTTCCAATCATTATATAATCAAAGTAACAAGGAAAATACATTTTATATCCACAGTGGAAATGGATAGTAATTTGTGACATTTAAAACTGAATCATATCACCAATAGCATTTATAAGTTGTAGTTCAAACCAGTCATTGCAGTGAGAGTCACACAGCTAGCTAACTTCACCATAATACCACAATCCGTAACAGATTTTTCTGAAATTTTTATAGCTCATCAAAAATAATAAACCATAATAATACCCAAAGTTTAGTGTGTTGCATATCCTACACAGTAAAATGGGTTGGAAAGGCTGTATACTTAATATATGCAGAGTGGTAGCTCTATTCAACAATATAGGATGTCCTTGCATAATTTCCTAAAGTATTTCCTATACAACCAGTTCTTTTTTGCGAGTTTTATTCTTAGTAACTCCTAGGTTCGAAGCAAAATGTTGTCCAATTAAACAACAAATTGCCAATGTCAAGAAAAGCTTTATTGCTATTCGCAAGGCAATCCACATCAATATAATGAAAGGGAGGGACCCAAGACAATGACAGAACACCAGGAATAATGAACCCATTCTGAATTTTTCATAGTTCATCATAAATAATAAACCATAACATTACCCAAAGTTTAGTTTGTTGCATATACTATACAGATACAAATCTTTATATAGTGGCTCAACCAAGTGGTTTGGGAGTAACACACTCCTCCCATTTCAAGTAACAAATTCAAGCACACTAAATATAGTTTAATATTAAAAACTTTTAACCATGGTTACTTATATATAGTGTAATTTTCGTTATAAATTATTTTTCAACCACTTAACTTCAATATACTTGATTTTCATAAATAACTAATATAATCATGATTCTATAAATTAAAAAAAAATCCACTAGCATTATCTTCTGAGTTAAACTCCCGTGACTTATGGCTAGTTGGAACAAGGATAACAAAGTAGCTTTCATGAGTCATCGTGAGGATGAGATATAATGCAGCATGCATAAAATCCCCCATCTTATTAAACAATTCCAGTTTCCAAAGGACCAACTTGCTCCATAATGCATCAGAACTCATAAAAGAACACATTTCTTGAATGTATAAAAATATAGTTGATCTAATTGGGAGCTTAAACCGTCATGAGTTGGTTTCCCAACAACTTTCAAATAGTAGCTTCTTCAACTTGGAACTTGTCATGATTTATGCTTCCTTTCCCTCCCCGTTTTTCATATCTAAATTTTAGTAATAAGGTTTGAAGTCCATACTTTCTTCCTGTTGGAGAAGATGTTATTTAAATAAACTTCAGTTATAGAATTTTATGACTACTGTTTCTCAAAAAGCATCACTTTTGTATGAAATCCAACTCCTTTTCCACAGAACTTGTATATGAATTGGTTTTACCGAAAAAAATGAAGGAAAGCCAAGTTAATGAACATTAGCCAGGGTGAAAAATTACCCCATAGCCAATTGCAGAATTTCTACTTGTCTAACTTGTAATTTAGTTTCAACTAAATGTCCTGGTGGATGCAACAGTATATGCATATGAAAAAGGGCTTAATTCATAAATACATGAATAACACCATACCGGAGACTTGTATTAGCTGCTAAATCATGCAAAACTCAGAACAGCTCATTTTCATGCACATACAAAAATCATATAGTTTACCTTTCAAAACCTACTGATGAGATTATACAAAACTCAGAACAGCTCATTTACACGCACATACAAACATCATATAGTTTACCTTTCAAAACATACTGATGAGAATATCTTCTTCATCCTGAGCATTTTCATGAGCCACTATATGTTTCTTGAATGACAGTGCAACTTCTTCCCTCTCTTCAAGTCTCCCTAGCTTGTCATACACAATTGCCATTAAATAGAAAGCTTCAGCCGCCAGTTCATGATGCTGCACACCACAAGCATTATCATTCCGTAAAGGACAAGATTGAAACGTTAAAAGAAATTGGTGAACAATCCTTCTAGGCTTTCAAATGAAAAGGAGCAAAAGAATGCAATAATATCACAAAAGGCAGTTAATATCTCATAATTTTGTTGTTAATTTGCACTACATGTGCTGGTCCAAGTATAGTAGTGACTATTGAGTGAGACCCAAATGCAAAAACAGTGCAACATCATATGCACGGTAAAAATATAATACTTCATCAAAAACAAAATTGAGGGATGTCAAAATCTTATCTTATTGGTTTCAATTATATCAGTGAGCTTCCTTCCAGCAATAAGTTCAATAACAAAACTTAGATTGTACTGACCTCAGGAAACATGTCAGCAGAGAGTTCTTTAAGATTTTATAATAATAAGCTGATAAATTTATCATTCTCAGCTATTAACTACTAGCTATGAAAATGAATTAACTAATACTAAATGATAAATATCTCTTTAAAATCAAGGGGATGGCCAGTGCTAGATGCTCAAGTCACATCTACCATCAGCACAGCAGCAGATCTATGTTCTAGGTATGATATTAACAAATGATATATCTTTATTTACGGTGGAACTATACATTATTTTTCTAGTCGGGCTTTTTTTTTTTTTGAAGCATGTTACATAATACATCTACCCTTGGGGTAAGGCACACTGACTCATCATGATTCAAGCCATGACTAAATGCCATTCACAGCTAACCAAAGCATACATTTCAAACTTATGACTCAGAAATAAACTTACCTCCAGCCCTTCAAGTTGATCAGTTGCTTGAAAGAGAGGATCCAGCACAACCTCCGAATTTTCAGAAACTAAAAGTTCATCACAGGATTATAAGTCAATATAGAAACTTGCAGTAGAATGGTTAAGAAAATAAGACATCCTTAAAAGTTTATTAAAAAGAACTTTCTTTTTTTCTTAAATAAATCCATATTTGTTTAGGATTGCAGTTCAAACTTTTTCCCACTCTTTGGAAAAGGGGGTCATTCCTTACAGCCTCAGCTAGGGCATCCGGACATTAGAAAGGACATTCATAGTAAGCAATTTAAGAGCAAACTGTCAAAAATTATAGGAATGGACTCTGCTAATTTGCTGTAAATATTCTGACAAAAAGCAAAAGGATTTTCTTGATAGAATTCTAACCTAAAAGAACTTGGATCTAAAATTGTGTTCCAGGCCTGACAACATTCATACAAATACTCCCTTGGGAAAGAGTACAGCAGGACTATTTCAAAATTGATGTTTGAAATATTTGAAAGTAGACCACGATAAAGAAACATAGGTCAAATGCTATACGATATGGTTGAAAAACATACAAACAGAAATATCTACAGTTAGTACTTTAAAAGCATCACATCAGATTGCTTAACTAAGGAATTCTGAGATCAATGAGTGTTCCAAGATATCTACAATGTGTCATTGACTACATGGTCGTCCGTCCAGGGAAAAAATATTGCTTGCTTATTTACAAGTTTGTACTTAATTGATTAATTACATACCCGAAAATTTTGGATCAGATAGATAGCATTTTGCCTCCACAATGTGGGCCCGAGCAGACAGCTCCAAACCTCCATGACCAAGAATTATTGGAAAAGCCCCATGTACAAGGGTCAAGGCCCTTTTTGCATGGTTTGACCCTAGTGAAAGCCATAACTCTGCAAGTGTGAGTGTAGCTGATGCTTTGAGAAGATCCAAGTTAAATGACTGGCAAAATGATAGGCTTGCCAAGGCAAACGGAAGCCCTAACACAGCATTCCCTGATTTCTGAAAAGCCAAACAGGTCACTTTAACTTTGTGACACTTCAAATTGCAGGGAAGACGAATTGAAAATGTTAACAATTTCACTCTTTCACTACGAAGAATTCTCATGTGAAATCTAAATCAGTTTGGTAGTGACAAATAAGAAGACTTTTACCACATAACTGGCAATTACATCCTGATGGTGATTAATGTTCAGTAACGAATGATGTCATTCATAGTCTTGCACAAAGAAAGACCAACAGCGACTAGATGAATAAGCATAAACCAAGTCATACTCAAATACACAAAATTGTAAATTTATTTCCTTCGGATCCCACGTGAAAGTCACCACTCAAAAGCATTCACTACTATTTCACTTCTCTTTTATTTGCTAGACATACATCCTAGATACTCTCTTCTATATTTTTGGATTTGAAACCTCAAAATAGAACGTTAGTTTGTATATAATTGAATTAATCTCAAAATAACATGTTAATTTGTACATAGATTATGCATATTTAGTTTATCTACACCACATATTATATACAACGTGTACATATGTTTATATGTACAAAATGTATATGCTATTTAAGTCCCAGACACAACATTTCTGAACATTATGACAAGCGGAGCATAAATTGTACAACAAATCAGTATTGTAAACAAATATACCAATTGTACCTTGTGGATTTCAGCAAGCAAAAGAAGAGTAGTTGCGTTTTCAACTTGCAGATTGAATTTGTAACACAAACAAAAAAGAGAGTGCGCAACAGCTGCTGCCTGCAAAGAACATGGTTAGAATCCTATAGAGGGAGTAATTAAAAAAACTGAAAGATTAATATAATGTAAATGTCAAACCTCACTGTATTGGTTAGCCGCTAGCAACGTACGAGCACGGCGAAGGCTTGCTTCTGTCTTCAATTCCATGTCCACGCCAGTAACTGATGAGGCCAGAACACCAAGCTCATCACATACTTGTTGAGCAAGCTTCAGATGTCCACTAAATGATAATATAGACACCATCAGTTTTTTGGCCTTTGGATTAAAAATAAAACTTTCATCAAATTGAAGACTAACTTACCGGTGTAAAGCACGCTCATGAAGCAGCTGCAGTTTTAGTAACATAATTCTGGACTTTGATACAGTTAAAAACTTTTCCTCGGCTATTTTAAGAGCAGCAAATGCTTCTAGAAATGGAGAATATAACAAGTTTAGCAAGAATTGAATGCAAATACATGTTTGTGTGCACGTGAGAGAGAAAGAGATTATAGTCTTCAGACAGTGATAACTTCCAAGAAAAACACCACACACAAAAAAACAGAAAGTAAATAATTCTCCATAAAATTGTGTACCCCAAACTCGTACTTATACAATGCCCATTAACAACAGGCATCTTGGTGACAGCTCACATGTTCAAGGAAAAGGAGCACAAGAGAAAAGTGTGGACACATACAAAACATCCATGACTACCAAGGATCTAGTAGTTAAACACACAAGCACAAGGTAATAAATTAATAATGCCACATGAAATACAAATAGTTAATGTTTCCTATATTAAAAGTTTTCTAAGCTTTGTATTTCACCTAATTGGTGTTTTCTTTGTAAGAGAAGTTCAGAAGACATAAATAATCTATTTCTACATTGCTCAATTGCACATAATCTTTGGACTAAGCGACAAAGCAACATGGGTATTTAATGGATAATCCCTGAATCTTGCAAATCTTTGTTACTAAAAAAAGTTAATTTGTATGGTAACAGTATGAAGGCTAAGAAAGCGACAGTGCTATGGAGCTGTGGGATAGGAGCAATTCTTTGGATGTTGTGAAATGAGAAGAATAGTATAATTTTTGAAGTAACTAAAAATGATAGCAATATTTCATGGGATAAAGTTTTATTTTTGGCATCTTTGTGGGCTTCAGTTTCAATAGAGTTTAAAGATTATTCTCAATTTCTTTTAAGTTATAATTGGAGAGCTTGCTTATTTTAAGAATATGTTTTGGGCAATGTAAAGATTAGACTTTAGTATTCTCAAGTTATCTTTCAAGTGTTTTGTTTGTCCACATTTTGTAACTATTTTTATACATAAATATATGATTTTTTTATCAAAAATAGGGAGAGAGGGAGGGAGAGAACTATCATTTCAAGAAAGCTACTAACCTGCTACAAACCTCAAGATTTTTGACATATACAAAAAATCAAGGGAAATCCATTACATAATGTAAACAATACGGTTTTCAAACACTTAATCTAACCTCTGTATCCTTTGAAAACTGCTAGATGCTGGATGAGCTTCACATATACTAATGCAGCATCAGATGTACTGTAGGTATTTAAGAAGTTATTAAGGTCACATTGAATTAGTTTAATAAAGAAAACCACTGCCAAAGAATAAGAATAAAACTAATTAATGAGATCTTGGTGACAGTTTTAGGTAGATTACCTCGACACATCAGAAAAGCAAGTTGCATACACCAGCGCATTTATTTTAGCAAGAGAGGCACTGATGACAAACAAAAGAATCAAGGTAAAAAAAAAAAAAAAAAAGCTTCTATTAAAAAATGACTATTTTGTTAGACAACAGGGACAGCCATAGTATAGTGAAAAAGCAAAATTATTGCCGATAATTTTGATCCTATATATATTGAATATATATTGGTGGCTCAAATATTCATTATTATGAAAAAAAAAAATGGCTTTCCTCTTCAAATTCAGATAATCTTAACAACTCAAGATTAACTGAATACGGTTCTGGAGAAACATTACTAATACAATACAACTGATAAAAAACCTCCTAAAAAAGAAGATAAAATTATCACATTATGGTAGCCCAAGCTTTATAAAATCCTTGATCTTAGAAAACAAAGTTTGAATCATGCACAAATAATCAGGGTCATGGCCCTCAATTGCAATACACCAGTTTGTTCTATACTATCTAGAGAGCATTGTCAGGCACATGTTATACCCTTAGCATACTAATACCAGTAATGCAGCTGGCAAGCACATGAAAATTATACCTTACTTTTTCTTTCTGTTTGTCTATAGGAAACAACTTGAGCTACATTAGAAATTTGTTTAAAATAAAAGAACAAGTAGGGAGAACCAAAACTCCAAACCTTAACAAATGATTTACACCAAAACATAATTACCTAGAAGAAACCCATTTTGCCAAAAGTCGAGCCCCTCCTACTAAAAATAAAACATGATAACAAAACCAAACAATCTTCTTTGATTTATCCCAAATCAAATTCCTTTAAACAAAACTTAACTAGTTGCTTCTATTGCAGCAATTTATGTCCTCCATATAATATTGTGTCATCTCATCCAGTAAACTCAAGGACATCAGATCCCACTTTAAAAGCCAACTTGCATTCAAGCTCAAATTTACCAATGGGTAAAGCTATGGTAGACAAACAGGGAAAGGAAGTATAGAAGAAAACAATATAAAGGCAAAAGGGTCCTTAGGATTACCTGCCATACATTTCCCATGCAGTGGCACGAAGTAAGTAGGAAGAACCCACCAATTGCAACACAGATCCAGGGATGGCACTTGGTTGCAAACAGGACTGGAAAGCATTAAAGTTGCTGCCAGATCTAGTTTCAAGAGAAAATATTTGTGGACCTGCAGGTTTATCTAAACTTTTCAACCATGCTGTGCTGAAGTTACCATCAATTATCATTGCGGAATTTTCAGAACCAAATTCACTAGTTACTTGGGAACTTAATCTAAGTTCCTGCAACATCATAAAGAAACAAATTCACTGAATCAAATGTTTCACAAGCCATTAAAGACAGAGCAAGGGTAAACATTTAGGGGGGCACATTACCTTGCACACATTAGTTGGTGATGTTCTGAGCTTCAGGGGAGCTTTGGGACCAAAAGACAGCAGAGGTCTTTGCACATGCTGCAGACAATGGTGTAATAATTGTTGTTTACTATGAATCATGTCGTAATAATATAAAAAGGTAAGTTACCAAGCCTCTTAACTATCTCCATTTTTTTCCCATTTGTTGGTATCAAGAGATTAAAGAAATAGCCAAACCCTATTATTTAAGCCTTTACAGATAAAACTCTGAATTTAACGGCAATACAGTTGATTGAAAAGTTTAATCAAATACTAGTTTTGCCTCCATTAGAAGCCCAAACATTTGAACACCATAAAATTTTCTCAAAAATACATACATAAACCAATTCTAAAGAATTTAAGATGGGAAATCTTTTATATTCTTTAATAATTTTATATTTTGTCTATCTGCAATACAGCTGGTGGAAAACTTATTTTACCTCCATCAACAGCCCAATTGTATGAACACTAATAAAAATTTATCAAATATACATTACATAAACCAATTCTAAAAAATTTAAGCTGAGAAATCTTTTATATTCTCTAATAATTTCATATTTTGTTTCTTCTAATAAAATTGAACTTTTTGGAGTATTTTTTTATGGTTGAAGATTACTGATTTCTTCAATATACCTAGACAGGTTCAATTTGGACAAGTAATCGAAATCCTAGCAGAAATTGTTTCTTTTAGGACTAAGGTCATGTTTGGTAGACTGTAATAGAATCAGTAATGTATTGTAATGTAATTGATTCTGCACATTACAGTGTTTGGTTGGTACAAACACATGTAATGTAATGTAATTGATTACATTAGGAGAAGGAATGAGGATTACATGAGCTGAAACAATGAAAGGGCATTACATCATCGCGTCCTCTGCCAATCGCGTCGTCGTCGTCGCCGGCTAGCCATCGCGTCATCGTCCCCGCCAACTCGCGTCGTCTTCACCGGCCAGCATCGCGTCTTCGTCCCAACCAGCCGTCGTCGTCCCTGCAATTGCGTCGCCGTCCAGCCATCGGGTCGCCGTCCAGCTCGCGTCCCGTCCAGCCTCCGTTCGCGTCGTCGCCGTCCAGCTCGCGATTGGCTCTCATTTTTTTTTAAATTGTTTTTTTTTTTTCCTAAAATTGTTTTTTTTATTAATTATTGTTATAAAATTGTATTTTTTCTGAATGTATTTTTTTTTTTAAATTGTATTTTTTTTCCTAAAATTGTTTTTTTTATTAATTATTGTTATAAAATTGTATTTTTTCTGAATGTATTTTTTTTAATTGTATTTTTTTCTAAAATTGTTTTTTTATTAATTATTTTTATAAAATTGTATTTTTTTTTCCCTAAAATTATTTTTTTTTATTAATTGTTGTTATGAAATTGTATTTTTTCTGAAATTTTATTTTCTGAAATTGTATTTTTAAAATAATTATATAATTTTTTTTCTATTCCATTACATTACAGTAATTAAACCAAACACTGTAATACTGATTTTTTTTTTATTACAGTGACTAAACCAAACACTGTAATAGTAATACTGATTCCTTTACATTGCATTCCATTATGATTACGATTACGATAACATTTAGCGAACCAAACGCCACCTAAGCTATAGCGGATGCATTCAATGAGCAATACGTAAAATATTAAGAGGAAAAATAGCAATAGACCATGCTCTCTGACAGTCTAATGAGGGGAGGTAGAACCAGAAGGAAATTTTAAGACAACTTCAGATTCATTTCCTACATTAAAGATCACTTTAGCCTAAATGTGAAGATATATTTCTTACTGTCAAATCAAATCTGGCCATGGCAAGATGATTTAATGCCACCAATCGTTTTAACTTCAAATTTTCTGCTCTCTTTAGAGAGCCTCTCAAGAGTACAAACAATTGTTGCTGGACAGAGAGTGAAATGCCCAAACTGGACAAAGGTGAGTATGACGATCCCAATATTCCAGTTGTACTTGAGATGCCTGTTTCGGACAACAGATTGCAGATAGCTGCTAAAGTGTATGAAAGACAAGTATCATTACTTTGCTGCAAAAAACAAAATAGTAAAGCCTCAGTACTTGAAACTTGAAAGAAGGAAAAATATATCATGAATAAAAGAAAGATATCTATAATTATGCCTTTTCACAATTTTTTTTTTAATGACTTAAAAGTACAAAGCTCCTAAGCAAATACAGAATACTAAATATGGCCAAATGCATCAAGTTTCATCTAAAGATGACTGTAAGCATAAATATGTGAATGAGCAACTTCTTTTCTGTGAAGAAAATGAACAAATAAGAAACAAACCTGCTGTGAAACATGAACTGCTTCAGTCAGAACCTGTACATTATCAAACATTAAATTGCTGAACAACAGACAAATGTTCCAAAACTTTGGTTCATAACTAGTTGGAGAATATGAGAAAAAGAATCAGTATTGAGATGGGACCCTCGAACTTACCTCCAAAGCTTGCTTTGGGTGACCATAGTGGAAATGCATCATCCCCAGAAACAGCAGAGCAATTTCATATCTTCCCGCACTGTTGGAACCAGAAGCAGGGGGAACAAAATCAAATCCTTCAATCCCTGCACTTTTATCCCATGATTTATTTGATTAGTTCATTTTATACAAACAATTTCCTTAAATACCGTGGTATGAGTATAACAAAAGATGAATGTCACTAAAAGAACAACACATTCACACAAAGGTGACTAGAGCATAAAGATCAACATATACAGTTTCAGAATACCTCTAATATTCTTAAGTACTAGAGCTTAATTGTCATGTCCTCATATTCTTCGAGAATAAAAACTAGGAAAGGCTATAATTTTAAACTGACCATTTTCTTGAACAGAAACAGCTTTGACACAAGTAACTAGTTCCAAACCGAGGACAAAAATTAAGATTTAGAGTCTACAAAGCACCTGAAATAATATGATTGAGGTATCTATAATAAACTTCAACAGTTCAGCGGACATTAGTCTGAGGCAAAGTAACCATATCTAGAAGAAAGATGATTTGAAGATGCTCTAATTGTTAGCTGTAAAAATACTACGCAACTCATAATTGTTATTGGCAACAGTGATGTTGCTGCTTTCCTAGGTCTATATAAATTCAAACAGTCCATTTGACAATCATGTCTGAATACAGATGAAAGCAACAGAACTAGAACAATGGCATAATCAGTGCCGTATTTTTATTTTCAGATCATTCAGACAAGGTTACTAACTGAAGATATCAAAAAGTAAATAATTTGGAAACAAAATAGCTAGAGGAAGAAATATTTATTCACCTGTAATCAAAATAGCGGTGAAGATTTTCCAGGGAAGCAAAATAGTCATCATGATAAAGGTTATTCAAGTATCGAAGAAAGTGAACCTGCAACAGAATCAAGATGAACAAAAAAGGAAAAATGCTTCAACTTCAACCAAAAATGAAGTACAAAAGGGTAAACATAAACAATATCTAAATAAGCAAGTTAACTCACACGATGTAGCTCAGGTGCCAACTTTTGAAGTTGCCCCAAGATAAGTTCAAAACCATTCATAGAGTACGAGCCTCCATGCCTGCAACAAGAATTTTCATTGAGTCAAAACATATGTACGTTGCATTATATAATAAATATTATGATGATAAAAAACAACATAAATAATAACATGGAGAACTAAAACAAACACAAAAAGTCAGATTATGGCTTGCCTTTCTATTGCATCAGCTTGCTCTTGAAGGAATCCTTGTGTCTGCCAGTTTGTGCGCAAAAACATCCCACCACTAGGATCAATATCTCTTAATGCATTGCTTGGAGGTTGTATATATTGATATACTTCCCTAGTTTCATCATTGTGTTTGGTTTTTGAGTCAGACGGAACATTGCTATCTGCATTTTGTAATTTTTTTATTATGATCATGATAGTAATGTATGCCAACACCAAATTCCAAAAGGAGACGGAAAAAGCAGGGAAAAAGAAAGGTATTGGGTAAGACACAACTATACAGATGACAATACAGCTATGGGACTTTGGTGCCCTATTCGGTGCAGATTCTTGGATAATGAAAACGAATTTCTAGTGTTTGTAAATTCTATTGTACATAATTAGAGGAATGCCAGGAAGAGAAAGTGATCAACTATATCATTCTTTATGAACTCAATGAAAGCTTTCTACAAACCAATGGCGGATTTAGGATTTGTATTGAGTAGGGCCAGTATATACACAATAAAAAATAGTATTAGGTACTTCTTCATTATTACTTATTTTTAATTAAAAAAATGTGTTATATGTATCTCATTTTAGTAAAAATATGTATAAATTATTGAGTTTATAATGAGTTATCAAGTATTAAAAACCTAAAATTTAAAATCCGGAAGGGTACAACTATATTATATATGCATATAATTTGTGTATAATTTCATAAATATTACACCTAAAATTTTATTTGTAAAAAGTTGAGGTGGAGCATGTGCCCCTCCTCTCTCTAATGCACATCCGCCCTTGCTAGAAACTATATCTTTGAGCAGTTGGACCCATAAGACTTCGTTGCACCTTAATAAGCTTTAGTGATTATACCTTCAATTAAACCAAAAAGTGCTTTCGGCACATGAAGATGAAACGGGACCTCTCCACTAGTGCTTCCTCTTGCTTCCATTTCTTCAGTGACCTTTCCATAAACAAAATTCTCCAGGTCCATGTTTTCAAATTCAGATGGCATTTCCAAATCATCTAATTGAGGTGCTTCATGATGAGGACAACTTGAGAGGGATTCTTTAGAATACATCCCTATATTTGTCAAAAGATGGCATACGCCCTGCATTATGTTTTAAAATTATGTGAAATTTCATTCTGACTTTTGGGGGGGAAAATTGGAAATGGATCATTTATTAAAAATATATTTTCATATAAATAACATGGTCAGGACCCATGAAAAGAGAAATGGCAAGGAAATGAAACTTTATGCATGTTAAAACACTAAAGGATGCATGACTAATGTTTGCCCACATCCATTACTTGTTTAAATGTTTTAGGAAAATGGGCCATCACAACTGGTAAATGTGGCATATTTAATTATCGCAACAGCAGCAATATACTTTGGAGTTTGAATTAGATGTATCAAAGATCTCTACGGAAATTCAGAATGATATCTAAACAAGACATCTTGCATTTTAAGCAACTATAAATTTATAATTATCAAGTTTTTTTTTTTTATTACAAGGCAGACAATAGGTTTCGACAGACTACAGTACCAATCAAAACAGCAAGGAAACCATATTACCTCAAATGATAATAGGTTAAAGGAAAGTAAACATCTTCGGAGAAACATTCCCAGATGGCTACTTGGGTCCAAAATAACCTGGTCATCATCCATGACACCTGAATCTGGACCAGCCAGGATTCCTGATAAAATACAAGCATTTATTTCTATTAGAATCAAACACAAATAGGAGCAATGACAACTCATTTTTTAGGCCAATCCTTAATTAGGAGAGGGTTGGGGATTTGAACCATTATTCTCCTACTTAGGATAGAGTGTTGGCTTGCTGTTAAGCCAACTCTTTGAGTTTGGAGCAACAACCCACAGAAAAAGATGGAGGTACTAAATAAGAAAAATATAGTGCAATACAAATGAAAGCAAGAAAGAGGTACTAACAACTAAAAAACAACCATGAACTCACCTCGCATTTCACTAAAAAAGTTGAACAAATCATCAGGTGATGATAGAGACGATAGCCTAGATGTTAAATGATCAATTACCCAAGTATCCAACCCAAGTAACCTTACTTGGTTAATGAGCTCCTCAACTTTTGGCTCAAAAATATCATCATGAGACTGCAAAATGAAATAAACATCATGTATAAATCATCAAAACCAAAATTAGCACTAACATCACCTACAAGTTGTAGCTCAAACAGCATGTAATCCATTTGGCAACGTAGAAGGTCTGGTTCGAGTGCACATGAGTAGTGTATTTATTTCAAAAAAGAAATAGCACTAACATTAAAGGCAGAGTGTAACGGTGATAACAATAACACATTACTGTCCAAAATGTATAACCAACTGGTTAGCAAAGCTTTCATTTCTTCAAATAGTATAATTTTTTTAATCCGTACCATATTCAAAAACTGAAATTGCAAGGTCAATTAATAATGACAATTTCAGTGTAAAAAAATATCCGAATAAAATAAATGAAATATGGTTTGTCCAAAAAAAAATTGAAATATGGAAATAAGTACCTTAGTTAGGGTCAACAAGAACAAGCCGAGGCGGTTGTGCTGTGCTACAGAGAAGGGGACAGATATAGGAGCAGGGGGTGCATAGATCTGTAGCAATATGCATACGGAAACCTTGTGTGGCGTTACTGCAAATGCTCCAGGAGGTTTTACTATCCCCGTCATTGTTGCTCTCTCTCTCTCTCTCTTTTTCTATCTCGAGCTAAAATTTGCTCTGGACCACTGAGAGTGAGTTTTGCGATCTCCGGTCAGCAATTCATGGCCGCTAGTCAAGGATCATAGTTGGCAAATCAGTGTCGATTCTTAAATTGGATCAATGGAGGTAGTTTCGACTTAGGGTTTTAGGGATTTTGCTTTTGTACTTTTGCAGCGCGCAGTGGAAGAGGAATTTTAAAATCAGAAAATACCGGGAAAATGGAAATGCTAGTTTTATGATTTTATTATCCACCGGCTTTAATGGACAAAAACTGAGTGTGCCTGCATCTTTGTTTTTGCCTCCTGCTTGGATTTTTTTTTTTCCTACGTTCATTTTTTAATTTATATTTATCTCTCTCTTAATTATTCACAATTTTTATATATTAAAAATTCTGCTTTCTTGCTGCAGCCACAAATTTTTTATTTATTTATTTATTTTTATTTGTGGATAACATAAACCAAATTACCACCAAAATCGACTAATTTACGTCTACTTTGTTTTCTCCATTGGAGATTATTAGTGGTAGTACTAGGGTTCGCAATTTGAGGTAACACGACTCAAACATGAGTAGCACAACAAGCTTAACTTATTTTATAAATATATCAAATACAAACGCAACACAACAACACTAGATAATTTTTTTAATATATATTTTATTATAAAGTTAGATAACAGCTATTATATTTTAACTATTATATATATTATACTTTATTTTTCTAAAATTTTCTTTAAAATTTAATTCCTAACTTTTTAATTTATTAAATTTAGTCTAAAATAAACTAAATGTATTAAAATTTAAAAATTAAATGACTAAATTATAATTAAGAAAGTTACTTAAATGTGTTTATTATAGCTAATACAACGAGATTTTATCTAATTTTAAATTATAAACTAAATTTCTAATTGAAAATTTTTATTATGTATTAAAATTTTCACAAAAAAGTTGACTAAAGTTTAGATTTTTAAAAGCTAAGACTTAGTGGACAGATATGTTTAATTATTATTTTATACGAGGATTAAACTCAAAAATAATATAACACAATATAAATAAATAATAAATATTTTTACTTAAAAAATATTATTTTAATTGAGTAATTTTTAATTGACTAACACACGAATAAAAATACAAATAGATAGATTAAATAATAATATAATATAATTATAAATAATTTATACATAATGAAAAAACACTTATTAACATGCACAATAATTTGGAAGAGATACTCAAAAATACTTTCATGATATTAAAACCTTCATGTTTTTTTCTTGGGACAATCTGGAGATATTGTGATTAGGGATGGGCAATTAACTAATTTGAGTTGGTTTAATATAGTTTAAATTTGTTTAATTCTAATTTAATTTAAATCAATAAATATAAGCCTAATTCAAAATTAAATACGTATAAGACAGCTCAAATTGACCTAAAATAACCTAAATTATTAACTATATTTTTTTTAATAATATGACATTTTTTTATTTAAAAAAAATATTTAATGATTAAAACTCAAGCATTACTATATTCAACAATAAAATAGTAGACAGTAAATATAAGAGAAAAAAATTAATTATTAAAGTAAGAAATTTATTTATAAATCAATTAGTCAAAGAGTAAATGCCACCAAATCCTATCCATATAAAAGTTATATGCTCGTTTTCAATAAAAACTCACATTTAGAATAAAAAGCTTTCAAGTCATAATAGAATTTCTTTACAGCCATTAAACAAAAATAATAGAGATAAGTAAGATTAAACAAATATACTTAAAAAAAAAAAAGAAGAATTCAAATAACTTAAAATATCACATAATAATACAACTTTGACTATTATATAATACATAATTATCAGGACAATGTACTAGTTTAAAATATAATAGCACAATAAATGTTGATAAAAATTTTAAAGTTATATTATAAAAGCTAATGTCTAATTGATTTACAAAATAAAAACTTCATAATACTATTTGAAATTAAAGATAAATATATTTTTTTATAAAGAATTTGGTAGATTTAAACGATAAAAGCATTAACATTAAAAAAACGTAACATAATAATATAATAAAATGTATAAATTACAATTACTTGTTTATTATCAGTTTATTTAAAAAAATGAAGAAAAAAAACTAATATTTCATAAATGACAATTATTTAAAGTGATAGAAGATTATTTAAATTTTAACATATTTTTTTATAATTTAATTTCATACCAACAAATTTGACTTAATCCATCTCAATTTATTTAATGTTATCTAAGTTAGACCATAATGGATCGAAATTAAATTTAATTCAAATTTTTTAATTCAATTAATCGAACTACAAGTTACCATACCAACCTATGATATATTACACCAGCTTCTTTTTTTATTTATTTATCTATTAATGAAAATAGTTTTTTACAATGGCTATTCGGAATTTGGTTTTGCGATCACGTTTGTTCTAAAGAGGCAAGAAAATATACATGTCGGTGGTGTGTTGACGTGTTCAATGGTAAAAACAGTGAACAATTAGCGGGGTTTCGATACATATAATTTTTATTCCGATACTTTAAATAATCTTGATTTTTAATTAAATTTATTTATTAATATATATTTTTTAAGTTATACAATTTTTTTAATTAATTATAAATTTTAAAATATTAATATCAATTTATCATTTTTAAAATAATATTTTTGTCTTTTTATATTTAAATTTTATTTAATTAACTTTTTTTTACTAACAATTTTATTTGTAAAATAAGATTATTTGTAAAAATAGTTAATAAAATAAATTAATATTGAAAAATGATAAATTTATATTAATATTTCAAAATTTATAATTAATTTAAAAAATCATAACTTAGCTAAAATATTAGTAATTAAAATTTAGGTATTTAAAATATTATAATTAAAAATTAAAATTATTTGGCGTATTAAAATAAAAAATACCTTTTAAAATTATTTATAATGTGTTAGTATTTCTCCAAACAGATGTTTTCTTTTTTTATAGAGTCAATTGGTTATTACGAGGTTGATGTTTGATATAAAAGTAGGATTATTGAAGCCAACTTTCACCATTATAGCGGACCATCATTCTAAATGTTTTATCTTATTAATTTGTGAAACACATAGTATTATTATTATTATTATTATTATTTTGATAAGGTGAAACACATAGTATTAAGGAATGCATGATTCGTTTTTTTTTTTTTTTTTTGAGCCAAAGGTGTGGAATGATTTTTGATGTATATATGCGATGATCAGTATAGGATTACTTACTATGGTATACAAGAGCCTAATTTTATATATAATTTAATTGAATTCAACACTTACTTATTTTTTTAAGTATATTTTTCATGTGATAGTATCAATATTCATCCATCCAATAAAAACACACAACTACTTGCAAGTTTTTTTTTTTTTAAAATTATTGTTATCGTTCAATAAGAGACAAATATGTTGTTTTCTTATAATTCAAGTCATTTATTTTTATGATTAAAAAAGATACGACATTATTGGATAAATATTTGTAAAATATTTTAATTCAAAATTATAATAAATTAGTTTTTATTATTTTTATTTTGCTTAGTACTATATTCCATGACAATATCATATATTAATAAAAAAGTACTTTAATTTTAGAATATACGAATAATGTTATTATTGACTTATATTTAATAAAAATTACAAAAATTATAACTATTTAGAGTTGTACAAACTATTGAGAAATACAAAAATAAAAAATAAGGTGACTACAATGCAAATTGTTATTGCTAATGATAATAATTTATCAATGAATGTCGGGCACTAAAAATTTTGTAATTATTTAATTTAAATAATTTAGTTTTATAATTATTAGATTAGGTATTAAAATTTTCATAATTTTTAAAAGAATGTCAAAATAATATTGTTATAATATACAAATGAGTAATTTAGTATTATAATTTTTAAGTTAGGTATTTATAGTCTCTTTATTTATAAAAATTAGACACTATAAGTCCTTAATTTTAATATTTCTGTTAGATTATAAATGCTTATTTTAAAAAATTATATAACTAATATTTCTTACTTTTCGTAATAACAAGACTTGTAGTATCTAACTCATAAATTAAAAGATTCAAATACTAATTTTGAAAAATTATGGAACCTTTGGTATCTAACCTTATAATTACGAGACTAATGTACTCATTTATTAAAAATTATGAAATTTTTTAAAACTTTTTTTTCCATTTATTAATATCAATTTTATTTGATAATAGTGACATTAAGCTATAATTAAAGCTAAGGATAAAATAAATATTTCTTATATTTCAATTATAATAACAATTTTATTTAATAATAATGACATTAAATTATAATTAATATTAAATATTAAATAAATATTTTATATATTTCAATTACAATAATAGCAAAAATACGAAATATCATTATCTTAAATAATAATAATAATTTATTAATCAATTTTAATAATATATTTAAATAGAACATATGTTGTTTATACGATGAAAAATAAATTATTTAATTTCATTATATTTATATAAATAATATTAAAATTGATTTTTTTTAATAATTTAAAAAATAAAAATTACATAAATTAAATATAAAAAATATAACAT
Organism: Elaeagnus macrophylla; assembly: GCA_029378325.1. Lineage (NCBI taxonomy): Eukaryota > Viridiplantae > Streptophyta > Magnoliopsida > Rosales > Elaeagnaceae > Elaeagnus > Elaeagnus macrophylla. The sequence goes on from CM055646.1 coordinate 12,588,060, forward strand.
GAGAGATTAAATGAGAAATAATTAAAAATAACGTAACCAAGTATCAATACATTGAAGCATAACTAAATATCATAAATCAAATCAAGGTATGTTTTTTAATTGCTTTAATATTTGTTATTTGTGAAATAAAAATAGTAATTTTCTAAATCAAATTTGTCGCATTTTTTTTTTTTGGATTGAAAAAAGTGTCGCATTAGTCATCATGGAATTTATTATTTTAAATTCAGTGTAAAACAATAATCCCGAGAGGGGAAAAAATGAAATACAATAATCCTCACCTGCAAGTCCACTGAACAAACCTAACAGCCCAAGGGGAAATTTCTCAGTATCCAAAAACCCCATAGCCCTTGTAAGCATTTTGATCTTTCTCTCGCAAATTCTAATCTACTATGGCGTCTAATGGTGCTTCTACGGTCAGTTTCTCTCTCTTACTTCATATATATCTTAAATTAGCTGTCTCAAATGGATTTTGATGTGATGACCGGTGGCTAATTGCAATGTAGCAGAGAGCTGGGGACGTGGAGAACAGCTTGGAGAAGATCAAGCGCCAGTTAGCTTCGGGTTCTGGCAGGAATTTGTTGCAGGGCCCACTTCTTAAGCGCTCCGAAACTGTACGATCCTTAACATCTCAATCTCTTTCATAAATTGTTCTGACATGGTTAATTTGATCGTTGACGTATTATTGTTTTAATCATAATCCGTAAAAGACAAAGGCTTCTTTTGGGTTTAAATTTTGCAGACCCATTATCATTAGCTGAGAGATTTTAGTATTCCCAGTAACAACCCAGACACATGGTCCTTTCTAAGCGCTTATGTGTTAATTTGTGATTAATTTAGGCTACTCTATAATTATTAAATTTATTTTCTTGATAAAATCTTGGTCGCTATACTGAGAAATGAAAAATTATAATTATGTGATAATATTCCTTTATAGCTGAGGTCTTTTTAAGAATATTGCTCGCTACGTGATAAACAAGTTCATTTTTCCTTCTTCTTCTTTTTTTTTTTTTAAAGATTTTTATTAACTAAGCAGGAAAAGGTAAACTTCTTGCAGCTTATAAGACTTGTAGGAGAAATGAGAGAGTGAAACTGTTTTTGTGGTGATCTGTGGGGACTGGGGACTGTCACAGTTAATTCGTAAGCATTTATATTGTGGCTCTAAGTTCTAGCTGTAACTAGGGCATTTATGATCTGGTTGTGTTAACGATAGAAAAAGGCAAAAAGCGGCAAAGATTGTATGATGATATGAATGTTATGTATTAATCATTATCATATTTCCTCGTCAACAGCTCAGAAAATGGAATGAGCGGTGGGTGATCCTAGACCCAACTACAGGGAAAATGGAATACAAGTAAGTGTGCATTGATTTTCTTGCTCTTCACTGTCTATTGAAGATGAGCTAATTTTTGTCATTCGGTCTCTTTATTTCCTGCTTTAGGATCAGGCGAAATGAGCCAACTGTCAAGGGAACAATTATATTCTATGCAAATAGCACAATTACCTTGTCTCCTGTGAATTTCCAGTAAGATTCATGCCTTCAGATGAGGGTTTTTTTTAGTCGGGCCCTAATTAAGATGCACATAATCAAATTGCTCTGAAAATAGCGTGTAAATTGTACTATATATAATATGTGTACACCCTCTATAAAACATACATAGTGTACATAAACTGAATAAGTACACTATATATATAAACTAACATGCTTTTTGGGATCAATTTAATGATGTAGAGACAAACATGTTATTATGAGGCTTCAAATCTTTTTTTCTTTTCATCACTAGTTCAGTTGACTGGTTTTAGCTTCAATAATCACTGATATGGCTTCTTCCTTTTGTTTTAGTGGGCTGCCAAAGTATGATGGCTGCTGTTTCTGTATCCTTATTTGTCCATTTATTCTTTTAGCAATTTAGCAATACCGAAACCAAGGAAAATTGTGATTTTTTCCATCACATTTTTAATTGCTGGAGTCAGATGTTACACTTGCATTGTTCTTAACTTCATTCTGTAGACATTGGAACTCCACAGAGAAAGGACTATTTCCTTTGTGCAGAGACTCCTGGTGCAGCTAGAGCATGGGTAAAAACTTTACAGTAAGTTCTTTTCCTTTGCAATCTGCAACAATTTTTGTGTTAAGGTTTTTACAAGTTCGGTAATTATTCAAAAGATACACTTTAGTTCTATAATTTTTAACCTTAATCTCTAGGGTTCTATAATTTTTTAAAAGTTTCAATCAAGTCCAAATATCTTTTTTTTTTCAAGGGTAAATTCAAAATTTTGAAAAATAAAATACAAAAAGTAATATTTTTTAAATGAATATTAAAAATTTGATTTTTAAAATAATATAAGTAAATAAAAAAAATTAAATTTGAAATGGATTAAAAAAATTGAGAAGATTAAAGAATTAAAATATTGATTTTTTTTATTACTAAAGTTACATTTCGAGTAATTACAGGTTCCTTGGGATATACCTTAAAAGAAATAGGACTAAAGTGTACCTTTTGAAGAATTGTAAGACTTGTATAGACCTTAACCCTTAATTTTGCATGTCTGTCTAAATTTTAATTTGTAGATTATGTTTATGTATTTTTTTATTTACATATGCTACTGGATCAATTGTAAAAATGAAAGAGTTGCAGTTCTAGAATATACTTTTTGAGAGTACTGTAACATCTTCAAGGATTTAAAAGATAATTAATGCTTAGTTTAAGATTTATTTTTGTCAAAACGCTTAAACCATTGACAATCCAACACTAGGTGCACCATGAGAAACAGTTACAGGATCTGCATTTTTTGGAGAATTACATCAATGACAGTAATGGGAGCTCCCCTTTCTTTCTTATTAGATGAAACAGAAAGTAATGTTTGTCAAAACCTTACATCTAACCAACTTGGACAGATATTTATGCTGAAGTGTTGCTCGTCTTAAAAATTTTGTTGGTTAACATAGATTGCATTTTATTTAATGGTATGGGATTTGTGCATTTCACACATTTGTTAATCTAAAATCTAAATTCTTAGAAGAAACTTATGTGTGTCCATTCTTATAGCTATATATGCTAGGGATATGACATCGTAAGTGCTTAAATAGGAAAAACCTATATATCTCAAATGACATGGAGCTGTTTTTTTTTTTGGGTAAGTATGATCGTGTCCACAAAATTATATCCAATAAGAACTTTTCATGTCATTTGAAATTGTGATATATTTGTAATATATATTAGTACTTGCTTAAATGAGGCCTCAAAGGCAAAGATTTATGCGTCAGATATTGGAATAGATTCATTTTGACCAATGCTTTGATGCTGGCACAATTTTCACCGACAAAACTTGCTTTCTACGTGGTATTCACTGACTGACTGAAAGACCACCTCACTTTGAACATATTCTTTGGTTAACTTAATGTTTTATTTATCCTATCTTATGTTTTTCTTACTTGTACTCTTGCCTTCAACTTTAGAGCGACACAGTTGGTCCTCAAGGCCCATGGAGAGGCTGTCAATTCTCTAAGTGGCAGTGGATCTTCAAAACTAGGAACAGTTGCTACAGTTGTTGCTGCTGCCAATTCAACTGCATTGGAATGCTCTAAAGAAATTGAAGCAGCCATGCAGATCTCTCTTAGAAATGCTTTGGGAATGATGAACAATAAGACAAATGATGGTCCAATGGATGATTTTACAATTATGAAGGTGCACTGCTTATGATTCTCATATTTTCGGATGATTGTCATCTTAAATTCAAAGGGAAATGTGTATTCTCTTATCTTTTCAATGAAAATATTGATACTTTCCCATTTAATCAAGTTGCTGAAAAATGTATAATCTTATTTTATTGATTGCATATACTTTAGTCAAAATTTTCAAACTTCAATGATAACCCCACTTGGCTGGGGCTTGGTCCCAAGTGAGCAAGGTTGTACTTTCTTCTTATTCAGTTAAACAATACATGATTCTGGCCTTTCTTGGTATTTAGTGTACTTACATCGACGTTGTTGCTGTCTGTCTAGTCATTTAATCATCCAGTTAAGCAGGGTTATTTACTAGCCATGTAATTGTTTCCAGGAGACACTACGAGTTAAGGATGAGGAACTGCAAAATTTGGCTCGGGATCTACGTGCAAGGGATTCAACAATAAAAGTTATTGCTGATAAGTTATCTGACACTGCTGAAGCTGCTGAGGCTGCAGCATCTGCTGCTCATATGATGGATGACCAGAGGAGAATTGCTTGTGCACAAATTGAACGCCTTACAAAAGAATCGGAGAAGCAACTGGAGTCGTCTAGGTTGAAGGTAGAAAATATTATCATCATACTTCACCATTCTAGGTTTTACCCACTGGAAACATTAAATTGGTGATCGTGATTATGATCCTTTTTTTTTCTTCTTCTTGTTCTAGCTAGGAGAATTTGAAGAAAAACTCATGGAAATAAGTAAAGAAAGAGATCAATTGATTAAGCAGAGAGACTCAGCGAATCAGGAGGCACACCTTTGGCGTTCTGAGCTTGCAAAAGCTAGAGATCGTGTTGTGATATTAGAAGGAGCTGTTGTGAGAGCAGAGGAGAAGGTCAGGGTTACAGAAGCAGATGCTGAAGCTAGAATAAAGGACGCCTTACAGAAGGAATCTGTGGCGGTGAAGGAAAAGGAAGAGCTTTTGGCATATGTAAACAAGTTGCAAGCACAACTTCAAAGGTATGGCTCTTGTGCCTTATAAATGTTCGTTAACTTCAGATAATTGTACTTTTGCTGAACATTAGTATACTTTGGAATACAAACTCTTTCCTGCTTCAGCTAGTTGAGCATTGTATGTAACAATAAAGTTTTGACAATATGACCCCAACTAATTAAATTATGAACAGTGCATGAAAAGAAAGTTCCAAGTTTTCTCATGCTTATGCTTTGTCTGTAATATAATTCTCTCTTTGCTAATTCATAATTTCATAATTATAATAGTTGGTATGTGTATATTCCCATAATTTATTGATTCCTGTGAGCAGACAGCACATCGATACAGAGCAAGTTTTTGAGGAGAAGAGTGAGTCTAGCTCAGATATGAGTAACACTACCTTAACAAAACACGTAGATTTATCGGAGGAAAATGTTGATAAAGCTTGCCTCAGTGATTCTACAGAGAGTGTAGTCCGCATGGAAGACAATCAAGTGAATATCAGGCCAGTTGGAGAAGGTGGATGGAGTGATATTCAGGCAACAGAGGCAAGGATAGCTGATGTGAGAGAGATTTCTCCTGAGACAGAAGCTAGTAGCTTGGATATTCCTGTTGTGAACCAACCATCATGAGCATGGGGCAAACTCTCTTCATCAGCCTTGAAAATTGACTTCCAATGATGAATTTGTAAAGCATTAAATTGTTACAGAATGAAGGGTTCGTAGAAATTGGTCTTTGGACAAATTTGAACAATTTTTTTATTTTTATATGGGAAAAATTCTTACAGAGGATGTATCTTACACTAGAGCACTATAGTGGGTACTTTCCAAAATAAAGATTTTTTTTTATAAAATAAAATTTAGATGATATCAGTTTTTGAGAAATCTTAAGGTTAAAAATGAAAGAATGTACTTTAGTAACTTGGAATAATCCCATTATATGAGGAGAAATGGACGTTTTTGCTGTACTTGAGCCCTAATTGTAGTTTGTACCTTGATAGCAGGACCCCTGACTACTTACAAGATTTGTGTAAAGTGCCAAATTTAAAATAAAGTAGAATCTGAAATTTGATCTTCCCCTTCCACGTTAATGATGGACAAATAGTTTAGTTTTAGGAAAACTGACCATGCAATACCGCCAAACACAAAAAATGCATGTTTTGTAAGTCTAAGCAACTTTGTGTTAAAAATATAAAGTACCTACGAGTCGAAATGGGAAAGTGACTCGTGCGGTACCACAACTTTGTAAAAACTAATGTTTTAGTCATATAATTTTCGAAATAAATTTTTTAATACCAAATCTATAACAAAAAAAAAAAATGCAAGTACTAGCTAATGTTATAATTCTAACAAAATTTAGTTCACATGAATTTTTAATTTAATAATTTAATATATTTCTTCTCTTGAAATAAAAGCACAGGCTTTAAAAATGAAGAACAAAAAAATTAATGAAGCACGTCTTTGGCTCTACCAAGAATGAGCAAGCAAATCAATTCATCAATGTCTATTAAGACCAGAGTTTGATTTCATTTGGTGGTGTTTAACATCAAGTGGAGAAAGAAATGAGGTTGGGTTAATAAATAAGTGATTTTTTTTTTACATTCAAAAATTTACTTGGATAAATGAAAACTTAAAATAATAAATAAAAAAATTCAGAAAAACTCAACTTTTGCAGAGCAATTAGAAATATGGAAAATCACATCACAATCGACGCTGCTAGTAGGGGCCTATTCTAATTTAAAGTAAAACTTATCTATTTTAAAATGGGTAAAAAAAAAAAAAAAAAAAAGGCAACTGATGGATAAATTTTATTTTAGTTTATAATATATGATTTAGGATGGTAGATAAAAAATTAAAGAAATTGGATCGATCACTATAAAATATTATCTCTACAGTTTAAGATTTAAAAAGAATAAAAAAGAGAAAATTATTATCTTAAATTTTAACTCTTAAAATTAAATTGTATAAAAATTTGTGAAAACTAATTCTATCACAAAATTAAAATGCCAAGTGATTGTAAATTAGTTGATATCTTAACTTCAATTACAAAAATAAACTACATTGTATATTTTTTTATCAAATTTTTGTATTAAAATCTTCATCTATAGTTTAACCTTAAAGTGTTATTTTTTCGGTCAAAATTTGTGTAACTAAGAAGCTGGTCATTAAAAGTAATTATTAATTGACCTTAAAATAAATGATAATTTGATATTTTAAAAATATATTTGATAATAATTTTGATTTATAATTTATGATAAAATAATTAATTTTTTAATTTCTGATTCTTTTATAAAAATAATCACAAATATATTTGATAACAATTTCTATTTAGTGATTTTTAAGAAAAAAATTAAAAATCACGACCAAATTATTTGATAATGATTTTTATTTTTTAATTTTTTTCAAAAAAAATTTAAAGTAAAGAAAATTTTTGGTTATTTTTTTTATTATAAATTTTAAGTTTTTAATCATTTTCTTCAAATACTTAATTATACAAATATTAGAAGACTTGATTTACTTTTTAGAAAAATATTTGATCAAAATAAAAAAATCATAAACCAGATTGATAAATCTTCTTTTTAAAGATTTATAAATCATCTATTATTTTGGTAATAATTTCCTAAAAATGTAAAAATTAAAATAAAAAATTGATATCAAATATGTCTGATTGAAAAATTACTTAAAAAAAATCAAAAATTAAGAATCAAAATCGTTATCAAACAAGCCCTAAATTAATAAAATATACAATTTATTCAACCATTTTTTTTAAAACACAATTAGTCAATGTTCGACCAATAAAATTACATAATAGTATATTCGAAGAATAATAAATAACAATTCATTCATTAGGCAAATTGCGGCAAGACAAGTTCTACATTAGGTATTCAACTAAGAGAAATGCTATAATTACATAAATTTGCATACTTTTATATCAACATTAATCAAATTATAATACATAATAAAATTATCTAAAAAATTGAATATTTTTATGCATAAATAACTAATTTATTATTGGTTTCACTTTTAACTCTTTTAGTAAAAAACATATATTCATTTTCTTACAATACTAAAAAATATATATTCATTTTTATTGTAAGAAAAATAAATAGTAAAATCTTTAAGTGTTGGAAATTTGTTGGCAATTTTCATAAACAAAATAATTTATTGTAATTTAATTGCTAGGCTTATTTTCATGTCAATCAATTAAAGAAAATACCAAACTCTCGATACGTACATATCAAGTAAAAATATTTATTTTATGCAAATATCATCATGCGACAATGCACGTACACTTAAATTTTTGTGTGTACATGATTAGATCCGATCGTGGTATGAACATCGATTAATTTTGATATAATTACTCTCAAAATTAAAAAATACATAATTAAATCGGTCGAGAATTAGGTCCCAATTTTTCTCATGGTTGCTAGACTAATCAATTAAGTTTTCAATCGATGACCCAAGTTTTTCAATTTTGTAATAATTCATTTTTAACTCGATCATATTATTTTTATCAAAATATTTTTATTTAATTGTAAAAATTAAATCCAACATATTTATCTTTTATTATTAATTTACATTTAAATCAAACTTGACACTTTATAATTTACCACATATTTTAATATTTTATAATTTTGGGTGAAATAATTTACCACATATTTTAATAATTTTGTATCTGTTTGAATTATTAAGAAAAACTTCATCTTATAATTTTAAGCATATTTTTAAATTAATTGTTTAAATATTTTATAATTTATGTTTAAATATATGTCTAATTATTTTTATAATTATGAGCCTTTCATGATAATTTTAGAATTTATTAATTAATTTAATTTTTATATTATATGATGTTCAATCTATTAGTTAAGATTTGTTATTATAAAATTTGTTCTAAGATACACTTTATACTATGGATCCAACATCGCACTCCTAACTAACTTAAAGAGGCTGTGAAAGAAACACAGCATCTAGGAACATTTGATTTTTATTCTATCTCTCTCTCTCTCTTTTTTTTTTTTTTTTTCAGTTACCACACATCAATACTTGTGAAATGGTCAATTTTCACGTAGTGCAACGCAAAGTAAGCTGCAATTGAACCAAAAATTTAGAAAACCCACCTCAGAATTAGAAACAAGCATATACCAGGTATGAAAAATATCTATTGAACAACTGTAGTATAAATGGTTCGAAAAGAAGTGATTTTTTTTTTAAATAGTTTAAAGTAAGTAGGTAAAGAATCATAAAGTTACTAAAAGTAATTTATAATAACAATTATGATAATTATTTACTTTATTATATAAAAAAAATCTCAATTTTGAATCCACTTTAGATTATTTATTTACTTTAGATTTTTTTTTTTTTTGAATCCACTTTAGATTATTTGAACACCATGAAAAGTGCCATTTGAAAACAACACACCCAAGATTAAAAAAAAAATTGTTTATGATACCATACCCAGTTCACCTCTTCTTCAATAAGATAAAACTATAAAAAGAGATGCATTTTATTAGACGGGTAGGAATAACTAAGCAAAAGAAAAAACCCATAACAAAACGTCATTAAAAGCCACACACGATTTACAATTTTGAAAATTTTCTCAAAATATATACAAAACAAAGAATAGTATACACCAAAGACCTGAAATCCTCCAATATCAAAAGCAGAGAAACAGAATAATATCATAAAAAATACATAAATAATTTAAATATTAAGAATACAAATCAAACAACCAACAAAACTCTAATTGATCAGATCGATGAACTCAAAAATGAAAGAGACAAAAAAACCCTAAAGAAATATAGACTAGAGGGAGAGTAGGTGTTGGACCTTCAGGTAAAGAGCAGCTCAGAAACATCACAAGGTCCAAAGGGAGGGGAGAGAGTGGGAGGCTATGCGAAGAATGAGCGAGTCTCAGAAAGAGAAAGGAAGGAATTGCGAGCAACGAATTTTGCACAAAGTAATTCAGATTGAAAACTATTTATTATTAGGAGCATCATATTTAACCCCATTCAGCGCTTTCGTATCCACATGTGTTTTGTGCAAAAAAATCGCAGCTTCAAGCAATTATCTTCTTCCAACTCTCTACCAAGAACTCAGATCTACTCCGGCTGCACGGCTTTCACTCCCCTCTGAGTTAATGACCTAAAATATCAGGCATTACATTCTCTCCCAACAAGTTACTCCACCTTTTTAAAGTAAACCTTAATTTTCTATTAACATAACAATTCATTTATTTTCTATATAAATATAAATTAGTAAAAATTATTTGAAAATATTTCTCTAAATTATATAAGTTTGTATGATTAATAAATAAATGAATGAATAAAAATCCTTTCTTTCTTTTTTTTGGGTTCTGAATTGATATCAAATTAAAACAAATAGAGGTTTTTAAAGAAAAATTAACATTCATTTAAACAAACCATATACTTTATAATAAATTCACCTAAATATATTAATAATTAAAAATTTCTTTTAAGCAAATGAAGAAAAATCAAAACATCTTTTTTCCGTTTTGTCGTAAGGTTAAATTTGGTTATTCTTTTTTAGAAAAAAAAAATACATTAAAATTTTAATATTGTATTTATTATAAGATGTACAGTTCATCTATTATTAGAAATGTGTATTTTAATTAAAATTATCAACTCGTACAGACTACGCTAGTTTAAATTGACTTAAGTCAGCCTAATTTAAATTAATTTAATCTTAATTTAATTTAAATTTAATTTAAGTTAGTAAAGTTAAGTCCAAATCTAAACCAATTATAAACAAACTTGTCCAAATTAATCCAAATTATTAATTATATATATATTTTTTAATTAAAAAAATATTTTTAATAATTAAAATTTAAATAACATTACATAAAATAAAAAAAATATATATATAAATATAAAAAAAAATTAATTATTAAAGCATGAAGTTAATTTATATATTAATTAAGCAATGAATAAATGTCATAAAATCCCATAATGCAAAAGTTAGAAGTCGTCATACTTTTATGAAAATTCATATTTAGAATAAAGAGTTTTCAAGTCCAAATAATTTTTTAACTATTAAATAAAATAAATAGAGATGAGTAGATTAAATAAAGATACTTACCAAAAAATGAAAAATTAAAGTAAATTAAAATGTCACATGAGAACACAACTTTTTTTTATATATACACAAGAATAGAACTTTGACTATTACATAATACATAATTCTAAAGACAATGAACAAGTAAAAAAGAGAATAGTATAACACAAGTTGATAAAATATTTAAAATTTTTACTTCAAAAATTAATACCTAATCAATTTAAAAATATAAATTTCATAATACTAATTGAAATTAAATATGAATATTATATTTTGGTATAAAGAATTAGGCACATTTAAACGCTAAATGCATTAACATAAAAAAATGTTGCATAATATTATGATAAAATAAATAAATTATAATTATTTATTCATTATCAGCTTATTTTAAAAAAATGAAAGAAAAATAATTAATATATTATAAAAGAGAAGTACTGAAAGATATGAAATATTATTTTAATTTTAATATAATATTTTCTTCTTCTTCTTTTTAAAATTTTTTATTTAAAATTTAATTTAATTTAATTTCGGACTAATAGAGCCACCCAGCTCAATTATTTTCTGGTTATTCGAGTTGAGTCGAAACAAATTTAAATTTAATTCGATTTGAGTTTAATTCATTCTCGAACTATGATACAAATTGTCAATCCTAATTTTAGTACATTTGTTGTTGAAAAATGTGCAAAAATTTAAATTTAATTTAATTTAAGTTTAATTTATTTTCAAACTATGACACAAATTATTAACCCTAATTTTAATACATTTGTTGTTGAAAAAGGTGTAAAATTTCATCTGTTATTATTAAGTGACAAACAAGTTAAAAATATCATAAAATTGAGCAAATGACATCACTTGACTTGCACATAACCATTTCATGAGAGGCAAAATTGTCCAAACTTACTTGCTACCAAAAACAACCTACTCAACCCTTGCAACAGCCCAAAAAGATTTGCATAACCCCAATCATGCTTTATCCAAAGCCTATTCACACTGTTTTCCACTACCCAACCCCAAGTGCCTTGAAAAATTTGAGTTTAACTAAAAAATCGCAATTGAGAATAGCAATATCACAAAATCTATTAAAGGAAAAAGGAAAAATTTGCGTTGGAATAAACTATAAGAGATGTGAAAGGTTCTGTCAGAAGAAAGCAATACATATTTGAAGGGGGTTTGGAGGTTCTCGAAAAGGAAGACACCAAAGAGCATCAATGAGAGCTTAAGTTGTCAATTTTATCAAAAATAGGCTTCAAGTAAGATGTGAGAGGGGTTGTATGGTCCTTTTGGGCCGCAACAAGAGTTGAGTAGGTTGTTTTTGATAATAGGTAGGATTTGGATCATTTTGTCCCTCATGAAATGATCACATGTAAGTCACATGCTGACACTTGGTTAAATTTTATCACATTTTTTATTTATATAGTAGTTAAGAATAGCAAATTAACTTTTATAACTATTTTCAGTAACAAAAAATTTAAAAATACATTTATAATAACAAACAAACTTGTAATATCCATTGCCCACAGATAATATTTAAGGTAAAATTCTTAGATTTGCAATAAATGTAAGCAATAAGTACATCAACATTGACATAAGTTTAGATATTGACAACGACTAAATATCAGTAAAACACATACTCAAAATCTACTGATGTTTTATTCCTATTTTCCTTTATCAGCCCATAAAAAAATTCACATATTAACATTTTTTTTTTTCCACATTATATTTTTATTTGTTTAAAATGTGTAAATTTTATATAGTATATAAGCTAATTATCTTTTAAAAGATTCAATTTTAAGGTAGTTAAGTTTTATAATTATTTATAAACTTTATATTAGTATCGTGTTTAAATAATGTAGAATAATACTTCTAATAAAACGAGATCTATTAACGGGAAGACGCAGGCCTGTATCTGACTACTCAATTCATCCAAAATTGTTATGAAAAAATATGATTAAAAAATGTTTCTTTATTGAATCCATAATTGCTATTATCACAAGAAAGTTTTTATTTTAGAATAACTTATATTTGAGGTAAAATTCTTAATAAAATGTGTAATAATTAATTAATTAATTGTGAATCGTTAGTTTTTTTTATATTGATGGGACAAAGAAATTATTGTTCGTGTAATATCTCAACTGAATGAAATAATAATACTTTAATATAAAATTTAAATATTTAAAACAAAAATATAAAAAGTACCCTGAAAATTTCATTTTTAACCTCTTTTCGTGCTGGCATATGTAATTTTTTTTTTTTTTTCCATATAACTTAAAAATATACATACAACTATAGTTTCGCACACCAAGCATAGTGGCTTTGAGAATAACTCTATCAAAGAATAATAGAGAACCACAGAGGATCCACACTACTCATGTTCTGTACACTGCAAGCAACACCAGCCCATATTGAGCATCAATATATTAACAATAGCTTCATTTGGAGCATTCACCTTAGTTCATTAAGCTGAACTCTTCAGCCTTTTAAAGGTCAAACCAGATTGACAACATATGTAAGGCAGACTAACATCATAATGGGACACCACAATATTTCATCAGAATGAGACCACTGACTTCTGTTGGGATGAAGACTGCGCCTGAGACATAGCAGTATCGGTTTCCTCATTCTCATCAAAAATTACAGGACTTCTGAATATATGCTTCCTGTTAGACAAATTACTAGATAGTTAGACCTTCTCACCTGAGAAGAAAAAGTCTTTTAGCTCATAATTCATTAGACTATGTTAAAGATTATAAATAAATTGTTAGTCACAACTCCCACACTTTAGCTTGTAGGAGAATTTGTGTATGATACACTTTTATGGTATCAAAGCAACAAGGACTAGAACAAATCCTGGTGGCAACCCAAAATTAATTAAAAATTCCCAAATTAGGGGCCTTTGCAACGACAAAGTAACTCATATTGTCCATACTTATATGGTGAGTTTTAAAAAAATATAAATGAATAGTTAGCCATAACTCCCACAAGGTTGAGCTTTTAGGAGAAAATGTGTTTGACACATCTTTAGAGCATATAATACAATTATTAACTAGAATCATTTTCATAACCAAGCATTAGAATCATGACATACACAATGAAATTGGTGTAGTGTCTCCATAACAGGTTACACTAAAGTGGGAGACAGTAACAAGCTAAACTTCTTTCTATATTGAAGGAAAAGCAACACACCTGTCACAGTCGAAGCTCTCTTCAGATAGTGCTTTTTCCAATCTCTCCTCAAATGGTGTTGCATGCCAACTCACTTTTTGATCCTAAAAATTGGAAAAGTCATTAGATGTTTTTTACATAATATATGAAAATAAACCAAAAAGAGGCATAAAAGAAGGTATTACGACCCACCTCCCTGTACTTGTGAGTAGAATTTGGGATTCCATTACCATCCCACCACTTGGGAGAGACACGATTGAGCTCATCAACATTCCAATGAGCAGCAACCATTCCAATAATAGGTCTCTCAGCAGGAGTTCTACCAACATGGGGCAGGCTAGAAACAGCCTCTATGTTCAGATTATTTCCATCATCAGTGTGAGGCAGTGGCTTCAGCCATGAGGACAAACTAGCTTCCACCTGACTCTCCTTTGCAGAGAAAGTTCCATTATCTCCCTCTTTTACTTTAGGGGTTGCATTTTTTAGTGGCTCAAAAGATTCTCTAACCTTGCCTGAAAGTGGATGGAAGTTAGAATCTTCCTCCTTCAGTTTATCACAGCTTGAGATGTTTTCAAGTGAGTTCATCACTGGACACAACTGAGACCTAATGCGACTCCTCTCATTTGAAAAGTTTTCCAAGTTTGCCGGAAATACAGTTCCAGGGGTTTGCATTTCATTAGAAAGCTTTAAGGGAGTGGGATAAGGCAAAGGCTTTGCTAGGCTTGGATTACCTGGCAATGCAGATTTCAAAACATTTTGTCTATAATCTACATATAGATCCAAATCACATTGAAAATGAACGGATTTGCTCCTGCATTGGACATCTGTGGCTGAAGGGCAAGGGGAGAATGAAGTTATATTGCTCTCCATATGATTATCATGAGTCTTGGCTGACGAAGATATGCTTCCAGACTCACTGTCTTCGATAGAACTGAAGAAGATTCTATTTGGGTTTTGTGTATTTGATATACAGCTACATATATATAAAAAGGAAAAGGTTTAATAATAAACAGAAAAATCAGTTGCCATTTGTAAATCATTGAAGCAAGAGCAATGTCATGAGTGTGCACCACACCATCTTATAAGCCTAAGAATATCTAACCATGTCAAATGGGAAAGATGACAATTGATTCCCAGTGTTGGGGGAAACAAAATTAAAAGCATGTCAATTGATTTTGATGAGAATAACCTGATAGTTGCAGGGGACTGATTAGGTTGGTTTTCCAACTCAAGCTTCTTAATGGATGCATTCTGATTATGTGGTTCGAGATCAGCATTACAAAGGGGTGAACCACTGAATTTGGAAGATGCTTTGCGAATTTCAACAGGAGTATCCACCAAGGTACCACATGCTTTAAGAAACTTGGCCTGTAGAGTTGAGTTTTTATTCATCAAATTAATAACTTTAAAGGAAGAAAATGCAAGTAATAACTACTCAAATCGATTAAAGTATCCAAAAGGCATAACACTAGTTTCCTGGGGAAGGACGGCCCTTCTAAAGGGAAAAGTTTGAATCCCCAATCATAAGGTAAAACCAGTTATTTCTAGCAAACTACCAATGGTAACAAATTGTTTCCATTGCTGTTACAAAGCAAAGAATCACAATCTAAGGCAGAACACAGCACTTGATTTCCTCTTGGCTAACTCATTAGAGGACTCCACTCAACAAAGAAAAGAAAAGAAAAGGGGAAAAATGATTTTATACATTACAAAGCGAGAAAAATAGAACATAGAAATGTAACATAATCAAACCTCAACATGTTTATATCATCCTCCCTGTTCTGTGTAAATAGCTCTATGCAACTGATTAATCAGATAGCAGATATAAACCTTAAATCTACTTTCCGAAATGACTCGTTTTATACCCAAGTAGCAGAAATAACAGTTTTTAGAACCGCGGCTACAGCTACTGAATAGCTTAAATTGTAATACAAAGCGATAGTAAGAATGAAACACGTGATAATACCTCATCCCTAAGCTCCTTGTCAACTTTTTGAGATCCATTACCAAGACTTTCCCTATCCTTGAATGGAGAATATTCTTTATCTTTGAAGTGCAAAATAACAAATACAAAAAATCAGCCAAGGAAGCTAAAGGATCAGATTTCAATTTATTATTTGATTTTGTGGACAGAAGATGATACCTTCATGTAGAAATAGAGATGACAAACGATTTTGAGGTATCACCACTTCCTGGTTGTGACATACGAAACAAAATTCATAAACGAATGGGTCAAATGCTATACAATTCACTTAATCTCTGTTAGGTGAACATCCAAATACATAACGTTTCAAGAAACATAAATTTCTCCGACTCTTATTCTGTTTAGTAGCGTCCAATTCTAATTATCACCAAGAAATTTGAGGAAAAACATAAAAAAAAAAAAAATAAAGAAAAAAAAACGAGTACCCTTATAATGGAAAACCAAGACAATTCAAAAGGAAATAAAACAAAAGACGAAAAAAATATATTCAAAAATTTTATTTTCCTTGAATTTCTAGGGAAAAAGTGAAATCTCCAGAACATACAGGTGGTTTGGAAGGTAAAGATTCAGAGTAGATGTTGGACCGAAAACGATTACTGTGAAGGTGGTGGCGGTGGTGATCATCCCGAATTCTAAAGCAACCAAAGAAGCAACCCATGGCTCTGGAAATGGTTATATCAAGGAACGCAACTACCGATCTACAGACAAACCCTATATCACGGTTCACCAGAGAGCATAGCATGGATTTGCAAAATGGACAAAACTCGAAGGAATAAAAGACACTTAAACCCTAAGCTTAGGATTTTTTGACAATATTCGTGGGGTTTAATTATTAGGCGATTTGTGCGTAGAAGCACAGACAGAGAGTTGGTGGGTCGTTTTGAAATTTGAACCTAGAAAACGAGGGAAACGAAAAAGTAACAGTCGTTTTACTGAGAGTTGGTGCTTCTCTTTCTCTAGCTGAATGTGGTGAATTATTCTGGGTTTTTTTTTTTTTTTTAATCGGAAAATTTTTAAATGTTATAAACTATACCAAAATATTATTTAATTTAATAAAAAATTATTATTATATTTAGATCTTTAAATTAAATTATTACTAAATTAATTATAATCTTTTTTTTAAGGTAAGAATAATTATCATATATTATATTATAACATAAACATATAAATTGTTTTAAACACTAAAAATTATGGGATATAAAAATATGTGTAAATGTTTTTTAAAAAAATTACAAATTGAATTTAACCAAATCATTGTTTTTATTTATTTATGGAAAGACAGATGTACTTTTATTTTATAAATATGGATATAAATGGAAAGACAACAATGGTCAACAAAGATGATAAAACGCACAGTATAGTTAAAAAAAATAATAAAAATATATAAATTAACATTTAAACTTATATTAGAAAGGACTAAGGAGGAAGAATAATAACTGTAAGATATGTAACTGTAAAGTTAAAACCCACCAAAATTTCAAAATAATTAAAAGTTGGATCTTCAATTAAGATGTGTGAGGTATGAAATATTATTTTTGAAAAATTAAGTGTTTTCTTTTATTTTCTAATTTGAAATTATGTACATTTGAATGAAATTATTTTTGCATTACATAAATCATAAATCACTATAATAATTACTATATTATTACAGTTTGGAGAATATTAATCCAAAAAAAAATCGCACAATACTTAGAATGAGCACGAAATATGTACTACTTCATGTAATGCATTTTCGAAGAGTAAAAAATTGTAATGCAATGAATTTTGAATCGTTAAAAAATGTCCTAATTAAACATATTTTAAAACTTTCAATAATATGTTACTTCACAAATGACATAAAACTTACTTAAATAATTTTTAATTTTTTTCCATGCATAAGGAGAGTTAAGAATACTCTTGTTTGAAGGAGAACTGTCACTAAATGTTGCAAAGGGTAGTGTAATACCTAATTATCTAGAGCCTTTTTGTATTCTAATCATCTTAGACATGTGCAGAGTTATAAAAAATTATTAGGGGATTAAAATTTAATCTTTGTTTATTTAAAGTAAAAAATTAGAAGAAATTATAGTAAATTATACTTAATCTAACACTGAATTTTTTATGTTATATTATAATAAAAACATATAGCTAGTACTCAAAAAATATAGAGTTAATATATTATAATTAACTTATAACAAAAATATAACAAGTTAATAAGTATTAGTATCATTCATGAATAAAATAAATTTATTAATTAAAAAATATAAGCAAATAAAAAACTCAATCAAACACATTAAAATTTATAGTTGTTAAAACTAAAACTAAAATAAACATATAAAAATGTAAAAAGTAAAATATAATTTAGAATTTTAAACTTGAACTATATTTAAAAATCTATGTTTATAAACAATATAAGAATGACTAATAATAATAAAAATAATAAAATTTTTATATAAGTTTTTTTAAAATAAATTATAAAATATTATTAAAATAAAATATTAAATAATATAATATTAGATAAACTTAAAATTTGGGTTAAAATAAAATATGATAAATATAAACTTAAAAAGTTTAATATGAAGCTTATTATATACTTATTTTTTTAATTTTATTTTTATAATGTTGAGTTTAAAGTTAAATATTTAATTTTTTTTGGATTATCACATTTAAGAAGAATTTTTACATATATACCACTATAATTTTATTTTGATACTAATAGTTACCAAATACATGAAAAAAGTATATATTTAACCAGTTTATTTACAATTCATGTCATTTTTATTACGTATTTGTTAAATATTGTTAATATATATCAAAATATATATATATAAATTAGATACAATATATTACTACGAATAAAATATTTATTTAATGTTAAAGATATACATGTAAATTTTTTTTTTTTTTTTTTTAATGGCTGAAATTGCAGCCCCACCCGACCCGCAAGCAAGTCCGCACCTGTCTTCAGATCATTACTACTAATCACAGTCATATGGAGAATCAATTTATACCCAAAGTTGAAGAAAGTGGCGACAATGTATATAAACTTCAATGGTTTTGTTGCAGAGAGACTTGGGTGAAGAATATGGAGAGAGAACTGTCATAAACTACATGAAACTACCAACTTTAATTCAGGTCATAATTTATCAACTTTAATTCAAGTAAATTTATAAGCTCCAGAGTTATTATTTATTTTATTATATTTAGAGTATATATTTCATCATTTATATTTTTTTATCTCACTATTATTTATTAGATATTTATGATTTTCAAAAATATATTTATATTAATTTTAAATTTTATTAATTTAAAATATCATATTATCACTTATTTAATGAATAATAAATAACTTCTCAAGTTTTGACAGTAAATTTAGCAAATGAACAAGATTACAACTATGGTGGTAGTTGAGATACACTTTATAATTTGTTTAGGAATATAAAAAAATTGAGCCGCAAAATAATTAAGTATTTGCTTTCGCTAACTTGAGGTACTTTAGTATTTGTTTACTTTTGTTTATGTTTTAAATAGTTTAAAAAATAAACACATGTGATCTTTTTGTTTTTTATTATAAGACCCTATAAAAGCGTTTTTATGATGACAAGTGAAAAAAAAAAAAATTATGATCAAACATGAGAAAAAAAAAATTGCATAAGCTCTTTCAAAGCTTATATAACACGTGCTTTCTAAAAACACATTTGCTTCTTCCTTAAATAACTTATATCCGAAGCCAATTTTATTATAAACATAAGCAAATAGATCCATCATGTGCTTATAAATCCTGAAAGTATTTCATACAATTTGTTTCTTGAGTAGTCCTGAAGCACTTTTTGTTATTAAATATGTTTTACAAGATCTTTAAATAAAATGAAACAGACTCATAGTGACTTTTGTTAAATATCGTATTGTAGCGGTGAAAATATACATATACTCATATCGTGATTAAATTAATTTAAAATTTTATAAATCGTGTAATTTACCTTATCAATCCAGTGATCATACGTAAAACTAAACATTCATATTTTAAATTACAAAATTAATATACACATATGACTAAAAACTAAAAAACACTCACATATTCCACCCTGTTGAAAAGGTGACTCACCATATGGTCTAAGGTTACTTATTATTAGCGACAAACATAATTAAAATAAATGCAAAATTTTTACTGACCATGTATTATTTAAAAAAATATTTATTTTTTATATTTAAATATTTGATTATGTAATCATTTATAGTCATAATTAAGAGATATTTTTCCATAACTATAAAATATTTTTCCATATTTAGCTATAGACTTTTATGAATAGTTTTTCTTTTTCTAATTAAGCTTTTATTGTATCACTATTTATACATTCTCATGAGAAAAAGATTACACAATGAATTAATAAAATCCTAATTCTATTTGAGTTGATATTAGAGCAGTGATCATAGGATGTTGTTACCCTTATCTTACCACTACTATCTTACCCTATCTTTGCCTTATTGTAACCTTACCCTAAAATTGTTGTCGACTCTACCCTATGGCGATCGACGAGATTTCGATTGCTACTATTATTGCATCTATACCAGTGATGACAATTGTGTAAGAACCGACATCTATCTCTTTGGTGTCAAATTGGACGACACCAATTATACTTTTTGGTCCAAGTTGTTTCCATGTTTGTTGTAGGGCGTGGAAAGATGAGATATCTTACTGGTACTATTTAAGAACTCGTTCCTATTGCCACTACTTATGAAAAGTGGGTAATGGATAATGCTATTGTGAAAGGTTGGCTCATAGGTACCATGACATCTAGTGTGACGAATTTGTTAATTCATATTTCTACTACCAAAGGTGTTTGGGAGGTTGTTGTGGCAACTTACTACAAAGGTGATGATCAATCAATTATATACGATGTATCACTCAAGGCTATGAACGCATTTGAAGACTTCAGTATGGTTATGAACTGAAGTCCATAATGTTGATATGAAGACTAAGCAAGCAGGGAGATCAGTTGCAACTAATTTTTCTGAACTGAAGTCTATATGGTATGAGCTTGATCACCACAATCCAATTACTTTTACTCAGGTAGATGTGGTTAAGACACACTAGAAAGAGATTGATGAGGAATGGATTTATTTGTTTTTGATTGGTCTTAGTGATACTTTTGATTTTATTCGAGGAGAAATCCTTTGTATTGAACCCTTTCCTGACTCAAAAGTGGCCTTTGCCATTGTGAGACGTGTAGAGCAACATCATAGTACCATGTTGAACCATGGGAATACTTCACCATGGTAATGTACTATCAGCAGTTGACTAAACACTCGTCTCTGAGTTTTAATAATGGACGGTGCACACATTGGGAGCACTCAACATACAATGGAAAATTGTTTCCAAAAGCATGGGTATCCCAAGTGATGTGACAGTTTTCAAGAGAAGAAGGCTTATGAGGGATGTGACAATTGTCTTATCTACAAGGAAGGAAAGGTAGTGGTTTGTACTAGTGATGAAACACCTCATACATCATCGACGCCACCTACTGCTTCAATGGGGATACTATTCCATCTCACTCTGTGGTAGAAACTGCACTCCTTTAATAGTTAAGTAATATTGGACTAACCTTACTTGCCACTAATTACAAAAAGGATCATGGTTGGATTCTTGACTCTGGTGTAATTGATCACATGACATTCAATGTTTCTCTAATTTGCGGTCTTAGTCCACCCAATTGCTCTACTGTTGCTCTACTATTGCTAGTGTTAATAGTATGCCATATCTAGTTACTTGGGCTGAAAGTGTTGATTTAATTCCCTCTCTAACCTTAGAACATACTTTATTGGTTCATGCGCTCTCAAATAATTTGCTATCTATTCCACAAGTTATAACACAATTAAATTGTTTAGTATTAATTTATTCTACTTTATGTTTTCTTCAGGATCTCGGTATTGGGGAGATTATTGGATATGGTACTAAGATAGGACTGTACTATGTGGATAATGTGTGTGGAGGAAGATCTTTGTTAGTTAAGGGTTCGAACTGTTCATTCGAAGATGATCAAATTTGATTATGGCATATTCTCTTGGGTCATATGTCATTTAGATATTTACAACACTTTTTTTTTTGTGTAACTGTTCTGATTTTAAGTGTGTTACTTGCATATTGGTTAAGAGTCACCATATTACTTATTTTCCTAGTTTAAATAAAAGATTTGTCCCATTTGACTTGATTTATTATGATATTTGGGGTCCGACCTCGGTTACACTTTTTTTTTTGTGTAACTGTTCTGATTTTAAGTGTGTTATTTGCATATTGGTTAAGAGTCACCATACTACTTATTTTCCTAGTTTAAATAAAAGATTTGTCCCATTTGACTTGATTTATTATAATATTTGGGGTCCGACCTCGGTTACTATAGCTTCTAGTTTCCGTTGTTTTGTGGATGATTACACTCGTATGACATGGTTAAATTTATTGAAAAATAAAAGTGATTGTTTTCTTATGTTTCACCAGATTATTCAAACACAATTTTTTACTATTCTAAAAGTGTTACTTTTTGATAATGGAGGTGAATATGTTTTTTTTTTATTTATTAAAAAAAGGGTTCTAAAGTCCATTCTTTTTAATAATAAAGAGAAAACGCACTCACACACTCAGGTGAGATTCGAATTAGCAAATTCTTGAGATTACTTGTACCTGTCTCATTGGTGCTCACATGCAACCACACTTTTGGGAGGAAGCTATCACCTTTACAGTGTATTTTCTCAATCGTGTTCCTACGAGTGTCTTATAATTTAAGACTCGTTTGGATAAACTAACAGCTTATGTTCCAATTCTATCACATCTTATTTTACCAACTCGAGTTTTTAGGTGTATTATTTTTGTACACTTGTAGAAACATCAACATACTAAGTTGGATCCATATGATTTAAAATGTGTTTTTGTTGGTAATCATCCTCATCAGAAGGGTTATTGGTGATATCATCCGCCGACTTGCAAGTTTTATATTATTATGTTTGTCATATTTTCTAAACATGAGATATATTTTGCTCAACCTATATCCAATTCTCCTCTTTCGAGGCAGAGCACTATTGTATAGTTGAATTGGATGAAGATGTTTTAGGATAACATTGACCTTAATGAGATTGTGAGTTTATCCACTACAAAATTGACTAGCAATACCAAACTAGTTAGCACTGCAAAAATGGCTAGTAGTGCCAAACCAGTTAGCACTATAAAAACAATGTCTCTCTCTATTACTCCTCTAGTACCTAGTTCTAATACTCCTCGTATTGAGGTAAGTATAGAATATTTGATTAATGCTAACAATAATTATGAACTTGTTGAGCATTATTTGTTCACCTAAACTTGTGAAAAAAATGAAGTATTTGATTGCCAATTATGTGTCTACTCGTAGATTATCCTGAGGTTGTGAGACATTTGTAATCAAATATCTATGGTGGCGATACTGACCAAAGTAGAGGATACATTGTTTGATTTAAAATGGGATAGTGCTATGATTGAAGAAATATGTGCTCTTAAGAAAAATCAAACATGAGAGTTAGTGTCATTGCCAGAAGGAAAGAAATCAATTGATTACAGATGAGTTTATATCATTAAACATCATTTAGATGGTTCTATTGACAATATAAAGCTAAACTCGTGACTAAGGATTTTACTCAGACGTATGGTATTGATTATCATAAGGCATTTGCACCTATAGTCAAAATCAATACTATTCGAGTTTTGTTATATTTTTATGCAAATTTTGATTGGCTATTACAACAATATGATGTAAAAAAAATGCTTTTTTACATGAGATTTACCTAAGAGGATTTATATATCTTTACCATCTGGTTACATTTTTGCCTAATAATTCTAATGTTGTGTTTAAATTGAAGACAATGTTTATGGTCTCAAATAGTCTTAAAGAGCTTGGTTTGGGTGGTTTAGACTTACCATGAAGAAATATGTTATGAATAGAGCAATGTCGACCATTTTTGTTTATTAAAAGACTCGGTGGTAAATGTAGAAGGGGGACCTTAAATAGTGGAGCTAGAAGACGAAGCCGTAGCGTTGAGATGGCTCTCCTCATTACAAAACCCCAACTTGCAGTTTGATGAGTATAAGCTGTGGATTCAAACAAAATAAGCTCATGTGGAAGTTGGAACTAGTCAAGCCAAGTAAAGATCATGAGAGTAATAGTTGGGAAGATAAAAGTCCTAGTTAAAATATGATTTTGCAGAGTAATTTGACCAAGCTAACAAATTAAAATATATGCGCACGCTAGTCCTAATTTGAGAAAGGAGACGAGACTAGAAACATGATTTGTTAATCTTTGTTGAATTTATAATCAGTGAATATTGTTCTAAATACTTTTTGTAAGTATACAACTAAATATAAAGTAACATACATGAAAAGTTCTATATTTTTGTTAGAAAATAATTATGTCATTTACATATTAAATTATATTTTGATGTTTTTTTAATAAGAATTTTAGTTTCTAAAATTTATACAGGATCCTTTGAATATTTATTTTAGGGAGCGGGGCCATAGAAGTCCCTTAGATTATGTCATGTGTGTCATTTAGTCCCTTAGATTATAAGTGGTGTCATTTGGTCCCTTAGTTTTAGAAAAAGGGGCCAATTAAGGATAAAACACATGATTTTAATGATTTTTTAATTAAAATATTATTTTTTAAGAGGTCAATTAATGAAAAATTGTATTATTTTAATGTTTATGATATTAAAATATTAATTTAAAAAATAATATTTTAATTAAAAAATCATTAAAATCATGTGTTTTGTCCTTAATTGGCCCCTTTTTCTAAACTAAGGGACCAAATGACACCACTTATAATCTAAGGGACTAAATGACACACATGACATAATCTGAAGGACCTCCATGACACTTTTCTCTTTATTTTATGATGACATTTTCAGTGAGATTTTAATGAATTAAAATAGTATAGTTTTTGCACTAAAAATTACTTCAAATAGGCTCTATTTAATCTTGTATTAAAATTGTGTAATGAGTAGTTACACTTTATATTTAACGAGATATTGTCCATGCACCATTTTTTTTTTTCATTTAAACAAAAAAAATTAAAAATATATTTTTTAATTTGATATTTAGTGTAATGAATTAGAAATGAAAAAATGGTGCAATTTTAACACTAAAATAGTGAAAAAATTACACTTATAAGAAAATTTTAAAAATATTCTAAAAATTATAATTTTTAATGTAATATTTAGTGTGATTAGTTGGAGATAAAAAATAATAGTACAATTTTCTTGTCAAAATAGTACAAAAATTACATTAAAATAATATTTTGAGCTGTTGATTGTCTAAGTCAATAAGTGGATGAGAAAGTAATCTAATCATTATTATATCATTTTAAATTATAATTTTATATTTAAATTAATAATTAATACATTATTTATTATATATAAATATAATAAATATGACAATAAAATTTACCTCTCTATTTCAAATCATACTAAATATTATTCTATTTTCAAAAATGAAATATAATCTATAAACAAAAACCATTTCACCTAAATGATTTAAGCATCTTTGGTGCTAAATAAAGTTAATCAAATTTATATAACACTAATCTATATATTTATATCATGCTAAATTTTTTAAATAAAATAATGTTTTAATGTTATGTGAACCAATGATTTAAAATGGAGACAAATAAATTTTATTATCAGATCTAGTTAAACCACATCTATAAGTTATCACTTTAATTTTCCATTAAAATCTTTTCCTAGAAGTAGGGGTGTCCAAAAATCGGACCGGATCGGACAATTTCATGAAATACATGGTCCGGTCTGGTTAAAAATTATATAAACCGTTGGTAAAACGGTCCGGTCCGATTTTGTAAATTTTTTAACCAACCGGACCGTTAAAAATAAAATATTAATTTTTTTAAAATAATATATTATTATTATTATTAATATATTCGCATTTTGCAATTTTTAAAATAATACTCTGTTACTGACTTACTTACTGTTAGTGACTAATAATATTAATTCTCAATTTCTGTTTGTTTACGCCATTACCCAGTGAAGACTGAAGACTGAATTAAAGTTTTGTTTTTATGGGGCATTGATTTAGAGTCCAAGTGCATGAATTAAATTATTTGTGTTACATCTTGAAAACATTTTTTTGTTATCTGATATGTTCCTTCTATTTGTGTTGTAGTTGCGTCAAGAAAACAAGTTGTGTAAATCCTCAGTAATAAAAATAAGGTTTTTAAGATCATGAGATTTGTTACTAATGAATATTATATAAGAAGTAGTTAAATTAAAAGATGCCAAAAAAGTTTAGCAATTTTTTTTTTTTAAAAACTGTTGAAAAATCGTTAACCAAACCGGACCAAATTAGACAGTTTTAAAATTTTTATTAGTTAAACGGCTCGGTCCGATCTGGTTAAAATAATATGAACAGTCCAATCCAGTTAATTTTTTTTACTAAAAATTGGACCAAATCGGACCGTAGACACCTACGTGGAAGCGTAAACTTTTGCTTGGGTTTCTGGTTTTTCTCTCTCTATCCCTTTATTTGCTGCGAAGATGAAAACGAATGTTTGACTAGCAGAGCTATAGTTTTTAAGCATTTATATATTCATAATTTTATTACGATTATAATTAGTATAATAATTTTTTATTAAATATACAACTTAATTATAATTATTAATAATATTATAACATATAAATTTATCACAAACTTGTTAGAAATAAAATTTTATAATTTTTCATAATTTTCAAGTTATTTATAGCATGTGTAGTTGATAATAATCGTAATCGTAATAGAAATCATTCAAGTAATGTAAATAGATTACAGCAGTAGCAGTAATCTATATTACGTCTGTAATCCTTAAAAATACGCTGTAATATGATATTTTTCTCACAATTTATATAATTATTTATATTTTTTTTTGCTTATTCTATCTATTTTAGAAATAAAAAAATTATTTTTTAATTTTACTTCATTTATTATTTATTTTAATTATATTATTTAAATAAATATTATAATAATAATTTTATTTTATTTATATTTAATTTTATTATAATTATTATTTTTATGGACTTTTATATTCGATAAATCGTGGTTTTATATTTTCACGGGTCATGGTTCTTCAATAAAATGGTCAGTTGCATCTTCCCTGTCAATTACAACTTAAGAAACCAATATAATCTCTGACACAATGGGAAAAAAAATCTCTAAGGGGGCGTTTGGTTCGCTAGATCGTAATCGTAATTGTAATCGTAATGAAATGTAATGTAAAGGAATCAGTATTACAATTACAGTGTTTGGTTTAGTCACTGTAATCAAAAAAGGAATCAGTATTACAGTGTTTGGTTTGACAACTGTAATGTAATGGAATAAAAAAAATTATATAATTATTTTAAAAATACAATATTAAAAAATAAAATTTCAGAAATAATATAATTTCATAACAACAATTAATACAAAAAATACAATTAATAAAAAATACAATTTAAAAAAAATTACATTTAAAAAAATTACATTCAGAAAAAATACAATTTTATAACAATAATTAATAAAAAATACAATTTAAAAACAATTATATTTAAAAAAATACAATTTAAAAAAAATTATTCAGAAAAAATACAATTTTTTAAATAATCAATTCGGAATAAAAAATATAATTAAAAAAAAAAAAACAATCGCGAGGAGGGTGGCGTCGCGAGGGCTGTCGCGAGGGGGCTGGGCTGGCGTCCCGAGCGCTGGGCTGGGCTGGGCGGCGCGAGGGCTGGGCTGGGCGACGCGAGGGTTGGCCGGACGACGCGGGCTGCTGGAGGAGGCGACGCGCTTCGCGATGGCTGGGCGCTGGTTCGCGAGGGCTGGGCTGGCCGTTGGTTCGCGATGGCTGGCCGTTGGATGGAGGACGAGCTGGACGGCTGGCGGCGTCAGGGACGGGACGCGACGGACGGACGGACGGCCGGCTCTCTGGCTGCTCTGGTTCGCGCGGACATTCAGAAAAAAAAAAAATTACTGTTCATTCCAGCCGAATATGTAATCAGTTTTCATGACATTCAACCATGTAATCACTTTTACCAAATGTAATGTAATCCCATTACATTACAATACCCATTTTTTGAAAAGCAAATAATATAATGAGTAAAATTTATTACATTACATATCTTATTCTCTTCAACCAAACATAACCTAATATGTTGAAGAAAGTTGTTGTATTTTGACTTGAAGGATCTTTCAACAATTATTAATGCTTCCAAATCTTTAATTTGTTGGGAAAAAACCATTTTAAAATTTTTAGCAATAAAATAACTCTACCGTGAAAAACGTAAACAATATAATAATAATATATATGTATATTACAAGAGTACAATAAACATAAATAATTTTTTATATAATATTCAATATATATTGTAATATTCGATCATATTTTTTATTACATTATTTAAGATAACTAACAGTGCTATTTTATGGCGATTAACATTTTTCATATACCATTAGAATGTGACAATCTCCGGTACAAGGAGAGAGTGCATTTTTTTTTTTTTTTTAGAAATTTTTTTATTAAGAAAATTATATAAAATAATATTCTAAAATTTATCATAACGAAAATAACATCCAATAATATTAAAAATAACACTCAATAATATTAAATTTTAAAGGGTGTAATTAACATCATAAAATGATTTAACATAATAATACCATAAAATTTATAATAACAAAAATAATATATAATAATATTGAATTTGAAAGAGTCTAGAAAAAATTTAATATTAAATAAATTTAAATTATTGTATTTTAATTTAAACGATGTCTAATTAAATGATGTTTAATATAAAATGTTAAATTAAAATTTTTTAATAGCAAAAATATTGTTTTCTCTATAAAAACTTTTTCCATATGTTTTTATTTGTAACGCAAGGAGCATATTCTATGAATTTGGCTATTATTCGCTTCTTGCCTATCAAGTGTATTCTTTCATTTATAAAATTAATATTTTTTAAAAATTATTTATAATTCAGGTGGTAAAATTTTTAATTTTTTTTGTTAAGAATTAAGTTCGAATTTTATCCGAGTGTATAAATATATTTTTTTATTAATAAAAAAAATAAAATTTTAGACCTCTTTTTTTTTTTTTATAAAAAAATAAGTATATTTTTTAATTTATAAATATCGCAATCTGACTAATGTAAGAATGTCCACATTTTCATAATTTAATTGGTAAAATTATAAAAATTTTAATTAGAAAATTAAGTTCTAATTTTTAATTCCACACGTCACATTAAAACTTACTTTTTAAGTATTAAAAAAATGACCAATGTGACATGACACTAGGCCCATAGTAAATAGTTAGGAGTCAACATACGATAACGGTAAAAAAGTCATAGTTATAAATAGTGGAGTTAGAAAAATTAAATTTGTTAAATGGGAGGAATATAGGTGATTATGTAGACGAAATATTATGGAGCGCACAACTTTTTATTTTTTTTTATTATGATTTATCAAGCTATTATGCTCTTTAGTTTAAAGTGAATATCTTAAATATGAATAGTAATTTTTGATTGTGCTCCTAGAGTGAGTGTCCTATATATGAATATTAATTTTTGATGATACAAAAATATGTTGGAGTATTTTTAAAGCAACCACAATTGATATATTTTTTTTTTTTTGAAAAAAAAGAGGGCAAATAATAAGAAAAAAACTACTGGTCACCCATTTGCCAACCAAGGTCACTGTTTTAAGAGCCACATCCTCCTCTATAAGCACTGACATAAAGTCACAGGGAGTCCACAACCATTACAAAGCTTTTTCAGAGTAGAGAGTAACCCATAAAATTATTTTTTGCTATAGAAAATTATACAAGTTCCTCTATTTTAGAAATGTCTTGTGTTCTTCTTTGGGTGGTTAGTCCGAAAGAGAATGCGAATTCTTTGTTAAATTTCTTGCCAAGAAATGGCACAAAAAGGGGGTCCAAAATGCTGTCTAATCTGTGTTTGCCAAGTGGGCTTTTAGCTTACTCAGGTATAGTTGCGACCCCATCAAGATCTTCAGAGGAAATAGTCTATGATGTAGTGCTAAAGCAAGCGGCTTTGGTTAAAGAACAGAGGAGGTATAAGCAGAGAACTTCAGAATTGCAAAAACCCTTGAAACTGATGGTATGACCAAATGGGACATCTTGAATGAAGCTTATGATCGTTGTGGAGAGGTCTGTGCTGAGTATGCTAAGACATTTTATTTGGGTA
Organism: Elaeagnus macrophylla; assembly: GCA_029378325.1. Taxonomy (NCBI): domain Eukaryota; kingdom Viridiplantae; phylum Streptophyta; class Magnoliopsida; order Rosales; family Elaeagnaceae; genus Elaeagnus; species Elaeagnus macrophylla. The sequence goes on from CM055646.1 coordinate 12,618,147, forward strand.
CTTGCTTTTCTTCCTCTATTCTATCTCTTTACTGAGTTTGGACGGTTCTAGTTTATTCGTTTCTTATCCCGTTTTGTTTTATATTAGCTCTTGCATATTTACTTTGTGGGTCGTATGATCATATCTAATGATAGTCATGGTTATTTTGAGGTTTTCCTTTAGCAATTTTTTCAACTGAGGGCTTAGAATTTGATTGGATTTTATCTATGGTGTTTTCTAATGTTAGGATATGTCTTTGTTCATTCACTTGAATTTTAAAGGTATATGCATGGATCCATTTTTTTAAAAAATTAATTATTGTATGTTAGGATAAAGGCAAACAAAGCCATTGAAAGATAAGTCAATCTAAAAAGGGTCTATTAGTGCTTTTGTCCCTCATCGATAAGGTTGATTTTTTGGGTTAGAATCGTAGCAATTATGGAGGTCCATTGGCTTGTTAGGCTTCTAATAATTGGTATCAGAGTTAATGATTGAAGGAAGCCTAATAATTAGTATCGAAGTTAATGATTGAAGGATGCCGCAGACATGGCTGCCACCACCATGTAGTGATCATATAGTGTGGGCCAAAGGGTTGTTGCTGGGAAAGTGATATCTCAACCTTTGCCACATTGGTAATAACAAGGTGGATCACATGTTATGTGACTTATTTGAGAGAGGGATCAAGGCAAATGTAGTCCTACATTAAAAGTTAAGACAATTCAAAAAGAGTTTATAAATGTTCGTGTTGTTCCTCTCATAAGGTTGACCTTTGGGTGGAACTCCATAGTACTTATGGGATTGGCCTGTTGGGCTCTAACATTGAAATATTATGATGTTAAATATTCCAATTACAAGGAGGGCCAATGGGATTGACCTGTTGGGCTCTAATATTGAAATATTATGATGTTAAATATTCCAAATTACAAGGTAAGAACTTTAGAAAGTAGTTCTTACGAATTTATTTCGTAGTTCTTAGTTCTGACATTGTTTTTTGGTTTTAGCTTGAAAACTATATCTGAGGGAGGATGACTTTGAACCTTTATGTGTCTTTACCCCTTGAGCTGGTGTTTAGGGGTTTAATTTGGTTGTTTTGTTGTTTCTATAAAGTTGTTGAAGTTAAAAAGCCAGTACTAATAATTATTCTCTTGTAAAAGTACTTGGATTTTTAAGAGACATGTTTTGATTTTCTTGAATATGTTACCTAGCAACACATTGTTTGACTGAGATTCATTTAATCCTCAGGAACATTACTCATGACACCAGAAAGGAGAAGAGCTGTTTGGGCAATTTATGGTTTGTACAATTATTCCTTTATAATCTTCAATTTCAAATTTTGTCTGTCAGGGTTTGGGTCCAAAGTTCCTTTTCTGGATGTCACATCTCTCTGTTTAAGCCAAACATATTTCCTGTTGCAATTAACAGTGCAACACATTTGGATCAGTATATATGTGGCCTGGTAGATACACTCAAATACAGGAGTCCTTTGTTCCTATGACATTTGACAGTTTTAAAACTGAACAAAGACTATACATGGCATTTGTTTTAGGTTATGAAGTGTATGTGGAGTTTGATTTCATTAGGGTTACTAGATTCTTATCACTCGAATAATAGTATTTAAATTGTTCAATCACTTAGAAAGATAATTGGACAATTCTTCTATCTGCAGTGTGGTGTAGAAGAACAGATGAGTTAGTGGATGGACCAAATGCTTCACACATCACTCCCAAGGCTCTTGATAGATGGGAAGAAAGATTGAGTGATCTTTTCGAAGGTCGACCATATGATATGTATGATGCTGCTCTATCTCATACAGTTTCAAAGTACCCTGTTGATATACAGGTAAATGCTAAATAGCTAAGTTCATAGTTGCTTCACTTGCAATTTACTTAGAGTATCTTTTAATGTACTAAAAGTGGACTGAGTTACAATGTATACTATTTTTCTCTTTGGACAGCCCTTCAAAGATATGATAGACGGTATGAGGTTGGACTTGCAAAAATCAAGATACAAGAGTTTTGACGAACTATACCTTTACTGCTACTATGTTGCTGGAACTGTTGGACTTATGAGCGTACCAGTAATGGGAATAGCAACTGAGTCGAAGGCTACAACTGAGAGTGTATACAATGCAGCACTTGCACTGGGGATAGCAAATCAGCTAACTAACATACTTAGAGATGTTGGAGAAGAGTAAGCCCTAATACTTTATAAAAGCTTTGATTTTTATCTTCTTTTAGAAACATACCTTCAAAACATGACTTAAAGTAACAAATCCATTTAGTTCCTATAGTTATGGGGATGTTTTAAGGGTTTGTTTGTTTCTACTTTTGAAACCGTGTATTAAGTGTTCATAACAATAAAACACCTCTAGACCTAACAAATTTTTTTGTCAAAAATACTTTGAGTGCTCACAAAGCGCATTTTATGCTTATTCATAGAAGCATAAACAATGTGTTTCTTTTTTGAAACATTTATGTTTTTACTTTTTTAAACTACTTTTAGTAGAAACACAAGCAAGCAGACTTTCAGAATACATATAAACATATAGAAGCTCACATTGTTGAGATAATTAAATGTTTCAGTGCTAGGAGAGGAAGAGTATATCTCCCACAAGATGAACTTGCACAGGCTGGCCTATCAGATGATGACATCTTTCGAGGGAAAGTCAACGATAATTGGAGGAGTTTCATGAAGGGACAAATAAAGAGAGCTAGGATGTTCTTTGATGAAGCAGAGAAGGGTGTTACAGAACTAAACGCTGCTAGTAGATGGCCTGTATGGGCTTCTTTGTTGCTATATCGCCAGATATTGGATGCTATTGAAGCAAACGATTACAATAACTTCACAAAGAGAGCCTATGTAGGAAAAGCAAAGAAATTCTTATCACTCCCTGTGGCCTACAGCAGATCGCTTATGGGTCCCTTGAAATTAGCTGAGTTGGTAAGAATATGAGTTTCACATCTTAGCATAAAAGCCTCATATTGTAAATTCTCTTGTTCGCATTTATTGAAGAAACTTAAAATTCATTGGGGGTCTCAATGTTGAATTGTGTAAAAATTGAATAACTTGTTTCCAAATTTCTTTCTCTCTGTCTCTGCTTCCTGGAATTTTTAAAGCTGAGATAGCTCCAGACTCCAGTAGTAGATTTTGGCATCAAATGAGTTGGCTCTATCAGTACTTTATTGAATCAAACTAGACCTTGTTCAATACAGTATTTTATTTTTATTTTTATTTTTTATGAATAGGCTGTTATTCGCCCATTTTAAACTTGTAACCTTTCAATGTCCACTTTGAGTATATTTCATTAAATTACAAGCCAATTGGCATTTCCATCATACAGTTTTTGTATCAAGAAATTCATTGTAACGCAACAAATGGCAAGTTTGTACTAAATAAGCATTTGTTCTTGGGGCTATGTACAGTCTAAAGCTGGACTGTAGAATCATATTGGGTCTTGAATAATTTTACTACTACTGTTATTACCAGAAAGAGAAGCCTATTTCGGAAAATAATTCACATATATTAAAGACCAATAAAGTCATAACCCATATAATAAACTAAAGAAAACTAATGGTTTATGGGAATTACTATAATCAAACTTCAAAACAACAATTGGTAATAAAATACCTAATTGACCCTACTCACTACATTAAAGACACGTTTACTCTTCTTTTTTTTCCCCAAAAAGAATCGTTTCATTAATGGCGACAACAACAATCCACCTCCCTAAACACAAACGCATTACACTTTTTTTTTTTTGCTAGAGAACTCATTACACACAAATAACTTGCAATATTATCAAAAAAAAAAAAAAAAAAACAACTTGCAATCTTTTGCTCAACAAAATTACCTCAAAACCCAGATCCCAATCTTCTAGCTGTTTACCAACTTATTTTTGTTCTTGAGATTATACAGGCAATTTAGAGAAGTAGGTTCCAGCCCGTCAATTACAAGTGCAAGGGTAACTGTGTAATGGTTTATTAATAAAACGAAAACATTCCTAATGTACTATTCATATATTTGTATTATAAACTTAAAAAAAGTTGTGCTTTTAACTTTTCTCGTATCGAATACCGTTTAAATTAAAATTTAGTTATTTAAGTCAGTTCAATGTTAAATTTCGTCTAATTTTTAACTTAAATTAAAAAAAAAAAAAAGATATTAATACATATCATAAATATATTAAAAACACAACTGAAATGATAATTTATATTTTGATATATTTATGCAATATAATTATACTTACCAATAATAATGTACCATGTTATTTGAAAATTCTGTATTTTTTTTAAGGAGATGTTTTAATACAAGGTCTTTGCTTAGTTTGTGTATTTGTCTAACTCTAAACAACTTGTCCGGTCACTTATGGAATCGAAAAAATAAACTTTATCATACTTGATGCAATATATTATTTTAAAATTAATATACTTTAATCCTTTTGAGTTAAATTTTAGTCACTTTTAAAATACAATTTAGCAAAAATAAAGTGATGTCAAAGGTAATCAAAATAGAGAGCGAAGAAATATCGTTGTAAACCTTTCGCATTTACTTACAAGGCACATGATATAAACTATCAAACTTGTTCATGACGAGCATCCAGAATAACAAAATTCCCTTATTTTCAACTTTGTTAGGTAGAACCTAGCATTTAAAAAATAAAATTAAAAATTAAAAAATACTAAAAAATAAATAAAGGTATAACCTAGCCTCTTCCATGATTAGACATATCTCACAAAATTCACATAAGTACGGCAATTAGACTTGAGAAAAGTACACTCATAATTTTTCACAATTTTACATTGAATGCTAGTTAAATTAAACTAAAATTATTTAAAATTATTTAACATTACATGAATATTATTGTGCTTTTTTATTATTATAAAATTTTAAATATATTATTTTTATATTTTAATTTTTTATGCAATCAAAACAGAACCAAATTGATTCAAAACAAACGGATTGAGCGAACGAAGACAATTAAAAAAGAAAACAAATTCGTCCTTCGAAAAAAGTGATCACATACGTGCACATATGACTTAGTTTCAAATGAATGATGGTTTCTGTTTTCTATATACTGCCTAGCTGGTACTCTTTCTTTTTGGACCTTGAAAGTACCCGTTAAGTTGTTTTGAAATTTTTTTGGATTCAAAAGCTATTTTTATACATTAATTTGTAATAAAAATTAATTAGAACAAGAATAAATTAAAATTTAAATAAAGAAAAAAAGAAACTTAAAATTTATTTATTTTATTTATGCTTATTTAATAACTATAAAGAATAAGAACAAAATTATTAATTGACTTAAATGTTATTTTAAAAAAAATAATAAAAATATAAAATAAAATAAAAGATCTTTTTGTAATTACAAATTTAAAAAATAGAATCAGTACCAAAGAAAAGAAAATAAATAACTTTCAAATTTATATTTTCTTTCTGTCATATTTTTAAAAATAAATAATAAAATAAAAATAACTTTTTTTTTTTCATTTTTTTTTTCTTGATCAGTACAACATGATGGCAATTAATCTTCTACCTAATTTCAACAAACATCTTTTCAAAAAGAAAACAAGGTGTCATCTATGAAGAAATGAGGCGGATAATTCAAAGAATATTAAAACATTCTCAATGATAAGAGGGCAGAAAAGTTTCAAAGTAAAAACTAATATCACATTAATTGAATACCTTTTTTTATACTCAAACGATACTTAGGAGTTGATTCAAAAATATGACTTAAAAGGTATAAAAAATTAATTCTATTACTAAATTAATAAATAAATCATAAATAATTAAATACTTTAATTAATAATTATATGTTCAAAATATATATATATATATTAAAAATTACTATGATAATATACTTATAAAAAAACAAAATTAAAGACATTTATATTATTTATTATTATTATTATTATTATTATTATTATTATTATTATGTCATGTCTACAAGTCAAAGTTTCCTGCATGGTCGAAAAGTTTGGTTAAGGTACATGTAGTTATGAACGTGGATGTCATAAATAAATAATTATATTTAAACTCCTTTTCCTCTGGATGAGAGCTAGGAGTGGTAACAAAGTCATCGTAGGACCAATAATTTATGTAGAGAGTGAAAGACTTGAGACAAAAACAAGAGCTTTTCGAGATTCCTCTTGATAAGTGGATGCTACAGTTAATTTAATAAGCAATATAATTAGGACTAGTAGCACCTTCACTAAGAATGCATATAACATATATTGAAGGATTAAGCTCACACCTTTTGTGGGTTTGTTATAGTAGTGATAACTAAGTTAATCAACGATTTGATATTTTATTAGTTTTTTTTATTTCTTTAAAGGGTATATTTAATTCATTTTTTTTCAAGTGATATACCATAAGTCTCATAATTTTTTAAAAACTACATTTAAATTTAATTTTTTAAAAAAATTATTAATTTTTTGCTCATAGTTATCATGTGACTTTTTAAAGGAATAATTTTGAAACTTTAATTTTTTTTTTACTAAAATTATTTTTTTCAAATTTGGATTGGTTTTTAATTATTGTTTTCCCTTCTCAATTTGAATTTTTTTTAAAATTTTGTTTAGCAAAAAAAATTAATTTTTTAAAATTTTCCCTTCAAAAGCCATATCAGAACTATGGACCAAGAAATTAAACTTAAATATATATATTTTTAAAAGCTAGAGAACATAAGATATGTTACTTAAAAAAAAAAGGGACTAAAGTTTACATTTTATAAAGATAAGAGACTTATAAAATACTAAAAGACTTATAAAATACTAAACTCGTTAATCAAATGATACTCTTTTTCACTTATATTATTAAAGTGTTCTAATTTCATACCTAAATATATAAAATAGTTTTAATTTAATACTATAATCTATAAAATAGTCCTAAATAATATCGTAGTTCATTAAATATTTTAATTTATTACACTAATTCATATAATATCTTATTTTTTAATTTTTAATATTAGTACTAATTAGTAGATTAAAATATTAAATTGAAACCCATATTTGAATATTGGTGCCTAAGCTATAAAATCGTTGTAAATAATATCCTAGTTTATTAAATATTTTAATTTATTATACTAATTTATATATTTAATTTCTTATTTTTTTATAATTTATAATATTGATATTAATTAATAAATTAAAATATTAAATTAAAACCCATATTTGAAATCGGGGCGTAAACCACATTTTGTACTTGACTATTAATTAATGCCCTATATCAATTGTTATCTCATTCCATACATAAGGCATATTCGTATAACATAATAAAATCATATGAGTAAATTTTATTTGTTATTGTTGGGCACAAACTTTATTAATATTCAATTTAATATAATATATAAATACTTATAGTTAAATATAATATAAATAAAATATATTTTTATTGATTTTTATCTTACAATAAAAATATATATAGAAAATAAATTACAAGAATCTTGAATAAACTAGAATCATATATAAATTAAAGTTCTATTACAGATAGACATGTATTAATTACAATATATTATACACTAACTACATAACTCACGCTAACACTCTCCCTCAAGTTGGCGCATACATATTAACCATGCCCAACTTGCTTAGTGAGTCATAAAACATCTTCTTAGAAACTCCTTTCATGAGCACATCTGCAAGTTACTTTTCAGTGGGAACAAAAGGGAAGCTAATGAGTTTGGCATCTAGTTTTTCTTTTATAAAGTGATGATCAACCTCTACATGTTTAGTGCGTTCATGTTGTACTGAATTTTGTGATATATCAATAGTTGCCCAACTATCGCAATACAACTGCATAATACTTTTGAGTTCGAAACCCAAATCAAATAATAAACTTCTTATCACAGCAATTCACAGACCCAATGAACCATACCTTTATATTCAACCTCAATACTAGACTGTGCCACAACTTTCTACTTCTTACTTTTTCATGTAACCAAATTACCTCCCACAAAGGTGAAGTAACCTGATATTTCCTACCCAATTTGCATCTGTGAAGTCACAAACTTTAAGATGATTATTGTGTTTAGAGAACATTACTCATCTTCTTGGAGCTGACTTCAAGTAACTTAAAATTCTCATAACTACATCCATGTGACTCTCACTCGGGTTATGCATGAACTGACTTACCACACTTACTACATATGTAATATCTGGTATAGTATGTGCTAAATAAACTAAGTCCCCAACTAACCTCTGATAGCGGGCTTGATCAGTTGGTACCTGATCTGGATTCTTTGATAGACAATAGTTTTGCTCAATTGGTGTGTCAATATGTTTACAATCCAACGTATTTGTCTTAGTTAGTAGGTCAAGAATGTATTGTATCAAACATAGAAAAATTTCTTCTCTCAACCTAGCTACCTCAATCCCTAAGAAGTACTTCAGTTCACCCAAATCCTTCATCTTGAATTCAAAAGCTAATTGTCTATGTAATCTATCAATCTAACAGTATCATCTTCAGTAATTACCATATCATCAACATAAATAATTAAAGTTGTTACTTTCTCTTGTTGATGTTTGAGAAACAGTGTATGGTCTGAATTACTCTGACTGTAACCAACCTTCTGCATGAACTGTGAAAACCTTCCAAACCAGGCACGAGAGGATTGCTTGAGACCATACAAAGACTTCCTGAACTTGCATACAAAATTACCGGGAGAAGCAGCTACATACCCAGGTGGAAGACTCATGTATACCTCCTTGACTAATTCTCAATGAAGAAACGCATTCTTGACATCAAACTGCCAAAGTTGCTAGTTTAACCTAGCGATAAGCGAAAACAGAACCTAAATAGTATTCATTTTGGCAACATAAGCAAAAGTTTCATCGTAGTCTACACCATACGTTTGAGTGAACTCTTTTGCTACAAGAAGGGCTTTATACCGATTCACAGATCCATCAGCATTATGTTTTATAGTAAACATCTAGCGATAACTAACTGCCTTCTTGCCTTGTGATGGAGACAGAAGTTGCTAAGTATCGTTCTTCTGTAATGCCTCAATCTCTTCTTTCATTGCCTTCCTCCATTTTAGATCTCCAACTCATCCTACACTTTGTTATATACTGATACAATAGATATTTGATTTACAAATGATTCATATGATTTAGACAATCTTTTAATGGACATGTAGTTAGCTATTGGATATTTTGATTTTGCATGAATATTTGGTTTATATCTTTTGGTTGGTTGACCCCTAATAGACCTATTTGATAACACATAATGTCCAACACTAGACTCAATGTTATTAGTATCAGTAGGTGTACACACCTCATATGAGTGACCTTCAGTACAAAGGAGCTATTGATCAAGGGTATGAGTGAGGCCGGGGGGAACAGCCGTGTCTTCATTTTCATTTTCAGTGATTGGAACTGGTGCTTGGATACTTGGAGCATCTGCCTTTTCGACCCCTGAATTCAATGGATTAAGAATCTCAATTGGACCTATCGAAATATCAGTAGGTGATTCTTCTAATTCCTCCCCCTCACCATGATATAGCTCTTTGAAATATGAATTCTTTCCCTATAAGCAATATCAGATGAGAAAAAATAACTCATGTCCTCAAAGAAGGTAACATTCATAGTGACATATTACTTTCTGGCCGGTGGATGGAAGCACTTGTACCCTTTCTAATAACCTCTATAACCAACAAACACACACTTAATTGCTCGGGCATTAACTTAGACCTCTGATTTTTAGGAACATGTACAAAAGCAATATAACTAAATATACAGGCAAGAAGATTATGAAATGATGACAAGGATACATGAGATATGAGAAACTCGAATGGGATTTATCCATGAAGAACACTAGATGAGAGATGATTCATGAGATTGGCAGAAGCTTGTACAACATCGTTCCAAAGATATTTTGACATATGAGCACTAAATAGGAGCTCATAAGTCATATCAAGTAAGTGACGATTTTTTATTTCGATCATCCCATTTTGTTATGATGTTTGTGGGAAAATAGTTTGGTGAACAATCTCATATGTTTGGAAATTTTTTTGAAAAATACGATTAACATATTCTCCCCTATTGTTAGAACGTAGGATTCTAATGATGTCGTTGTATTGTGTTTGAACAAGGGTACGAAAAGTTTGAAAAGTTGAAAAAACTTCATCTTTGATTTTAAGAAGAGTAACCCATGAAAATCTTGTACAGTTATCAATAAACTACACAAAATATCTCATGCCTAATACAGTGGACTCTCTGGACGATCCCCAAACATTAAAATGAATTAATTCAAAAAGAATAGTACTTTTATTAGAAATACTAGGAGAATAAGTAATATGATGGTTTTTGGCCAAAACACATATCTTACAACGTAAAATAGGCTCACTAACACTAATAAACAAAGTAGGAATAGATTTTATCATAAGACTAAAAGATAGATGCCCTAAGCGGCAATGCCACAATCAAATTTCACTTAGCTTGTCAAAACTTGAAGTTAAGGCTGTGTAGAACTTTGCTCCTGGTTTCTCCCCTACATAGTTCTGATCCAAACAGAACAATCTTCCCCTCAGATACCCTCGACCAATTATTTTCTTGGTAAGAAGATCCTAAAAAATCACATGCATAGGATAAAAGGTTACAAAATATTTAGATTGAGTATTCAACTGTGAAGCAGATATTAAGTGATGAGATAAGTCAAGCATATATAAAACATTATGGAGTTGTAAAGTTGGAGTGATACAGACTGATTCCTTCCCTAAGACAAGAAAAGCCTCACTGTTAGCATTCGTAACATAAGACACTGGTGGAGAAGATAACTCAGTAAAATAATATTTATCATAATTCATATGATTAGACGCACTAGAATCAATAATCTAAGTATTACCAACAAAGTGAGAAACGTTTAAGGCCATACTAATCTTACCACGACCAGCTATTGAAACTATAGGAGTACCACCAAACAGTTTATAGAAATCTGGTTCTTGGACTACTTGCATCGCAACTGCTTTTGCTCTAGGTTGATAATTTTGCCTTTTAGGTTCAAGTGTGAGTTCAGTTTCCAACAAGTCTCTCGAAGATGCGTAGCTTCATTACAAGAGCATTGAGGACGAGGGCAGTTAGCAAAGCTTGGTGGAGGTCCTTGCTGATGAAGTGGAACTGAATTCTGCTGTTGGAGGAAATGTGCTTTTATTTGGCTTGAATGGCTAGGCTAGATATTTCAACTTAGGCCTGATTAAGACTTTCTTGCTGAGATTTGTCCTTACGGATGTATGTAAAAGTTGTAGTCAAGTTCGGAGGGTCTAACATTCAGAGCAATTCGCCCTTGGCGCTATTATGTTTTGTATCAAGTCCTCTCAAGAATGCATGTACTTGCTCAAGATCTTTCTCTTTCTGGTACCATAAATGGTCCTCCGAATTTTTAATTTTGCACGGATGCTTTGGATCAATTTTAGCCCATACATTCTTTAGCTTGGTAAACAACACAGATACTGGTTATCCATTCTGCTGCATGCCGATAGTTTTGCACATCAATTCATGAACTTGAATAATTTCATACTCATTTGTATAGAGATCTCCTAGAGTATTCCATATGGCCTCAGCGGTTTTACACTCCTCCATCATCTGTAGTACATCATCAGTTATGGCTCTGAAAAAAATTGACATTACAAAGCCATCAGCATCTTTTCACTTAGTATAGGCCTTCACATCATTTTGATGAGGAGCCTTGATTGATCCAGTCACATGCCCCATTTATGCATCCCACGAAGATAAACGGATATAATCCTTTTTCACGTTCAGAAATTGGTAGCATTGAGTTTGATACCCCCGAAAGAGCCACATTTTGAACTCTTGATAGAGACTTCAAATTTTGGAATTTTATTAGTCTTACAACTCTAATTTTCTCTTGAATCTTCCATTGAAACAGACAATAATAATGTGCAGCGGAATAAAAAAAAATTTGCTGACTGGGCCTTTGACTAGGCTACTGACTGTTGACTAGGCTGAGGGCTGAAAAATATATTGGGCCTTTGACTTGGGCTAGGGCTTAAAGGGTAAACCAAACCAGAGGAGAATTTGATACTAAAATTAGCCTTAGACTTGAAATTAGAGCACCAGAGAAGCAGCAGAGGACGAATAGAGGCTTGAAGACAGCGACGGCGACCGTGCAGTACGAGCGGCCCGACATGTTTGAGCGGAATGCGGGCAGTGTGTAGAGCAAAACTAGCAGCACGGATCGATCTACCACTGTGCCAGTTCTGGGTGGGCTCAGACGGCAGAGATGGAGGTGCTGGATTGGTGACTGATGGACTAGTGTCTTTGTTGAGATAGGCCGAGTGATAAGCAGCGCTGGCTGAGGGACAAGCTGCTTACGTGGCTGAAGAGTGAACGGCGCTGCTAGAATTGTAGATTGTGAATGGAGCGCGACGGAGAGGATGACAGAGGACGGCGCAAAGACTGGCGAACTGCGCTGTGCTAGAAGGATGATAGCGGACGACACTGATAGCGCTACGCTTGAATTACAGATTGTGAATGGAAAATGCTGACTAAGAGAGGCGGCGGCAGAGATAATGGTAGTGGGAGCTGACTGATGAAGCTGAAAGAAGGATATTTTTTTTGCTGCTCTGATACCAAGTTAAATATAATGTGAATGAAATATATTTTTTATTAATTCGTACCTGACAATGGAAGTATATATAAAAAATAAATTAAAAGAGTCATAAATAAACTAGAATCATGTACAAATTAGAGCTCTATTATAGATAGACAAATATTAATTATAATATGTTATACACTAACTACATGACTTACGTTAAGACTTATAGAATATGTAATGCATTTTTTAGCGAGGATATATAAATTTTTTCCAATTATATAAATATAAATGAAATGTTGAAGACTTTTAAGAAGATTGAAGCCAACGTTACGATCTCGTGTACAATTCATAGATTCTAATATCAAGTCATACAATTAAAAATGTGTTCTTTATTCTCTTTGTTTTGAACAAGTATTATTTCTTCCTTTTAAAATTGAAAAAGCAGTCAGTTACTCATCTAAATTAGAATCTAAAACCCGCTTTTTAATTCGTAATTAAAGACCGAAAAAAAAAAAAAAAAGAGGAATAAAACTTTTTCAATTCTAAAAAAATTAAACACAATTGTTGAAGCAAAGAGACGACTAAATAAAAAAAATTCATAGCCTAAATAACTTTTGAGACTTGCGACTCTTTTTTCCCCCTAAATTATAGTTGTCAAAAGAGGAATATTAGTGAAATCATATGCCTAATTTGATAATAGGCATAGGTTATGATCTCTAAAGCGCAGTTGTAATAATTAGGGGTATCAATTGTATCGTGTTAGTCGTGTTCGTGTCGTGTTTGTTCGTGTTATTCGTGTCTTGTTTTCGTATTGGTTGGCACATTAAAAAAATTATTTGAATTTTTTTTTTTGTGTTACTTATTTATAATAGTAAGAAATAACAAAACCTTTAAGAACATAAAAAAATTATTGATCAATTCTTACTAAAAAAAATTTGTGTCGTGTCGTGTTCGAATTGTGCTATCATATCGTGTCAAAAATTGACACCCCACACAATGGAAACACGTACATCTTTATCTTCATATATTTCGCACGTTGAACATGTACAATTATATGGTTTCAACAATTAAATAATAATAATAATAAGATGAATATACGGTGTCAAAATCTCAAAACCAAGAGCGGAAGAGAGTTTTGGCCCACAAAATTAAACATATACATACGTGGATGCACTGAAGTCTTTCAAAAAAATTGTATACTTTCTTTTCTACCAAATACCTAGCAACAGAGCTAGGGTTTTGGTAATGTTTTTTCTTGAATATTGAATTTGGTGAGAGTGTAGTGTCGAACACGGCAGCACAAAAGAAGAGTTGAGATATATATTTTAATGGGTCCAAAAGTAGGCACCGTCTTTTATTGAAATAGATGACGATTGGACAAATTACTGGTTTATGCTTCTTTTATACACCCTTAATTGCTTTTAATTTTCCATTTTGCCTCTAAGAAAGAAAATTTATTTTTCCTTTTACCCTTCTTTTGTTCTGAGATTTATTTTTATTGTCTTTTTTTCGATCATAATTACTCTTACTTTAACTTAAGGAGAATGAGGAAACTTTTTAAAAGTTACCACTTTAAATTACAAACTATGTCTCATATGATGATCGAACTCACGACTTTTTGTTCTCACTTCAAGAGATTATATGTTTTCAAAATATGTTGGTTATTAAGTTAATTTTCTACAAATCTACAAAGTTTACGTCGTTTGTAAATTCGTTAACAAACAACTAACTCTAATAACATATTAAAAGTTATTACTTATTGGGACACCAACTTTTATTATTAAAAGTTTAAATTATACGTAAATGAACTAACAATATATTATTTTATACATTTAATGTATATGCCAATAATTTTATTAAAATTATCGAAGATAACACAATCTATCTAAAATAAAAATAAAAACTAAAAGTTTGCAAAATATTTTACAAATTTATAGCTAATAAACTTCATTATGGTTCTTTGGGCATGCACAAAAAGTTTAAATTTTGTGTCTTCGTTATGAATACGTAATTTTGTGTGGTATAAAAGATCTCATATTAAACAAACGGTATTAAGAGAAAACAATACAAACTCATCGTTAGGGATTCTGCGTGGTTTATTCAACACAAACTAGTGTTATTAAGTATTAACCAGATTCTTATCAATTATCACAACGAGGTTAAGGCAAAAAAATAATAATAAAATAATTTGAATATATATATTACAGACAATATTACTGGATGACTTGATCATGATATGGACTCTTTAACTGCTTTAATTGGTCACTTTTATCGAAGTTTTTCTATGGGGTTTGAATCTTGACTTTTTTTTTTTTTTACATATTATCTTCCAAACTATTCCCAATTAAATGCTATTATATCGTACTAAAGTCAAAACATATATATATTAAACCTTCATAAATTTATTTTTTCAATGACTAGAATATATATAATATATATATATATATATATATATATATATATATATATATATATATATATATATATGTAATCATAAATACTTTATGGAATTATCAAAATAGAACCGTAACTTAAGGGGGAAAAAAAATCGAATTTTTATAAATTCAAAGAAACGGTAATGAAAAGTAAAGAAAAATAAAACAGATGAAATGTTATTGCGGCCCGTAAAACAAAAATGTCAATAAGTGTCTGGTGAGTGGTAGAGTTTTGAACAGATATAGAAAATATTAAAATGGATAAAATTAACAGATTATTTAACCAAAATACAAAATTTAAATAAAATATATAACGTGATTCACTAAAAATACCTTTAAATTCATTTACAGCTAGAAAAAAAAAGGGGCAACAAATGCTATCAAAAAAAGACAATATTGTCTTCCGAGTTGGTATTGTTGTAACCAAAGAAAGAGCATTTGTCAACATCAATACGAAAATTCTCTTTTCGAATTTAAGAAAAACCAAAGACAAAGTTTATTTCTAGTAAATTTTTTTTTTCCTTCAGCGACAATAATACAAGAATATATGTCCTCATCTTCTTTTTTTCTTCCTAAGAAATTATTCCTCTCTTTAATATATTAAATTATATTTTACTTATATATATATATATATATTTTAGATATCCGGGTATTTTATATTCTAAATTTGTCCATTATATGATTTGCAAATCCATGACATATTTGAAATTATTTATTTAATTTTACTTAAAGCATAAAAAAAAAAAAAAAAAAAAGATAATTGTCTTTTAGATCATATTACAACAATCACTAAATCCTTCTCTTGTGTTGCACTTTCGTTTCATCAAGGTTTGCCAATTGATTAATGACAATATTACATTCCAAAAAAAAACCTAAATTAAGTCTCCTTAAAACTCATGATAACAAAAATAAAATTATTATCCTAATTTGAAGGAATATAAGTTAGTTATAAATTTTAAAAAATCTACGTTATGTTTGTTATTTTCCCAAAAAGAAACTAATTAAATATTGTTATATTCTCAAAGCAGAAAAAAAAAATTATAATATTATGGTCACAGTGACGAGTTGCGATGAGAAGGAAAATGTTCTAGTAGTTGATATATCTTTCTTTCTTTTTTCCCTCGAAAGAAAGGATCTAAAATTAGGCCATATTTTTAAGAAAAAAACAAGAATGTGATATTGTTGAACAACGATATTAATAATATTAAAATGGTGTTTTACATGTAACATAATTTTATCTTAATTGAAATTACTTATTTGAGATTGAGAGAATTATCAATAATGTTTTTATACATGTATCACTCATCTATAATTATTAGCTCTACGCACTAAAATATTTACAATTCAACAATTTAACTTATTGTAATTTGAAAACAGGAACTCCCAACTATGATACAATGCTGGAAGCTATTGGAAAATCAATCTTCTTAAAAATTTAGGTTGTTAGAAGAATAACTAACAATAATTTTATACATCTATCAGTTAGATTAAATATTTTACAAAGAAAAAAAAGTAAGGGTCTCCCTAAATAAATTTGTACATAATTGAAAGGAAAAAAAAAAAAAAAAGACCCAATAGAAAAATTAAAATTGCACCACATTATATAAGTGATATTAATTTAAGTGGCGTTTGGTTCACTGAATGTAAAAATAATAAAAATGATAATTGTAATAAAATTAAATGTAAAGGAAACAATTTTACTATTACAATGTTTGTTTAAGCAGTGTAATCGAAATAAATAATAACATTAAAATAAAGATTATAAAATTACAAATGAAGTAAAATTAAAAAAATAAACTTTTTTTATTACTAAAAGAGATAGAATGAGCAAAAAAATCATAAATGATTATACAAATTGTGAAAAAAATAGAGTGTTATAGCATATTCTTAAGAGCTACAGGCGCAATAAGGATTATTGCTACTGCTGTAATCCATTTATATTTCATTACCAAAAACAATCGAACCAAATACGATAATATTTTGAATAATTTTTATTACGATTATGATTAATGTCAACCAACTTATAATTGACATAGACTTTTACAAGATGGATGCGTCTGAAAAATAAATTTCAAATGATATTATATCTCCAAAGAAATATATTTTAATTAATTTTAATAATCAAGGTAGATACGGTATGTAATACATTTTTGGTCAAATGGTGTGTACACTTTGACTAGAACCAATAATTAAAATAATAAAATAATAATGTAAAGGCATGATTTAACAAGCCCTACAGTTTAGACATTATTGGTCAGAGAAAAGTTTTTTTTTGTTTTTATTTTTATAATTTGGTCTGAGAGGCTTGCACATACACAGAGGAATAAATATAAAGCAGCTGCTGGAGAATAATCAGGTCTGGTCTGATCTGATCTGATATTTATATATCTCGTCGTACTAAGTGAAAGGCAGAGAGATATATATAGATACAGTTAGCTTCTCTAAATTAAATTGCTTAAGATCGATCGATCATTTAGAAATCAAATTATGAAAGGGTCGTCTGAGAAATCAAATTATAAATTAGGAGTGAGGTCGTATCAGAAATCAGAATATCCACGCCTGCGTTGGACTCCTCAACTTCACCAACACTTTGTTGAAGCTGTTCAAAGCCTCGGTGGTAAATACAGTATGTTAGATTAATTCTTTGTTATCTTCAGCTACTTAAATTAATTACTCTTTTTTTTTCTTTCCTTTTTTTCTTTTTTCCTTTACTAATTTAAACTAATTATTCAATATATATGACCAAGTATTACCTGCAGATTAAGCAAATCATGTATTAATCTTTATTAAATAATTTATTTTCTCCATATAATAGATATATAATTAAATAAAGGAAGAGCTGGAATTTATTTTATATGAATATGGAGTACTTTTAATTAGAATTAACTCAATATAATATTTGATATTGCTGCAGATGCAACTCCAAAGCGCATTTTGCAGACCATGTGTGTAGAGGGGCTGAAAATTTCTCATATCAAGAGCCATCTTCAGGTTCATTAATTTTTTTTCATACAACTCAATTTTACACACTCGTAAATGGAACTTGAATCCAAAACTTTTACATAATCAAATGGACTTCATTAATTAACAATTAGACATCATATCTAGAATTAATTTAGTCTGTATTTTCATGTTACTCAAAACCATCACGGACTACTCATGAAAATAATGTGTTACGTAAGTTTAATTGGAAAACATGTGCAATTTGGTTGATTGGAAGGTACTATGAATGTTTTTCTTTCATCTTTAATTAAAGACCCTAATCACCTTTAGATAGTACAAGTTGATTTGGGGCTTGATATATAATAGCGTGAAATGATGGCTTTTAATCATTGAATTCATGCCAAAACAACGTGTTATATATAGAGTGTACATATTTATTTTATATACACTTTAACTTATAAATTATGTACAGCGATATGTTTAATTTAAGACCAATTTAATAATTATACACATATTTAATCCCGAACTCATTATTCATCTTTCATCTTTAAGATGATATTGTTAATCTTATTATTGCTACATGCTTTAAACTATATTAACACACTTTATTATAGTTTCAAATGCGACTAAAGATACTAATTTTAATTATCATCAATGGTATAACTGAGTATATAATAATAAAGGGGAAAGAGCTAGCTAGGTAAAGGATAATATATTACTTGGTCCTTTATTTTTATTTTTGAAATAACAATTGATTTAATAATAAAAAAATGACCATTTTTCAAACTATTTAATTAGTTCATGCATGCATCATTAATAACTGAATATTATAATGATCAGTTAGGTAAGGACGCAATGCGAGATATAGGTTGCTTCGATTATTAACAAAATTAATTAAAACAAAAGTAACATTCTTTTACAAGGAAAAAAGAAAAAGACAAGTTAAAAGCGTTGGGTATTAATTGCTTGGGACTGTGTGTGGCTTGAAGTAGAGAAGGAAAACTATTTTCTGACGACACTTCATTTGCAAAGGCAAACCATAAGCTTATTAGGAGGCTGCAGTATTCTTCCTGATTTATTCTCTCCGATTTTTTTTTTTTTATATATATAGTTACATTGATGTAGGGTTAAGATTTAAACTTAGATCTTTGACCATCACAGCCTTACCAGCTTGGAGGCTAAATATGCATGATTTGTACTTTAAATTGAAGGTAATATGATTATCGAAAGAAAAAAAAAATTTTGAAGGGTAATATAATTCGATACAAACTAATTATTTTTCTAAAATAGACATAGAAGGTTTCTAATATAGCGTGTCTGCGCGTGATCAGATTTTAAAAAAATATAGCAAGTGATCTAGGAAACAGATTATATTAAGATGCAAAATAGTTTAAAGGTTTAATTGTATAGGATAATTTATCTTTATAGTTTATTTTTTTTATAATATAAATAAATATTTTTTTTTTTAGTATTAGAAGAAAATTAATATATATTCTTTTATTGAGAGAGTTAAAAATAAAATTAATTAAATAACTTAATTATTTAATTATTTATATACCTAGAGGTAATTTAATGGGTATGTAAATAAAAAAAATTTTATTTATGTTAAAAGAAAAGTAAGAAAATAATCTTAAATAACTTACACCAAAACTTATAACAATCAAATTATGTCTAATATTGAATGGATCCAACTCTAAAAAATGCATGTAAAAAAGTGTGGTTAAATTTATAAGAAAAAATTAATATTTTTTTTTGCCAACTAAAATGCCCAATATTAGACATGTGCTATTAAATTTTAGTGAGCACGATTACAGCGGTCTCTTAGATTATGTCATTTATATTATTTGATTCTTTAGATTATAAATAATATTATTTGGTCCCTTAGTTTTATAAAAAAATGAATCAATTAAGAAAAAATACATGATTTTAATGAACTTTTAATTAAAATATTACTTTTTTAAATTAATATTTTAATATAAAAATATTAAAATAATATATTTATTCTTAATTAGCCTCTTAAAAAATATTAAAATAATATATTTTGTTCTTAATTTTCCTTTTTTTTTTTTAAATTAAAAGATCAAATAAAACTACTTATAATCTAAGAGACAAATAACCAAATACGATACACCGGTATAATATTTTTTTTATTTTAATATTACTTGCATCATACATTTTTTTAAAGCCGAAAATAGGCTTACATACATAATAGTACATTTCTTTCTTTATATGTTGAGCTCTAAAATGAATATGTAATATTTATGTATTTTATGTGTGTGTTATAGATGTACAGAAGCATGAAGCCTGATGACAAATGGAAGAATATCCTTGAGCCATGGAACTACAAGTACATTGATCATGATTATGAAGATCTTAGATCATCCTTCTCCAATTTCTCTACTCAAAGGTATGTGATATATATATGTTAAAATTTACTGAAATACTAACTCAACTAAGAGTTTAAATTAATAAAAGAAGGGTTAATATTACTGATATATAAAAGAGTTAATATTACTAATATATATATATAATATATATATCACTTTTTTTAAGCTTTTAGGTATCATGTAAGATAAATACTTATAATTTAATAATTAAAATTATTAAACTTTAAATACCTATAACTTTAATATCATATTAAAAGTTATATATATATATATATATATATATATACAATTTCCTCTTCTTTCTTTTTCTAAAATTATCGAAACCAGTAAAACCTACACAAAAAAGGAAAAAAGAAAAAATAAAGATCTTATAATTCATCAAAATATACAAATTAGTACTCTATTTTTAATGTATAAACAAAATTTTCTAATTTTTTAAAAGTTTTAACAAACTCCAATTGTTCTCTTTTTCAAGGATAAACTATGAATTTTAAAGAAAAAACACCCAAAAAAAAAATGGGTAAGAAAAAACAATTATAAAAAAAAAATTCAAAATGGGAATCTTAAAAATACAAAAAAATAATAATAATTTATATTTGCAACGAAATTTTTTTAATGAAGTCGTCTAAAGAATTGGAATTTTGGGGGAAAAAATATGTATACTTTTTTTCATTCCATATAAATCGAATGTTTTATTTTATTTTTAAATTCTATATTTACTCTTGAAAAAGAAAAAAACTACTTAAAATTTTAAAGAATTAGAGAATTTTATGTGTTTTTAAAAGATACCTTTTACATAATTAGAGGACTTGTAAATACCTAAACCAAAATATAATTGGCTAATATCTTTCGCAAATTCAAGTAAATTGAAAAATGGATCCTTAACCAGTTAACCTCTCGAAACTTAAAGCATTAGAATAATAGATCTCAAGTATTGAGGAGAACTGAAAATATCTAAATGCATTTGGTCGGCAAGTTATGCTGAAGTTCTCTACATGTGATGGGTTCTAGACTGAATTGGATAGTTTTTGAATGTCCATTAAGTAAATTTTGATAGATTCACAGCCATTGAATATCGAAAAAAGTATCTCTCTTAAATTTGATCATTTTTGTTATTTGTTACTTTAGATTATAAATGTTATCATTTAATCTCATGTAGACCAATTAAAGATAATATATTTTATTTTAATAATTTTTCTACTAAAATAACATGACTAAAAGTTCTTCAAAAAATTTTCATTTTAATGTTTTTTGATTTCCCATAATTTTATTTTAATATTTAATTTTAAAAAAATTAAAAAATATATTTAAGTAACTTTATGTTATAATATTATTATTGTTGATTTTTTCTTACATAATTTCACATTAAATTTTAATTTCAACATTGCTAAATGCTCGGGTAGTAATTACTTTTTAGAAAAATATTTAAAATAATATAATTTTTTCTTCTTTTTCAAATAACTAAATAATACTCTTTTAAATTTAAGAAATTAAATGACATAAATCACCCAACTTAATCTAAAAAACTTTTACACCAACTCACCCTAAATATTTTGATTAATATGAAGTGGAGATGATGATGATAATAATAATAATAATAGGGTACAGAGAAAAAGATGAGATCCGAAAATTTTAACATTGACTCGTACATGGCCTCCTTTACTTGCTAAAAACAAAAAAGTGGTCTCCGTGATTGTACAGGTCTTTTGGAAAAGAGTTAATGTCTACGAGGAGGGATTTAGATCATAAAACATATACTCAGGACAGAATGGGGCTTCTCCAAATAGAGGAAGAAGCCAGTGAGAATCAGGTACATTTTTTTTTTCTTTTTCCTATGCTTATATATAAATAAAAATAGAGTTCAATTAAGAGTACAAGGGCTTACAAGAATATAAGCATAAAGATTTTATAGCTTTCTATGCACCCTCCAAAAAAAATAGACTTTTAGAATGAAATACCAGCATCAATTTGTCCTTGAAGAATTAGCCCTTAGCTGCTGCTTATTCTTTTTTATTTTATTTTGGATAAAATAACAAATATATTACAAACTATTGTAAAAATTGCAAACATATCATCTACAAACTAAAATTTATTGGTAAAAATAGTACTCAGATATAATTAGTAATACAAGTCTACATCCCAACTTTTTATTATTGGTAAAAATTTATCATCAAATCTTTTATTAGATGTACAAATTTATCAAAAATTTTCTTATTAGTTATACAAATCAACCACTAAAAATAACAAAAAATATAACAGTGGCATATTTTTGTACCATTAGTTATACTTAAGGACTATTTTTGTCACTCGATAAAATTAGATGACATGTTTACAATTTTTGCGATATTTTGATGATATAGTTGTTAGTTTACCATTTTATTTATTTATTTATTTATTTTTCATATGCTTGATCCATCACTGAACAATAATTTACCACCGGTAGCAATAACTTGTTGGATGATATTTGAGTAAATGCTCATGTTTAGAGTTTGAGTATTTTCCTACATGGTGGTAGCAATAACTTGTTGGATGATATTTGAGTAAAGGCTCATATTTAGAGTTTGTGTCTTTTCCTACACGGTGAAACGCGGAATTAGTTCTATATTATTTTTTAAAATGAACAATTTTGTCATCTTTTGTATAGACTTAATGGATCCTAAATTTTTTAAGAAATAATCAAATAAATTATAATAATAATTTTCCGTCTAAATAAGATAGAAGGATACGTATGAGAGATGCATGATCTTCTTTTTAATGAGAATTAGATAAATTTTATCTATTTTGGTGCTAAGGAAAGCCATATTATTCTTAAATTCTATCATTTCTCTTTGTATGGGACTTAATTAGCTCAACCTAATAATTACAAGTTTAGAATAAATATTTTGCAATAATTAGAGTTTGGATCTTAAATGAAATATATAATATGTATATGATCAAGTTGTTCAAGTTTGTCTACAACGATCTTGACGTCTTGGAATTACTTGTGATTCAGATAGTAAGACTCTCAATTCTCCTACCAGTAACCTAAGTTCAAATCACATCCGAGTGATGTGAGTGTGTTTCTCTAATTAATAAAAAAAAATACGACTTTAATGCCATTTTTTTAAATTATATCAAAAAAAAAAAAAAAGTTGGTCACAAAACAGAATTTTTAGCTTAAGCTATATATTAAGCTTTTAGAGAATTTTTTTTTTAAAAACCCTTCGTAGCACGCTTTTAGAGAATTTGTTAATCACCAAATCGTAACAATTATTTGGGTTAGTCTTATATGCATGTTAGTAATTTTTGAGTCTGGTCCTTGTGTTATCTTTGCAGGATAGGTCACTCACATTCTTGTTTAAAGGCAACGATGCAAAAGAAGAGACTGATGGGCTAAATGAATCTTGTGAGCTTTCGCTATCCTTCAGTAGTACCATCATTACACCAAATATTCAAAATGCACAAGATTATAAAGGATTGTGTCCAACCGATAATCTCAGTAACATTTCTCCATCTAGTTCTACAGATAATTTCATGAGTTGCTTTCCAGATGTCCACTCTATTCCGAGCAATCAAATAAACTTGGACTTAACGATCTGAGCCCGCTTTTAGTTTTACCTTTACTAAAGTTAGATTAGTTAGACTTAGAGATGTCTGTGTTCCTTAACTTTATCGTATTTATCCGTTACATATATCTCTTGGGGAAAATAAAGAATGAACAATTAGATTTTTCGTTAAAGTAGAAGAGATTAATATAGATCGAAAGTCTCTATTTCTTTGACTAATCCTTTTCATTTCTTAAATTTATTGTATTTTTTTTTAGTGCGAACATTTTTATAGCTTTGAACAAATGAGGTTAAACTTTCTCTTCGAACATGTCCAGAATTCGAACCTGAAATGCACCCTTTTTCGTATATTTAAAATAAAATAAAAATATTACTAAAATTTTGACACTATATACGTTTTATTTTCTTTTTGGAAGTTGGAACCCATAACCAAATTAAACAATACTTAGCAGTTAGCTGACACGATATTCTTTTGGCTTTTCTATTTATGATATTATTTATTAAAATCTAGTTATCTAATAAATACTATGCGAACCCTTTTCTTAACCTGGAAACCTAGAACTGATATTAAGAGGAGGAAGAAAAAAAAGGAAAAAAGAAAAAAATCAATAACGAATTGAGAAGCAAACAAAATAAGGTCAACATGCTCTCAGAAAAATAAAAATTAATAAAAGAGGATCTACATGCACGGCACTTTGGTCTAAGTCTTACCAATATGGGGCTTGATAAGCATGCAAAGTTTTACTATAAAATGTAAATAATGTTTGAAAAGTTCTAACGCCACTCACATTTTTTTACAAGAGCGCTTCTGAAGGTAGACACAAATACAATATTAAATTTCGAACTGTGACTTCCATACACCAAAATGAACAAAGATCCTGCATTATATCATGAGAAAAGAACTATACCACATTTCATATTCACATTTAATAGATCTTGCTCAGCCTTTATCTATAGCCCTTAATAACATGTATATACCAATTCACAAGATCAGGATAAAGTAGAGAACAATTAGTTATAGTGAGTAGATGCAACAAGGGATGGAGGAAGTGAGCCATTACATTGATGCGGATACCTCAGAAACTGTTGCCTTTTTCTATTCTATACATCTTGTTTAGATCTTTCATTGCCTCTTTGTCAATGTCTTCTTCAATCCTCTACAAATCTTTCGAAACCACATCAAGTTCATGACAGTTAGCACGGCTGGCACCATAAATACCAGAAATTGCCCAAAGGCGTGCAATTGTCTAACCTGTTATAAAATAAAATAATAATCTGTCAACGTTTAGCAGGCTGCCGAGTAATGGTTTGTGCATAAAAGGGGGGTGGGTTCGGGGGAAGGTATTACTTTTTAGATAAGGCTATTAATCACAATAGTCAACAAGAGTTATAATTGCTCGTCCCAAAAAAAAAGGTCACAATTACAAAGAACAAAGCCAACACATCCTATATTTGTTTTTGATTGTCCCATTCAAGAAATTAAATTATTCACTTCTTTTTTTACTTTATAATCATTAAATGCGTAGGAACATATGGGTATTGAAACTTCTCTGCCCATTCTCTAGAAGGGCAATGTCAAGCTGTGATGGCGGGATCGCATATCCTCTTCATTTGAGAACATTATACTTTATACATGCATATAACTACACTATACTATACTACTCATAAATGTATTGAACATTATATATATGCATATATGTATGCTCTATATGCGTAGATGTGCAAATATACAGTGTTACCTCATCATAGTGCAAGTAGACATGATAAAAGAGGTAAATGAACAGGAGTATTCTGGCAACCTGCATATTAATCAGTACAATCATCTCTAAGAATCAAGTGAAATCAAATCCAGGATTATGAATAGATAAAAGCATGGTAGATCACAAGGATCGTATAATATATCCAACTCACCAGCCAAGAAATGAATATAACAACCCCATTCATGACATATGCTCTAGACCGCTTTAGACCAGCTGTGTCAAGATACC
The DNA here is from genome assembly GCA_029378325.1 of Elaeagnus macrophylla. Lineage (NCBI taxonomy): Eukaryota > Viridiplantae > Streptophyta > Magnoliopsida > Rosales > Elaeagnaceae > Elaeagnus > Elaeagnus macrophylla. The sequence continues at coordinate 12,643,973 of CM055646.1, forward strand.
TTCACAAACACATTTAAATTACATAAAATATTGAAGAACTTATAGCATCTCACAAGAGTGAGTAATAAAAAGATATTACCATCTCAAGTTGATGCCAGGAGTAGTTGTCTCAGAGATCAAAACCATGTAGGTATATAGTTGCCCCTCTCCACTCATGATAGCATATGCTATTGCTGTTGCAGAAACTAGATGATGAGTTACCTGAAACGTTAACCTATTGATATATCAATTTCTAGCTCATTCAGATGTTCAATTAACTTTAATGACAAAAATGAAAAACAAACTAACAAACCAATCTGACAGAAGCTCGTCCCTGATTCCAACCAACTAGTTCTTTCTTTGGTCAAACCAACTAGTTTTCGTTGTATCAAGTAAACATGTTGTGTGCAATTAAGACTGGAAAAATATACTTACATATTCCATTCCACCTAGAGAAGGATAAAACCAACAGATCATCCCAATGTCAGAAAGAAAATAACCAAGTGAAACCTGTCAGGTTTAACATGTAGGAACTCCTTATCAGGTAAACTGGTAAAGCACATGAAAAAGGGTAGCATGTCTTCAGGAAATATCACTTTTCAAGATTGAGTAATTACTAAAGGATAATTTTTTACTTTGGAAATAATTACTAAGGGATAATAGTTTCAAACAGGAAATTTAAAAGAGGAATGAAGGCAAAAGTGCACTACGTTGAATTTTGGTTATAGAAAATGTACTTAGCTCCAAGTCAAACCTAACAGCAGACAAAAGAGTAACCTCTAGGAAAATGATCGTTAAGACCAATGCATCCCTAACCAAAAAGCTAATGCATTCTTAATTCTTTAATACACAATCTAGGGAAATCATTGATCTATGGTTGGAGACAGATTTAAATAACAGGAACATAAACAGCAGCAAAGTAGAGAGGAGTGAGTGGCAACATGCTCATAAATCAGAAACTGCATTCCATATGTAAATATTGAAGCTTTAGAGGCTTCTCTTGGAGAATCTGTAATAATGGGGGCAAATTTAAACATTATAGGAGAATGTAAGCTGGATAACGAAGAACCAATAGTTACTGTGAAATCCCAAGCTTAGTTATCTTCATGTCCAGCTAGGTGGAGTAAGCCAGCAGCTGCCACACTCTAAGATTGAACAGACTGGGCCTCACTCAGTGCAACGGTAGTGACATGAGGCCCATGTCGTTGGAATGCATAGCTAGGGTGGGGTAGGACAACATTTATCTTTCACCTAACCACCCAAGTCAGTTTTCTCTACTCATTACACATTCGCAGCATCTATTAAGTCACTTGAACTTCTTTTATAAGAAAGGTAAACCACCCGAACTATTAGAACTTGAAAACTGTTTGTCAAAGATAGCATCCCTATTAAAGCAAAAAAGTAATAATGTAATATGTTCATATACCTAAGCTACTGAGTTTCTTTTTGAGAAAGAAAGAAACTTCAGGAAGAAATTAGATAGTTTGCTATTAACAAATATTCATTGTTGAAAAAAAATTCTCTCTTAAAAGAACAGACCAGAGCACTTCAAACAACATGAAGATTCCTTCAAGATTAAAAAACAACTTAATGAATTCCTAATTCAGGAAAGAGTCAGGCCAAGGAAAATTAAACATTTTAGGCATCCTTACCCCCAGTGTAAACATTGAAAGTGGAGAACGTTGCAACGTAACAAGGCCAACAACATGGTCGTCCGAAAATAGATCTGACCAAAAAACAAGATACAATGACATGGCTGTGATGAAAATGGCATGAACAGTTGATATAGCCCTGCAAAGATAGATGAAAATATAAAAATAATTTTTCTACAAAAACAAGTTAAAAAGAATCCACAGTTTCTGGGAACAAGTGAAATCACCGGTTACCCCACTCAATGCTTTGAATCTTGGAAAGGCTACAATAGCTCTTAAAGTGAACAGAACTGAAGAACTGAGCAAGATCGTAAACCTAAACAGTGCGGGAAAAGTTAGGAAAGTAGAATTCATTATAATAGTCGGTTTTCCAATAATAATAGTAATAAAACAATTTCACATTATTCATGAACGATCATCCATTTTAACTGCAGCAACTAAGAGTAATGCTTATTTCTTAACATACCATTTTGCAAGCCAAAAAGCCACCAAGTATAGAGGTATATGGGACCAAAGAGTCCGCTAGTACATATTCCTTTAGCAGATTCCCAGCTCGGTCTTGGTATGATTTTATTGCCATAGTTGCTTCTTCAGAAAGAAACATTACAGCAACTTCCTCATGCAATATGTTTGATGGGAGGCTTTTCTGGTGATATGTGCTCTCTTACTCCCTGATTTCCCCCTTTACAATTCTTTTAAGAACATATATGTTGAAGAGTACACTGTATAACAATAAAAATAGCAATCCACTAGAGATTATATAAGCTGTCTTCCAAGAGAGCACTTCAGCAAACCATGGAATTACAGGGTTCTTAAAGTAGTCTTGCAAATTAAAAGTATTCACCAAAAATTCAAATCTACCACGATTGTTCAAAACTACCAATATCAAAACTCTTGATCCCTTTTCCCCCAATACATCAAATATAATTTCCAGAAATATCACCTTCCCCCAGGGGAGGGATGGAAAGGACAAAAAGAAAACTAAACTTTTAAGGAAAAAGTTTGATAACAAAAGATGAACCATGCACCCAAATAGAGATCAGTGAACATATGCAATATGCAGTATTTTTATGCTTCCCAGAAATTTACTAATTAAAATAGTGTCTTCTTTCCATTGTTGTTCTTATTTCTTAAAACATTAAAGTTTGATGATTGGAAATTCCAATAGCAATTTATCTTCTAGAAATTTGGAATTGAATTGAACCGCGATATTGTGCCTCCCCTGAAGAGACTTCAACCAATACAATATATAGGTCAATCAATAAAATAAGCCTAATGAAATTATAGTCTATTTGTCAGCCATCAGGGGTTAATCGTATTGATGTGAAGAATGAAAGTTTTCAGAATTCTTTTGGTTAATCTTAGTTATTGTAGTGCACAAAAATGCAAGGTATAAAATATCAGAGTAGCATCGGAGAAAGCTAATTCACACTGCACATTCCACCGCCCAACAAAAGAAAAGATAATTCTAGCCAAGAAGTGTCCACTTGGTAGGCCTAATGTAAGCTGCACTAAAAGAATCCTAAGTTCTCAGTCACAAGATTAAAATGTCACATAACCAACTCAAATGTGGTTATAAACGCAGTTTCTCATGAGATTAAACCCAAAGAGGATGTGCATGTTTTAATTTGTTAATCATTCTGCTGAATGCTTTCCCAAGGGCTCTATTCGTCTTAAAATACTCAATAGCCTAAGAGGCTTTAACTTTTCAGATTTAGTTCTTACCAACACAAGCAGCATCTCCACCATGATCCAGTTAAGTCTGACCAAGGCCTCAAATTTAATTATGTTTATGCAAACTCTAGCTTCAACCTAATCAAATTTCAAAATAAGACCAACAAAATGCAGCTACACCGCATGAGGATCAGCTTGAATCCCAATTAAAGTCCATTTCCCAGTTCCATAACTCCACTGTTGAGATACTATTCATCCAGTATTATAACTCGATTACTAGAACAATAAAATTTACATCATACCGTCATTCCACATTACTGACTGCCCAATATTTCTGAAAATAACAGTAACAGTTTGTACTGCCAAATCCAATAGATCTACTACAATAATTATATTTTTCTGAGCTTAACACTCCTGGATATTTATTCCTATTAATTTTTACCCTGTTTTATAAACGTTTACTTTCAATTGGTTCTTCAATACAGAACGATTATCTTTACTATTTATCTTTCTTTTTATCATATTCAGAATCCATACTAGAGAAACAAAAGAAAAAGTAACAAGAAATTAAGGAAATAGACCGCATTGGTGTTCCGTAAGCTAAGATTAGATGCCTCACAAACTAAGAGAAATATAGAACAGCATTCAACATGTTAATCATATTATCTATCAACAACAATTTCATAGCACGGCATGAAAGCATTTACGATGAAAAATTAAAATTATGAATCAATCATACAAACGAACGAGAAACCAGTTCGTGTTATGATAATAGGTTGAGGCATTTGTTTACCAGAAATGCGTAAAGAATGAGGAAGCTTCCGGAACAATCAATTACAAATCAATAGCTAGAAAGCAAGACGAAGAGAAGAAAAAGGAGGTGGTGATAATGGTATGAACATGTAGCACGCTTGTTGTGGCTGGTCATGGAAGGCAACGAACTACAAACCCCAAAAGGCCAAATAAAGACGAATAAACGTTTGGGGTATTTGAGAGGGCCTAAACTAGAGCTTAGCCAAAAGTATATGACTCATCCATCAGACCACGCAACTCAACACATGAAACTTCCAGACCCCAAAGCAAGGTACTTTTGAACAAACAAGCAAACAAATTTAACCAAAAAAAAAACAAAAGGTAAGGAAACCCATTCTCAATCATGCCATGTGCATTTTGCTATTTTTTTTAGGATTGTAATTTTGTCGATAGTGGTGTCGTGTATACATAAAATAGTGTATACATGAAATATTTTTTTTTTTTTTTTAATTTTTCTAATTGTAAGATGATTTAGTTATAAATTACATCCAATATCATTTATCAATATAAAAATAAAGTTTTGTATTTATAAAAGTAAAAAAAGCAACAAGAACTTGAAGGACAAACAAAATTGATTAATTATTATTAAACTTTGTATTTGTACCATGTTATCCAAAAAAACAAAAAAAAAAATTACCAAAGAATTGAACTCATATTTTACATTTACCTGCCTCACAAAATAATTATGGTGCAATTGGGTTAGAAGACTAGCCCTAATTTTTTCTTTTTAACTTCCTATTGGTGCAAACATGCAAAACACGGGTCATTTTGTTTTGTTAAAAATGAATCTAATGTTAAATTAAGTAAAAATTAAAAAAAAATTAAAAAAAAAAAAAATTACTTCTTTTTTTTTTTTTTTTTTTTTAAACTTATGTTTTTTACTTTAGATGTCAATATCCTTTTTTAGCAAATACCCCTTCATTGTTTGTGTGAGGTAAACATTTATTTTTTTTCTTTTCAAATCAGAAGTATAGATTTTATTAACAATAACCAAAAGGCATCGGAAGAGCATATGAAATCTGCTCAAACATTCTGAAAGATGATACAAAAGATTACTGTCATACTAGGCAGCTATAATATCATGTCATGATCACAAAATAAACACATTGCAGATTACAACACAAAATTATCAATGAAATATTTTCATGCTAAAAAGAGACTATGTTGTTCATTTTACTCGTAACTTTGTAAATGAACTAGCTCTACTACCTTTTGAGTATAGATGATCCGGTGATTGAAGAACATCTTCTTACATAAGAATCCCCATGAGGAGCTAAATCACACTCTTTTCAAATCTCTATAAAACCCTCCAAAAAAAGATGCTTTGCTAAAACGTGCAGAGAAAAGTTGCAAGATGCAACCTAGTAGAGCATTAAAAAAAATGAAGTAAACTTGTTGCCAATTCGAATATTAGTTAGAGTTTGTTAGTTGAATTGATAATAAAGAAGTTTTAATGATAGTCCAAATTTGAAGAAAAGATTTGATCGTAGTACTCGCCACTTAAAAACCTACAATGGCTTAATATATAATTAAACAATAACTTCAGTATAAAATGCTGTAAAACGTTAAACGTAGTCGCAGTTAGTGGGGAGAGTGGGCTAACTTTTTTTTTAATAGGGGGCTGGGCAAACTTGTGATGGTTTATTAGTTGTGTATAAGGCTTTATTTGGGTTTGAGGCTGCAGTGGTGTATTGTTTCTTTAAGAGTGATTCTACTTGCATCCCATATGGGATTCTTAATACATACTTTATGGGTATTTTTTCCTATTTTTATTTTGCCCTTAATGATATAAAAATTTATTTCTTTATCCAATTGTCTTATTTTTAAAATTTTTGAGTCAAAATTCATTATTTTTGAAAATAATTTTTACCAAAAATTTAATAATTTTATTTTCTTTTATCTTCTGAGTTATTTATTTATTTATTTTTTTAGTATTTAAATATTTTTTATTAATTTTGCTAGAATAAAGTTTATAAAAACTTTAAATTCCTTTATAAAAGTTTCTTTTGTTTTTATTTTTTCTAAGTATTTTAAATTTTCTTTTAAGATTTCGGTTTGTTCATGTGATAAAATTATTTTATTCATTTTTATTTCCATACATGTTAAAAACATTCCTATAAAGTCTTTATTAAATTCTTTGTTATTTTCTGTATTTCTGATCAAATTAATTAATTCTTTTAAGTTATTAATTTGTGTTTCTGTAAGCATTTTTATTTATGGTATAACCATGTTAGTTCTTTATTCCAATTATAGAGTACTTTATAGATTATTAGTTGTGTTATTTCCTTAGGTCTTTAGTTATTTCTTTAATCTGTAATATTAATTCAATTGTTTCTTCTTTATAATATTTTAAATAATTCAGTTTTCTTTTTGAATTCGGTTCAGGATACCTTATTTTATACATTCTGTTTATAGTTTTCTTTTTATTTTTTTTAATAACCTGGGATTTTAATTTCTCTTAATGGCTCTGATACCAACTATCGGCTGAATTTTAAAGCTTCAGTTGCTTATTACTTATCTCCCTATTTGTTCCTTAAATAAATAAAATTTTAAGATTAAATTATCAAATTCTTCTTTATTTACTTGTACAAATTTCTGTATAAAATAATTTTTTAATATTTTTCCTACAATATGGTCTATTAAAAATAATATACTGGAGACATAGTCTGTATAATAGTCTAGAAGGGTGTCAAACCTATTAAAATTTTCTAAACATGTTTCGTAATCTTCATTATCACAATATTCTTCTAGTAATTTCATATATTTTTCTTCAAAATATTCTATGCTGGTCATTGAATTTCAAAGTTTTGTTCTTCTAATTTTTGGTCTATCCATTGACTTAGTTCTATTATTTCCTTATTTTCTTCTATATCCATTTTTACTAGTTCAAGACTTGCTTCTAGGTCTAAGTATTCTTTATCCTGACCTTTTATTAAATCATTTCTTTTTTCTTGTTTGGTGAAATAATCAATTAGTCCTTGTAAATTTTTCATTATTTTAGTTCTTCCTATATTTTTCTCAAAATTTTCTTTTATGGATGTTTTATAGCAAATGAGAGATTGTTTAAGGTATATAATATCTTTTAGATTTTCTTGATTTTTAGAATATTTTCTGCTTTTACTTCTATAAAGTATAGTTTCAGATTTCCTTTTCATATTAATATGTTCATTATTCATAATTTCATGCAATATAAACAAGCCTTTTATTAATATTAATGAAAATTTAAGGTATACTAGCATCTACCTATAAACTAACCTGTTTTTAAATATAGGTCCACCGCGTTCTTCCGCTTCCTTGCTATCTTCTTGCTCAAAAGGTTAAGCCTCACTCCAGATCCAAGCTTTTGGTCCTCCTAACTCTACTGATCTTTTGAAATCCGTACTTAAACTTAATAAGAAAGAAAGATAATTGGGAATTTGAAATTGACTTTTTATTTATAAACAAAAACTATTACAAACTAGAGAACTAATAACCTTGAAAGGGTTCTTAGTTCTTCCTGATTACAAACATAGCTAAAGCTGAAAAAATAGAAAGATAGATGTTAAGTTTTTGTGTTGTCCCTTGAGATCCAGAGAGTTCCCTTTTATAATCATAAGGGTTCTCTGTTTACAATGGAGGGAATGCACTATTTCTAACTTTTCTTATTTGGCGTTAAGACGCTTACATTATTGGCTTCAACTGTTGGACTGGTTGGCTCTGCCGACATAGAGCTGCTGTATGAGCTTGTCTCCAAGTGAACCTTATCTTTTATGCAATAATTGTACTTTGTGATTTGATGATTGCTGTTTGGAGTAGTAATAGAATACCTTCTTGGTTTCCTCACTTACCTCAATCTCATTGCAATTGAAGTTTGCTTCATAAGAAATTACTTTTTCACTGTCTTCTCCAGTGATAACCATATTTTTTTGGGAAGTAATAATAGTTTTACTTATACAATAATTTACTTTTATTTTTGAAGAGTTATTAACTCTTCTTATTTCATGATAGATTTAGCTCAGCATTTGGCCTCTTTTAATATGTAATTCTTCCTGATTAAACTCTTTGGACGAGTTACCTCTCTTTTATTGCTTGATATGCCAAGCTTAATGAAATGATAAGGACTTACTGATGAATCTTGGTTCAAATCCATTAAAGAACTGAAACATCTTAGATAAATAGGCTTTTCTATAGCCTTAATTTTTCTTTTAAAGTTCCTGATGGCTTTTTTGAAATTGTCAGGAAAATAGATTAATTCCTTTAATTCATTTCCTGGATAAATATTTTCTATGAGTCCTGCATGAAATGCTTTGTAAACAAATAATGGATCAGCTCCTTCTAAAATATTAAATTTACTTCCTGAAGGAAAATCTTTTTCTGTGGTGTAAAATTTCATATTTTCAAGGTGCTCTTCAGTTGTTTTCCTTGCCAGATTGTATAAACCTAGCCATTCCTATTTTGTCAGGTTTTTGTACCTTTCTTTTTCTTCTTCAACAGAATCATTAGTTGTTTCTTTAAAAATTACTGGTCTTTGAATTTTTCCAAGATTTCTCATTTTACTAGGTCCTATTGCTGGTTGTTGTACTATTTGGGAATAGTTTCTGGTTATTTCTGCTGGTGTTAGAAGTTTTGGAACCCTAAAGTTTTTATAGCTTTCTTCTGCGTCTATTCTGTTTGTGAAAGATTTATGGATGACTCCACTAATCCCATTTACTGCTTTACTTACTTCAGGTCAATTAGTGTAAATTCCTGGGTTTGGTCCATTGTATACTACATAAATCTTTTTTAAATCTTCCTTTTCGGCTTCATCTGCCCAATTTATTTCTAATTGGTTCTGGGTTATTACTGCCAGTTTCTTCAATTTTTGTTCCTATTGAAGTTCCAACTTCCTCTTCTCTTGAACTTTCCTTGTGCAATTCTGAGTTAGTTATTGTTTGTCTATTTTTTAATTACTTTTTGAGTTGTAATACCTCTAGTTGTTCTCTGAGGCATCTGATTTCTGCTTCATGAATCAAAATTTCCTTTTTTTTGATCTGGATTTCTATGTCGAGAGAATCCATTCCTGTCTTAAAAAACATAGTTAGGGGTGTTAATTCTCTAGTTAAAGCATCTGCTAGACTATTTTTCTTTTCTGGTAAATGTTCTACATCAAACTTGTAATGGTTAAACCATTGTTGCCATCTTATAAGTCTTCCTTGTTTATAATCACCTGCAATATTAGTTCTTAAAAAATGTCCAAAATTTTTATTGTCAGTTCTAACAATGAATTTTGAACTTATAACATATATTGCAAATTTCTTTATAGCTTTTTTAACAGCCAAATATTCTTTTTTATTACTATGGTAATTTAATTCAGGGCCTTGAAAAGATCCTGAAGTAAATCTGCAAAGATATTCATCTTTGTCATCAACTTTTGCTTTTAATACTGCTCCCTAATATTCATGTGAAGCATTTGTTTCTATTATCATTTTATCATCTGGTCCTAGATGATATAGAGTTGGTAAATATTTTACCTGTGCTTTTACTTTATCCATATATTTAGTGTCTTGATCAGTCTATTGCCAGACATAATCTTTCTTAAGTTTCGTTTGTAATAGTTTTCTCATTTTTGCTAATTTCTTTATATGATTCTGCATATGTTAAACATCCTAAAAATCTTTGTAATTAATTTTTATCTTTTATTATACTAGGAAAATTTTGTATATTATTCAAAATATGGGATTGTAGATGATGTTTTTCATCTTCTATTACTAACCCTAAGTATTTTATTTTTTGTTGAGCAATGACAGCTTTCTTTTTTGATAATACTATTCCTGATTTTCTACATTCTTGTAAGACATTGATAATATCTAAATAATGTTTTGATAATTCATTACTGAATATTAAAATATCATCTACATAAACGCAACAAAAATTGTGATATTTCTTAAAAATATTATCCATGTATCTTTGGAAAATACCTGGTGCCTGTTTAAGTCCAAATGGAACAACTGTCCACTGGAATTGTCCTTGAGGGCAGCTAAATGCCGTTAATTTTTGTTATTCATTATCAAGTCTTATTTGCCAAAATTCACTTTTGCAATCAAAGCTTGAAAAGTATTTCTTTCCTTTAATAAGTGATAATAATTATTCTTTCTTTGGTATAAAATAACCATCATCAATAGTTTCTTTATTTAAAGATTTAAAATTTATTACCATTCTCTTTTTTCCTCTTCTTTTCTCAGCTTCTTTTTCTACTAAAAATGCTGGACTTGAATGTGGTGAATTAGTGGAAATAATTACTTTTAACTCCAAAAGTTCTTGAATTTATTTTTCAAATTTCTCTCTGTCTTCTGGGGTATAAATCATTGGTTTTACTCTTATGACCTTTAAAGGGTCTTTTAATTCTATTCTTGTTATTTCATTAGATCTATTGATATTTGAATCTAAAGGATTTTTTGAGCATATTGTTTTTAATAATTTTCTTATTCCTGTTAAGGCTTTATCTTCTTGAATTTCATTTAGAAAGGGGTTTTGGTTAACCTCTATGTCTAAAGAAATATTTTCTAATTATGGTTTTTATTTTTCTATATCCTCACAACGTTTTCGCTTTTTATGTTGTGACATAAAAGTTGGTGATGAAACAGTTAATGCTTTCTTAATTTTTGATACATAAATTGTTTCTCCATCTAAGGTTGTTATGCTTGTTTTATCTAAGTATTGTGTGAATGGTTGATATAGGTTTAGAAAGTTGTTTCCTAACAAAATATCAACTTCAGTTTCTTGTTGGTAGATTGTAGGTATATGAAAGATTTCTCCTCCTATTGATACATCTGTATCTTTTAGTACTTTGTTTAAGTTTATTGTAGTATTATTTGCTATTCTTACTACTAATTATTTTGGTGATTGTTTCCAAAGTTCCTCTGAAAATACATATTTACTAGCTACACACATACTTGCACCTGTGTCAATATATGCATGTAAATGATAATTTTTATATCCCTTGAATTTTAATCCTATTTTTATATATGTACTGTTTGGATTTGTTATGCTTAATATTTCATCCATTATTCTGAATCATAATCGGAATTATAATCAGATGTTTCTGAGTCTGTTATTTCTTCTTCAGTTTCTTCTAATAAATAAATACTACACGTATCATCTATATCAGATTTCTCTATTTGTTCTAATTCAATTTTAAAAGCTTCTTCTAATATTTTTGCTTGTGAAAATTCCTTTTTAAATTATTTTCTATGTTGAAGTCTATTAGGGCATTCATTTGCATAATGTACTTCCTCATTACATATCCAACATCTACATTTCTTTTTTCCTGATAGACAATAATTTTTCTTTTCAGGTGTATTATATCTTTTTCTTCTAAAATATCTGTTTTTATAAGGTTCTCTATTATATCTTCTTCTATATTTCTGGAAGTTTTGTTTTCTAAATTTATATCTTTTGAATTTTTTAAATTTTTTATGTTTCTTATACTTATTGTAAGGTTTTATATTGCAACCATATTTTCCTGGTATTTTAAAATCTCTTGAATCACAACAGATTCTATCATTTCCTTTTATTTGTTTGAATTCTTTTTTTTTCTTGACATTTTATTATTATCCAATTTTTAAGACTTCTTATTCTTCCTCCTAAAGTGTCAGGTATGGTTAGTCTATTCCTGTTATTTCATTCTTCTGTCATAGTTTTATGTAATGTTCCAGGTAATTTTTGGTAAAACATTTCCTTATAGGTTTCTTGTATGGATAGTGGTAATTTATGATAATACATTTCATATTCACATATAAAAGAATCTATGTAACACATATCACATATTTTCATATTTGTTAAGTGTCATTTAGCTTCATTTATTTCATTTTCACTAGATTCTGTAACATTCCTTCTTTTATCTTGTCCTATAAATTCCTTGTATATTTCATTTATTACAGTATCTAAGTAATCTCTTCTTGTTGTAGCATTTCCTTGCATTCTTAAATGTTGTTGTTCAGTTAGGTTTGAAAACCAAACTTTTACATTTCTTGTCATTTTGTGAGCTACTAAGACTTTACAAACTGAAGGGTTTGTATTTGTAGTTGATGATGTTTGTATAATTACACTCATTCCACTAGCCCATTCATCTAAGGTTTTTTTTCTTATTTCTTATGCAATCTAGATCTAGAATATCAGTTTTATAATTTTCACGTGGTCTAAATTCTGGTGGAATACTTCCTCTAGTACCCCCAATGTAGTCCTTCTTCCATTTTAGGTGGTTGTCTTCTTCTATATGTTAGATTAGGTTCTTCTGGCCTATATCTTTCTTCTCTATGTGGGTCAGACGTCTCTCCTCTTTTTGGGATTGACCTTTCTGGGTTTGTTTTAGGTATTAATACTGGTTCCATATTAATCCTTTGGGTTATATTTTCTTGTTCAGATTCACTTTCACTTATTACTGTCACATCATCTTTTTCTTTATTTGTGCAAAGTTTTTCTTCATAATGTTTTTCTAGTTCTTTATCTGTTAATTTTAATAAGCTGATTAATTTTTTCATATTTTTATTTTTAGGATTCATGAATTGTTCTTCCAAGTTTGTCCTATATTCTGTTAAATCCATTAGATTGTTATTATTTGTTTAGATTCTTCTGCTTTTCTTTTTTCATTTATGGGTATTAGTGCATCAGATCTTCTAAGAGGTTCTTCTTTTAATCCTTTTAATGGATCAAATTTTAATCCATTTCCTGGTATGTTATTAACATCTTTTCTTAATTCTATGATTTCTTTACACATTTCTAACTGTATTTCTTTTAATTCTTGTATATTTTCATCTGTAGTATCTATTTTTTTTGCTATAAGAATTAAGGCTTCCATTATAGATATTTGATTTTTATTTATACTTGTTAGACTATTATTTCCTTCTAATTGTATTTCTAATAGTTTTTCTTTTATCATTATTATTTCATTGTGTAAACTAGTTCTTTTACTTCTTCAATTTTCTCTTTTAATTCTTCTATTTCTCTATTTCTTTTACTAACTTCTACTTGAGTATCTACAAATTTTATTCTTTGTATATTATTTATTTTTAATGATATCAGAGGTTTTTCTTTTATGTCTAAGTTCCATTCATTAGGTACTTCATATTCTGATAACTTTTCTAGATTCTTTATTACTTGTCCTATGTCCTTAAAAGTTTTATCTATTTCTATAAATTCATTTTGTCCGTATATTGAACTATTGTGACTGTTTGTTAATGAATATCCTACAAGGTAATGAATTGAAAATGGGTGGTTTCCATCTTTCATTAAATTTCCTCGTTCAAAGTAATAGGCTAGACTTAATACTTAGTTTAAATTTTTATCACGAATATTAACAGCAAATCTAGGATATGCTGTAAATTTTAGTTTTTGGTATCCTAAGTTTCCATTAATCATTCTTAATAAAACATCTTTTCTGTTTGTTATTCTGTTATCTAATAATGCTAACTTGATTGGTGTATCTATTCCTTCTCTAAAGTGTGCTTTTATTAGAATTTGTATTCCTCCTAAATGAATATATCCAATTTTTTCTCTATCTTTTTCAGGAATTTTTGATAATTTTTCTATAATAGTGTCTTTATCAATTAATGGTATATTAAACCTTCTTTTTGCATCAGCTATAGTTACGCTCATTTCTTTATTACTTATGCCATAATATATTATATCCTTTCTTGGAAATAATTTTCTTATTTTAGAAAATGATTCTTCTCCAAATCCATTTTTTTCTTTTAGATTTAGTTTTGATTTTTGAATTTCTTCAAATTCCTTTTTACTGAATATCATTTCTTGTGAAAAACATCCAGAAATGTCTTGTGTTTCCACATCTATTATTTTTTAATTTTTTATTATTTCTAATATTTTTAAATTATATATTATTTTGTAAGCTTTTACAGATTTTTGTTACTTTTGTAAGGTATTACAAATTTTTCTATTTTATAAGGCATTACATATTTTTATTATTATGTAAGAATTACAAAAATTTAAGAGTATGAATTTAATGTTTGATAATTGATGTTAATAGTGCTCCCCTTCTTTAATTACGTACTTGCAAGTTGCATTCAATGAAAATGTTCGGTTTTGTTTAGAGGGGTCAAATGGGATGAATTTTCTCATTAACAATGATATAACTCATAAATTTTGTAGTTCAATCTCATCTTATCTCATTTATTTTATAATAAATTTGAATATTAATCAAATAATACATGATATGATATCTCATTTGTTCTAAATGGAGAAATTATGAACAATTAAAATTCCAAAGATAATGAAAAATAAAATAAAATATGACTATTTATAATAATCATGAAATGAACAACCCATTTGACAATCTCTAGTTTTGTTAAAATAAAAAGAACATGTTAGATGCATGTCAAGTATTCAAGTGAGAGAAACCTGAAGGGAAAAAATGTATACTTACAGGCTTACAGCGCTTACGTAGGAAGGTCTAATTTTCAATATCTAATTAATATCCCAATTCTAAAACTATCCATAAAGCTGGTATTTCCTCCCCCATACCCTTTTTTCCTAACTATTGCATAATTTACATGCCAAATGCTTCAAACTGGTTCCCCCTATCTCTTGATATTATACAGAAATGCCCGAACATCCGATCTGGTATGGGGACATTTATGAGGTCAAAATGTAAAATGAAAATAAAAAATCTCCTGCAAAACGATCAAATTCCATAGATTCCTGCAAAAAAGTTAACACGATAACTTCATCTTTTCTTTGCTTTGTAATTCATAACATTCTTTTTTGGAGATGTGGTTGATGAGGAAGAAGATAGTCCTGAATGGTTATTTTCAGCCATGTCTTTGTCAAATGCCTTCTGCACCTCATCTTTGAGTTCCATGTACCGAATCATCTTGATTCTCTGCTCTTCTGGAGTTCCCTTTTCAAGTAAAAGATCAGACATATCCTTTTCATCCTCCAAAAGCTTATCAATCACTTCTGAACAATGTGAGAAATATCGCCGCCCCGTTTCCACTGCCATAAAAAAAATTAAACTATTGCGCAAAGTACAGCAATATAAATGAGTTGTGGTTTCCCCAATCTTTCCTTAATTTTCCTGTCAACAGAGTTCTTATATCAAATACTCCATTCACATTCCGAAAAGAAAAAAAAAACTACTACTACACTGGCGTCTTAGCCTGACATATCATGGTGCTAAAAACAGTGAAATATCAGAAAGTCCTTCAAAGGTTAATAACTTCCTTTTTTTATCACCATTAAGTTTATGAAAAAAATCAACCGAACTATTCAAATATTCTCACTTCTATTTTTTTAGTAAATAAATATTCTCACTTCTTGTTTATCTTCCAATGTCTCTACCAGCAGTTGGACTAGAAATTCCAGAAAATTACACTCATAGCAACAAACTAGCATATATTTTCATATGAAACTTTCTAGCAAAAAAAAAAGTAAAAATAAACATTTATATGAACTGAAACTGGAAAAGCAAAACATAATGCATTAGTGCTGGCTGCAATGCTGCTACTTGCTGTCACAGCCTCCAGAAAAATCCCCAGAGAAGTAAAATAAAAAGGAAAGAAAAATAAAAAGGTGCAGAGTTGCTGATAATAAATAAATTGCACAGCCTCAAAAGTCCAAGCTAGTCAACCAACAAAACTTTGAAACCAATAGCAAATTTTAAGAAGGTAATGATAGTAGCTAACTACAGGAGGTGGGATTTCTGTAAAAGATAGTTATTATCTGGGATGGCTTAGAGTTTTCTAGTCTAAGTGGATTTCTAATCCACTAACTATAGATTTGTACTTGTATACTATTAATAATATGATATATAATAAAAAAGTATACCCTGTAGTTAACTCTAAAATAACAAAGAAAAGGGAGGGCTGGAGAAGAAAAAGACAAATGCCTAGTAAACTTCTCGAGGCTTTCCAAACCCTTATATGGCCATATAGAGACAAAAAATTACCAGGATTCTTGATGTTATTCTCAATATACCTGTAGGATATTGTGAGACAATCTTATATCAAGTAGCAATTAACAGGGTAGAGTTAGTGGTTAAGGTCCCCTTACGCTTTTGGTCCGAAAAGTCGAGTAAATAAAACTTCAAATGGCACATATAAACCAACCTGTTTTAATCAGGGCTTGCAATCTTGCTTGTAGTCTTTTGGCCCGCTCAGTAGGGTTTTCATTTAAGTCAACCTCTTTTAAGTTTCCACTTGAGCCCTTTGATCTTGCATGGTCATTGTGCATTGAATTTGAGCCGGAATCTGCAATGTCAACTGCCAACTTAGCTTCTGCCGGAAACAATAGCTTTGCAAATGCCACTGCAACATATAAGAAATCAGTTAGATGCTCATTTTTTATGAAGTGGATCAATATCCAAAAGACCTGTCTGTGGAGAGAGCAATATGAATGAGACGGCAAACAGCAAGAACCTAAATACTAAGGCTTCCCATGTTATCCAATATTTAGGAATCTCTACACCTAAGGAAGTCTCGGTCACAGCCTTCAAAGTCTACAACGCATTCATTAGATATGTGCATAAATTACTGTCCCCTATGGGGCTGAAGGACATCTTCTATGTCACTGCTCTAACTTTATGTGAAAAAGTTTATCAGCAAAGAGCCAGATACAAAATAATAATTTCCAAGACATTATTTTCAAAGCAAAGGTTATCTAAAAATACTCCTATTAAAAGCATCTTCGAACAGAACAATTTTGAAAAGGATAAATAAAAGTCTTGCTAAGCTTGAATTACTAACCAAGTATTGTTCAATTTCAGGAATAAAGCAGGGAAAGATAGAATGTGGAAGATGATAAATAGGGACTTCAAAGGGTTCCACAGAAGGCAAAAATATTTGCAAGACAAGTAATGAAATATGGTTGAAATTGGGAGTTGGTAAAAAGAATATGGTTGACGGTGTCCTATATCAGAAAGTAAAATTCTGTGAAATATTGTAATATTTCAGGAAAATATGTAAGCTTATGGTTAGATACATTTTATTATATTCAAAAAGAAGAGGGAAGAAATGCAGGCATAGGAAACAACAGTAAATTTATGCAACTAGACCCTATGAGCTTGAACCATCATCAACTACAATAATATGTATCACTTGGTGGATGGAAGTCAAGAAGTATCACCTCTGCTTTCAAGGTCATTCAACCTTCCATGTAAATCGACATCCATGAGCTCTGATGTGACTGACATATTCACTGACATTGAATTCCTTCGCATCTCTCTCTCTAGGACGTCAATACACATTCGATCTTTATGGGACACCTCACCCCTATTTGTCTTCTTATTGTAGTCCTTTGGCCTAGTTAATCTTCTGCAAATTGCAACAGCAGTTCCATCGAGTGTAGTTTCTAGTGCAGAGGCACCACACTCCAAAAGTGCTACTATTACTGATGGTTCTTTCCGCCTAGCGGCTACATGGAGTACAGTATGTCCTCGAGAGTTGCGAAGGTTGACATCAGCTAAACCTAGACTGAGAACCAGCGTCACAACTTTAGGGTCACAATAGGCAACAGCATAGTGGAGGGCAAACACATCATCTAGAGTGATATTAGATTCTTCCAAAAACCGTTTGACTAGCTCAACATCATCAAATTCCAATGCTTGGTAGATTTCCTTGATTCTCTTTTGGTGTATGGGATCATCAATCTCCATCTGAACAGATTCATTCCTCTGAGTTTTTTGGCGGAGTGATTTGATCTCTTTTGCAACTTCATAAGGAAGCTCCTTCTCTAAAGTTACATCTTCAAGATTTGACCCGGCCACCCTCTGAATACAGTCTGAAAGCAGCTGGCTCAGCTGGCAATGGAAGGCAGCAACAAGAATTGGGATTACATCTTCTGCAAGAGCTTTGTCAATGAAATTTGAAAGTCGGCGCTGCAAATATTTTGAAATTAAGTGAGAACAAGTAGTAAGCTGGACTAGTTTCTAAAATCACAAAATAAAAAGATTAAGCATTTTTGCTTTCCTTTTCATATCTGAAAAAAAAAAAAATTCTTTTTTTCTGCTAGATATAACTTAAAAGAGAAATTTTAAGGCAGTTGGGCTTCACATAACCATTTACATAATACATATGAAACCTGAATATCTACTATGGTTAACAATAACAAAGGGGTACATTGGATGGCATTGAATCCATTGGAGACTCCAGAAAACAGAACAACAGATTTAGATCAAATATCATAGCCAGGATGCTAATTTCCAGTTAAAGCTTCTATTTAAGGAATAAAAACTAGGGTATACCAATTAGAAATTTACATAGCACCACTATTACTGTATCATTATGTTCCAATTATGACAAGACAATAGAAACTCGTGAAGCTTGCAAGCAGTGTCGAGATTCCTGGTCAACCTGATGACTGCTATATTACCTTTCATTTTTCCCTAAAGACAAAGGGAGGAGGAAAAAACTGCTGTATTTTGGGCATGTGAATGAAGAGTGTAATTTTAAAGACAGAAAAAATGTATTTTGCTGAATCTCATAGTTACTTCACATAACAAAGTTTAATTCTTAACTAAAGGAGTCTAAGATAATAGTGCCTTCTAGCCCAGGTTAGTGGCAAACTGTGGTTGGATGTGAACATTTGCCGTTACTTGCAAAATAATGGGGCTCACATGCATTGCCCTATCAAAGATAGGCACAAAACTGGGGATTGTTAAAGCTAGTAGGGCAAACAATAATTGTTCGGTGAAGCCATAGCATTGTGTTTCATGTACTAAAAGCAGAAATACTACGCTATTTGAAAGACACAAAAATTAACAGGCATACATCAATCCCACAGAATGATCAATAGAGAGTTTAACCAATAACGGAGACTTGAACTACCTGAACAAGAAGAACAAGCTCTTTCACTTGGAAAGTGAACGAAGCATACATCAATTCCACAGCATAATCAATAGCAGGGCGGCATGCATCATGAACACACACACTGTCTACACATGTTGATATATCTGGAGGTGATTGCTTAAGCTTTCCTGTTCCCGTGTACAAATAATGCAAGAAAACATTGAAGGCTTCATGCCCAACCTTTCCATAAGGTACAATTTCAGACATAAGGTACTTTGGTTTATCTTTTTCATTGACATTATCATTTTTCTTCTTAAATAGATCATGGAAAAACTGACTCCGAGCTGCTAATAGACAACGATGAACCCTAACTGAAGTGTCCTCAACAACAATCTCAGCATCAGTGAAGTCAAATTCATCATCAACCAACAGCTTCTCAAGACTGCTACTGAGTTTGCTTAGACTCAAATGTTCAGGACTTGGTACTGGTTCAGAGCTGGGCGAAGGATATTGATTCTGGCAAGTGGTTCCATTTGATAGATATGAAGATGAGGCAAAGCTAAAGGAAGAAGAAAGATCATTCGGGATATCCATGAGTAAATATCCAACGGAAATATATTTGACCTCACGAGGCTATGAATCTATCAAGTATGAAAGGATCGACCTCTTGAAGAAATTAGCTCAAGAACTGGTCCAATTGAATCAATAATTCCACCCTAGAGCACAATTAAGCTAACCCAATTCTTGAAATGCCATAAATTCTACAAAGAAGTTCATATACAGATCTTAAGTTCAGATTCACGTATCATCCGCCTGTTGAAACATTTTGTAAAAATCTAAACAAGTAAAACAGATTTCTGCGACTTCCAAACGTCTTTTCAGAAGCTAAGTTCCCAAGAAATCGAAGCAATAACACAATCCTAAATAAAGGAAAAACATGATTCCGATGATAATAAACCTACTCTTCCATCAAATCTAAACCGGATATCGATAAGAACCAACAATCATAAACCTTACATCCTAAAAACCCACAAAAAATTGGCAGAAACTCAGACATCAACAATCACATATTTATTATAAGAAACAACACAGATAAGATTAGCTTGAAAAATATAGAGAAACCTCAGAAACAGAGGAACATGAATAATGAAAGACCCAGGAGTTGACCAACACATATTGAGTTATTAGAAGTCGATGTGATTTGGGCATGACAAGATTCGAAACTTGGAAGAAGATGAGTGGAGTTGTTGAAGAACTTCTCCAAAAGATTGATGAAGATTAAAGCGTTAATCTCTATCTTCCGGGTGGAAATCAGAGCTGGACAGATTGAGTTTGACTCACTGAACAAACAGTAGAGGTTGAGCAAAACAAAAACAAGGCAAAATTATGCATTGATTCATGAACCTTGCACCATTTCATATTCTATTACTACTATAGATGTGAATAGATTCTCGCGGTAATAAAGCAATAGATATAAGATGATAGAGTGCCGGCAATTAAAAACAAATCAAACCAAACCTTTTTAGAAATATAAAATATGCGAAATTTCATTAAATTAAAAAATATATATTAAAAATCATAAAATTTATAATAATACTACATGAATTCAATTAAATAAAATTTACTACCAACAACATTATATATTAAATAATATGTTAAATTTTTTTTATAATAATAAATATATAAACCGGACCCTATGAGCATAAATAAGTAATAAATATAAGTAATAAACGACATTATGACAACACGAAAAAATCCCATAAAAATAATTAATAAACAAAAAAAAAAGTGGAGCAGTAAGAATTCGTTCACGTGATGGGATTTTATTGTGACCATGTAAAAAACAAAATCATTGTCAATTTTAGAATGAGTATTATATTTACAAACAATTAAAAAAAAAAAAAAAATATATATATATATATATATATATATAAAAAGTGTATATGATTTAATTTCTATAAATAGAACATATTAATCATTTTTATTAAATTAATTTACATTAATTATTTAAGTATTATAAATATAAATAATTTATTTATTTTTATAATTTTAATCACTTCATATTCTTTTTTTAAAAAAATTCAACTTTTTGATATTTTTTTCTCTCTTTAAGCATATACCCAACCTCCTGTTAGTAAAATTTAATTTAATCGAACTTCAATTTTTTTATTAAAAAAGGATCCAAAATTAAAATATTAAAAAATTCATATTTTTTAATAATTAGGTGGCCAATGTACACTAATTTAAAAAAATTAACAAATATATTAATTTTAAAAAATAAAATAATCAAAATATTATATTATTTCATACAAATATCATAATATAAAATGATGAAATAAGTGTTTTCTTTTACTTTACATTTGAGTAAGCCTTGATTAAAATATAATCGCTTTCAATATTATATATAATTAAATATAAATTTAACTATTTTATTAGTTTTCAATTTTTGTTAAAAATTTATACATAAATTTGTAAACTTTTAAATAGTATAATTTAATTCTCAAATTTTTAAAAATTTACATATAAATTATAGCTTGATTAATAAAATATATATTCATGAATCAAAATTTAAAAAATTATATATAAAATTTAAATACCAAATTATATAAAATTTTGAAAACTTATATATTAATATAATTTTGCCTCAAATATAATACAACAATTAACTTAAGATTTTTCAATTTACTAAAAACAGCATAAGATATTATATATATTTTTAGCAGTGCATTTGGGGGAGGAGCCATAATTTTTTTTTTAAAAGCAGTTAAAAATTAATTTTTTTTATATAAAATATAAAATTAATAAGATTTACAGTAGACTATATTTAATCCAACGCTAAATTTTTATGTCATATTATATTAAAGACGTATAATTAGCATTCAAAAAATATAAAGTTAACAATTTATAATTAACTTATAACAAAAATTAAACAAGTTCATAAATATTAGTATTATTCATATATAAAATAAATTTATTAATTAAAAAATCTAAGCAAATATAAAGTTTAATCAAATACATCAAAATTTATAATTGTTAAAACTAAAACTAAAAGAAACATATGAAAATATAAAAAAGTAAAATATAATTTAAAATTTTAACCTTGAAACTATATTTAAAAATATATGTTGATAAACAATATAATACTAACTAATAATAATAAAAAAAAATTTATATATAAATATTTCAAATAAATTCTAAAATATTATTAAAATAAAATTTTAAATAATATAATATTAAATAAAATTAAAATTTAGGTTAAAATAAAATAAAATAAACTTAAAACCTATAATTTGAAGCTTATCATATATTTCTATTTTTAATTTTGCTTTTATAATATTGAGTCTAAAATTAAATATTTAAATTTTTTTGGATTATTACATTTAATAATTTTTTTTACATAATGTATAATAATAATTTTATTTTTGTTACTAATAATTACCAATACATGAAAAATATATATATATATATAGTTGAAAATATGTCTAGCTCTATTTTGATGAGTATGATAATTAATAATCAAAATTTATTCGGTTAGACAACTATCAAATTAGTTAAACATATATTTAACTTGACTCTAGTGGGAGAGCTCAATGAGTTGGACAACTATTCAATTTAGTTGGACATATATTTAATTCAATTTTGACAAATTGGGGTATCAATCGATCAAAATTTGACTAAATAAAAAACTATCAAATTTAATTAAACATGTGTTTAATTTGACTCTAATGAGCAAAACTATCAAATGATTAAAATTTGATCAATTAAACAAAAGTCAAATTTAATTGAACATGTGTATAACTCGATTCCTACGAGTAGAATCATAGATTGATCAAAATTCGATCAATTGTACAACCATTTTATTTTAAACAGTGCATTCAATTAAAATTTATTATAATTGATTAATATAATTAATGAAACTTTTATTGCAATGCGTAAAAAACTTAAATAATATTGATTTAGTTTTTAATAAATATATGTTTAAAATAGCATATAATATTATAATCCTAAACTTTTTAATTTTTAATTATATTAATATTTTGTGGACTGAACTATGTCAAATCTACGGGATCCTGGTTAAGTTACTGAATCATGACCAGAACAAGAATTAATGAACTCAACCACACGGGAAACAAGCTCCTCAACTCCAACAGCTGCTGTAGTATCCACCACGATCCTAGGCACATCACCAACATCATACTCCGTACACCCGCAGTACCCTTCCAACAATTTCTCCATATCTTGCCACGTGGACGGTTTGTGCCAGCTTGTTCCATCATCAAGTTCAGCTCCACGGCGCTCTAACCGACGACGCCACTCGGCTTCATCAGCCGGCTTACACTCGACGATAACCACACGGACCCTACAAGGTGAGGCCAACTGGAGGAGGCGGTCGAGGTGGGCCCTACGAGAGAGAGGAGAGTCGATGATGACACTGAGGCCAAGCCGGATCTGGGTGGAGGCGATCTGCCAGATGGCGCGATAGGAGAGGTCGTTGAGGAGGGAAGAGGCGGTGTCGGGTGAAGTTAGGTGGAGGGACTGTTGAATGGGTAAGGTACAGTCGCGAATATCGTCTTTGTCTAAGAGAGGAAATTTGAGGGACGAAGCTAAGGACTGGGCTAAGGTGGTCTTTCCACTTCCTGGATGGCCTTTCATTGCTATTATTATTGCCATGACTTTAATTCTTCTTTAGGCGTCTCTTAAAATATCAATGGCCTTTGAATTGAAGGTTAAGACTACAATAGCAACAACAAAAATTGCCAATAAGACAAGCTCATTAGAAAAGAAAGTGAACTTTTTATATTATGAACGGATAAGAACGATTGTTTCATTAAAAAGAAAAAACGTAGTAATGGTTGTTTATATGGCTATCTGTGGATAAACTCTCACTTTCACTTCATTTGGAACCGCATTAAATAAATAACGTATAACATCTGTGAATAAAGAAACGTCCGATTCATTTGTTCCAATCCTCTGTATTGTCGAGTAGTTTTGCGGGACTCAACTCCAATCTAACTTGGTCCATAGTGTAAAAAGTAGGGTACTTTGGTCTTTTACTATTAGAATATGCACATATAGATTTCTTAGCATTATTATTTTTACTATATGTTTGATATACTACTGAAGATTGATAACAAACCTCCTCACATGAGCAACGTAGAGTATATTATCCACCAAGACCAATGCGCATTCCGCTAAACTTGAATAACTTTTCACAATTCATAAGTTGTTCTTCAACAGCTTTTAAGGAAAAGAATGTAAACGAGTTAATTTTGTCTTCTCAAATGGCATCTCAATTCTGGAGAAAGAAAAATACCAGTGCCGTTAAATTTCTTTCATCAATACTGCAAAATACCTAAACAGGGGCATCCTGACCAACAGAATCGGAAGCACTAGTTTACCTGTGTTAAAATTCACATCCAAGAAACGCCTATAAAAATATGTAATTTCATCTGAGGATACTCTCCCAACTAATTAGTCCATCCTAATCATATATGGATGTACAACATATTGATAGCTAAAGGTCGTCATATCATCCAGTACCATTACCTCTCGGCCGCTTATGGTTATCTGCCCTGGGACCATGCGGTCCATTGTTCACAGTACCATTTCCAACCAAACTTGAGCCCTGCAATGGAGGCTGCTGCTCATTGAGACTCAATCGCTTGCTCATTGCTCCTTTAATGATGGTAGAGCGTCTAAAATTGTACTTGCGAGTAATCGTATTATCCTTACCCTGGGACAACACCTTTTCATAATTATGGTGATTTACTTGATGCTCTTGTCTTGGCATTATGTGGCTCATACGTGATTTGGGGAAGGTTTCATAATTATGGTGATGTATTTGATGCTCTTGTCTTGGCAATCTGTCGATCATATGTGATTTGGGGAAGTCACTAGGATACTGTTTCAATCCTCTATCGGAGACAGACTTGTCAATCTTAGTTGTCTTTGAAAGCAGTGAATCCGCATCCACAGATTCCGATGGGACAGAAATTCCAGATAAACCATCATAAGATAGAATGCAAGCTACAGCATGTACAGAGGCCTCAAGTACTGGAGGCAGAACTTCTCTAGGATGTGTAACCTACAGACATAACCAGGAATGAGATAAGTGGCCTATAATAAGATTTAACAAACAAAAGGAGATCGAGAACACTGCAAACTACACCAAATGCTATAATTAATAATATCTTTCGATTTGGAACAACAATAAATAATTTAAGTTACATGAGAAAAAATTACTTTGAATAGTATAGCTGCAGACAATCGCTCCCTCAAGTAGTAAATATGAGCAACATCAAGTGCCGTTGATGCAAAATAAAGCCACCGATCCAAGATAACTATAACTGAATTATCAGGAGATGACATAATCTTCTCTTCATGTGTTCCACCTGAAATTTTATCCATATCCATTGCATCTTCATCGTTGTCACTCTCACCATCATTGAGAGCTGGAGCAACAGCAATTTCTGTTGATAGCAACAATAATGAGAGCGGTCCAACAACTGTACAGTTCCTAATGCTTACCCCCCTATCAACACGAGTAATCTCATTATACACGACTAGAAGAGGATCATCTGTTTTCTTAAGTGGTAGATTAAAATTATTGGAGTGAGGGTTCAAAACAACTTTATCACCACTAGCAGTTTCTATAACAAGTCGTCTCCCACTTTTAAGGGGTGGAAGCAACCTTCCAACCATTGGATATAAACCTGCCACAAGCACAGCACGAAGTATACCTGGATCATGAGCATTCAGGCTACAACTTACTGCATCCCCAGATATAAATCCATTCCGTTCTAATTCCATTTTAAGTTGATTACGCATACCAGATAACATACTCATGGTGTTAGAAGAGACAAAGTACTGTGAACAAAACCATGCCTCTTGTCCCCTTGCCTTTGCATTCTTCCAATGCTCAAAAGCTGCTACGACTACTAGTTGATCACTATTCCCGCCATATAATGATGCAAGCTCACATCTTGCAGCAACAGCTCTTTGCTTTTCGTTAGGTAGCATAGGAAGATTGAATGGATCTCTACAGTCAGCAGCACATGCAAGAGTCAAGGCAGGGTCTAGGCAGTTCATCATTATGGCAAAGAACAGCATCCTGCTCGTCAACGGATGAACAGGAAGGGAACCTAGTTTTTCCCCTAGTTCAGTAAGCTTTTCTTCATGCGACAATGCCCCAATATCTTGAAGAATAACAATTGCATTACGTATGGTCTCAAAAACCGGAGGGTCCAGTGTCTTCTTCAAAAAATCTTCAATCTTGCAATCTGGATCGAGCAACTTCACCTGCCAATAACAAGCAACAAAGATAATAATTTTCAAATATATGAAGAGAACCATCTATGTTTCAGACAAAAATTTATATAAAAAAAATCACAAAATTTCATCAATTACTTTATAGGCATTTGAAAAAGGTAAAATGCCTTCATTTGATAGCACAATGATGAATTTCAATGAGATAGAACGATGAAAGCAAATCACCAGTCTAGACCATAAATAACATATACAAATGGTACTTGTACATAATTGAACTAGCTTCAAAATAGTTTATCATTTGTACATAAGTTGTAATATGAATGAACATAATATACATAAAATAGATAAGTATATTATACACGCTGTGTATAAACTAACATGTTATTTTAGGACACTTAATGAGTACAATATATATGTTTGGGGCTACAAATAACAGAGTTACAGAATAGGAAGCAGAATTGGTCAAACAAAAGTTACCCTCCCTCATCCTATAAGGAGCAAACAACAATGACAGATTCCAAGGATCTCCAAGAAAATACTCCATACACATAACTACCTACTGTTCAGTAACTTTTGGGATTTAGGGAGCTTCATAATACAAAAAGATCCTAAATTCCGAATATCATGACTAAGTTTTTTATTGGGAACACTTTTGTCTCCTAAATTCTTTTAAAGAGAGAAATTATATATAATCGTATTATCTTAGCCAGTGTGTCCTTTGTCATTTTAGACAATTTTATCATTAGTAATTTTTAAAATCTACCAAAATTCCTTAAAAATTCATAAAAATCCTTTAAAATCATCCCTTTAAACATATCAAAATCCTAATTAAATACACACTCCAAAATCAAATTATCAAACCCATTTATTAATCAAATCATTTGAAATTAAATATTCAATTATTTACGTTTTATCTATTTCTATTTTGCAGTCACATTGATAAGATTTAATTAGAAAATATGCATCTTATATTTATCTTATCTTTTAACTACTACATATATGAGTCTTATTTTATCAAAAAACTTCTTTGATTCGCTAAACAAAAATTATAATCCTGTTAATTTTTATTTTGTACAATTTTATCCTTTAATAATTTTTATTTTGTACAATCAAATATCAATAAAGCCTTGTACTACTGTTCTCAAAAAAGACAATTCAAATGATCTTCATCTAAATTAAGTACTTTCATAGTGATGTTTAATAGATATTATAAATGAAGTATAAATAAAGCATTATACAACTATACACATAAAGGAAGGAAAAGTATTGTTTCTTTTTGTGAAAATATAAAATACCAAGTTATGCTAACTACCTGAAATTCAAAATAAATGGAAGGAAAAGTAAATAACAATTAAATATTCATCCAATAAAATCAAATCAAAGAACATTAAAAGAAAAAAAGTAACTCAAACCAGATAGAAGAACATTAAAAGAATTTATTATTAACAGGAAGTTATCGCACAATAGAGAACATAGCTATAAAGTAGTCACACAAGGAAGAAAGCTAAATGATGGTCAAGTTTGACAAAATTAGAAGTGCGAGCAATACATGCAGAAAGAGAGTTGTTGGTGGCAACTTCTTATTGAAACCATTATTTGTAACTTCAGAACAAGACTTCAATATTGAGTTTTTTTTTTTTATTAATGATATTTGTTATCCCAAATCTAGAGCTAGATGGGCCATAAATAAATAAAAACATGTGAAGTTAACATGCAGCTTGGTGGAAAGAAAACGTGTAAAGTCGAGGATTAATGTATACATGTATTATATAATTGGTTTAGGTATAAATGTTTGAGCTACGTATACCTTAGAAAGTAGAAATATAACATCCATTGAATTAAACTAAAGGATAATAGATCATGTCTTAGCAGGCAAAACCCACAGAAATCACGTGCAAAGCTATAACCAGTATATCTACAGGCTAAATTTAAAATAGGAATAGAAATCAAAATTCATAGAAACCAAGTCATATATAACTTCAACTAAAAAGGTCATATATAACGTCAACTAAAAAGGTCATATAAAGCAAGAGGAAAGTACAAGTATCCAGAACTTTATTTCAGAAATGATAAGAAAAACGAAGAAAAGAATACCTGCAGACAGAGTTCCTCAATTGGCATCCTCTTAATTTCAGGAACTTGAAAATCTAGCAAGGAACACGCTAGATGTCTAGAGAATAGATGATAACAAATTCCAGGCTGACAGCGACCTGCACGTCCCTCTCGCTGCTTGGCACTTGCCTTAGATACCCAAGAAGACTGAAGAGTCGATACATTATTATAAGGATCGTAACTTTTTTCTTTCATCCGACCACTGTCAATAACATAAACAATATCATCAATGGTGACTGCAGTTTCAGCAATATTAGTTGAGAGGATAATTTTACGGCAGCCAGGCCTTGCTCGCATGAAAACCTTCTTTTGTTCCACTAATGGAACCATAGAGTGAAGAGATATAATGACAAACTTTGAGGTATTATTGAAAAATGGATTCATGAGTAATCGGTCACGGGTTTTATTTATGTCATCCCACCCCGGGAGGAAAACAAGAATAGCTCCATCTTTTGAATCAGTGCATATTTTATACAATAACTGCTCAATAAGAACAACATCAATAACTTCGGGATTGATTCTGGCTAGATATGTATCAAGCAGGTTTTGTTGTTCCGTAGAGTTAAAGTTAGATTGAGAACTTTCCATATGTTTTTTTAATATTTCAGCAGTTTCTTGCTGGGCTTCTCGTTCAGCCAACTCCAGTGCAGTTGTTCCATCCTTGGCTCGTAATTGGCAGTCTGCACCTAAAGCTAAGAGCATACAGACATCATCCACTCTACCCTTTCCAGCACATACCATCAACGCTGTAACTCCAGTTAAAGAATGCTGGTAGTTAAACAGTGTTGAGGTTTCGTCAGAAGACACCACTTCTAAAAGGGGATCAAACTCGTCATTCGACCAAGCTGAACTAATAGCATCATCTAAGGAAAGCTTATCTTCCTCTGTTAATTTGATTTCATTAGTTCGGACACATAATATAGTACTATCAAGGTGATTATCCTCTTTTGATTCAAGGATTGAAAGCACGTCCTCCAGATAAAAGGTTTTGACCTGGAGAAGGGATGTCAAAATCACAAGAGAAGATTATAATGATTAAAACACGTTGTAAGTAAGATTTTCAAAGTTGTTACAGGATAAGTGAACCCAGGGACTCGGATGATCGGACAGCCACCAAAATACTTTGAAAACCGCTCAGCATCAAGCGTCGCACTCATTAGTATCTGTTTGATTACATTATATATATAGTCATTATCTCCTGATAGACAATAAGCACATAATGATAGGAACTAGCTAGAGATGAAAATAAATTATTGATACGGAAAAAATAAAAGGAGGATCTGAACAAACCAGACGTAAATGAGGATACGACGGGAGTACATCTCTGCAAATTCAGCAAAAATCAAAGAAAATGCAATGTTATATACTGAATTGTTCTTATATCGTTATTAGAAATGCAGAGAAGCACTCTCAGAAGAAATGTTAGTAAATATGTGCATCATCAAGGTTATCTTTCCCCGTTACGAATACCAATCTAAGATCCAAATCATTGCAGAACCAAACGCATATTCATGTTTCATCATTAAACAAGCAAAAAGTTAAGAACCACACATCAGATAAGCAATACACGATACCTCATAATTGCTAGCATAAAGTCGGAGTAGCGATCTCTTTCATGAATTTCATCCTGCAGAGTTTAATTTCAG
Organism: Elaeagnus macrophylla; assembly: GCA_029378325.1. Classification (NCBI taxonomy): domain Eukaryota; kingdom Viridiplantae; phylum Streptophyta; class Magnoliopsida; order Rosales; family Elaeagnaceae; genus Elaeagnus; species Elaeagnus macrophylla. The sequence goes on from CM055646.1 coordinate 12,673,871, forward strand.
TTCACTATAAAAAGGATCCAGGTAGCCAAAATAAAAATAAAGCAAGCATTTCAAAACTAGCATCATGTATGCAAAAAGATGGATTCACACAAATATATCGAGCTCATATAGAATTTCTAACTAAATTCAAAGTGAAAAGAATTTAGAGCATGTCGATAGTGCTTTCTTGACCACCAAAATCATTCTCTTTAAGTTTTAGTGTTTATAACACTTTTTTTCTGTAATTAGCTTCATGTTTTTAGCTTCACCTAAGAAAAGTTATCTCTATTTCTAATAGCTATACATTATTGGAAGTTTTCTTTATATAAAACACCAGACCCTTGAATTACAGAACACCTAAAACATCCTCATAGAATCAAATATAGTAAATAAAATAGCCACTGAATCTTTTAGGACCTCAGCTTTTCTTATCTGTGCCTCCCACTGCCTCTTTAATTCACGACATCCTACAATTTACCACACTTGATTGACAACAATACCAACAATATGTTCAGCTAGCACATCAATAACTAGCTAAACCCAATCAGGACCCAGTTAAATGGTGTTTCTCTATCAAATTTTGTGTTATGCTGTTCCAATGAAAGATTTATTTGTAGTAACAACAATATGGTGTGTTTCCTCGCCCTAAATTTGAATTCTGTCTTTTCTCCACCATTATTGAAGATTGCACTTATAGTAAATTTCAAGCAGCTTGCATTTTCTTTCAGACAGGGATGTAAAAGAGTGGAACATAAGTCTAAATAAGGGAAAGAATTGCATGAGTCAATGGTAGCATAATAGTACCACAATAATGTGGGTTATTTCAGAAAGTTCCGACTTTGTATGTTCCTTCAATGCTTCTGTATTGACACCTTTAGAAACTAGCACCCTCAATAAAATGCCATTAGTGCAGAATATAACTGATGAGTGCCTTCCCCCTTTCCTTTCCAATCGTATCTAGCATTATTACAACAAGGACAAGTTGAATGACACACATAAACATTATAAATCTAAACACAGAAAATAAAAGTCCGTACAATAGCTAGCCAAGAACTTTGCAAATCTGCAAGCCATTTTAAGTCTTCCATTAACACTAAGAAGGGAAGTTAGCACCAAATTACATAATGAAAAAAGTAAAAATAGCAAGATCTCAACAAATCTAGAACAAAAAGAAAATCAAATCCATTGGATAGCCAACAAATAGTTTTGCAAGCTCATACTACAATAAATAGTGACAAATCAGCAAAATATTTGTAAGTATTCCATTAATAAGACTTACAATGGAAGTGATTCATCAAATTAAATGCTGAAAAATGAAAAGTCAATTAAAGGTGAAAAATAGTAAATTTTACAATGAGAGAGAGAGACTGAATAAGCCTTAAGACACTTCTGTCATTGGGGTCCCGATCTCACAAGTCAAACTAATGTTCAAATTTATGGTTCTCAAAGTACAAGTTTGCAAAGGGCATCAATGTATTCCCCATTAAATTAACAAGGCGCACGATTAAAATTTTTAAGTGAAGTTGTGTTGCTTACTATATACTACATTCCTCCATCTTCAACAATGTCTAACCAAAATCTTTTCCATTCATTTTTTTAACAAAATTCTTTAATTTTCCATAAATAAGATAAACATAATTACCTTGTATCCAATATCACCTCCAACAGGTTCTCCTCTTTCGTAAGAGATTCTCTCAGCAACTAAAGTAGAAATTTAACGAATTAAAAAATTTTAAGGCTTAAATTAGAATAAATAAGTGGAAACATTATGTCACTAGAGTTAAAAGACTTCTGATGCAGTAAGAAGAGAGAACCTGAGGTGGCTGAGATACGTCGAGGTTGGGTACATACTAATTTACATGCCTCACCCTTGCCCCACCTATAATCCAACAGATATTGTGGAACCTGAATAATATTCCAAAGGTGCCTTTGTCAATAACAGAAACCAATATGACCAACTAATCGATGCGCTTATCTCTTTATGTAATAGCTTAATAACTTTAAAAAAAATAGTTCAGATAGAAATACTGAAATGTTCACCAAAAAGTTAAACTGATAGAAGCTGCAATTATGGCCAGGCTCTGTGTTGCTTTCAAATCTCGAAAATAATAATTTTATTACTCTATGGTTATCAACAAATCATTATTTCACTTTAGGTGCCACCAGACTTAACCTTTATACTCCCACTAAAAGATTTGCAATAGAATGCACATCGTTTTAAGAGATGACTATACATGTAGTGGAAAGAAAAGGTACTAAAATGAAAGATCATAGGAAAATGACTTTTTTTTATACAGAGTCTAGCCAATTCATGACAAATATATCATAGAGAAGACACAGCTAAGAAATGATAACCTGTGTTGTCTTTCCACATCCAGTCTCACCACATATAAGAACAACCTGGTTTTACAACAAAAGAACAAGAAATGAGTCATGTGCAACATGCTGCCAAGCCAATCATGCCACAAAGCAAGTAAATAGGAGTCCTGCTATTGGATACAAAACTGACGATGCAGATATATAGACAATATCTGACTAACATAAGATAATCACCAATAAATGATGCAAAATGCAATCTGCATTAAGAGTCTTGAGCAGATATGAAGTTTAAAGAAGAACATGAGGTAATTAAATAACCTGGTGAGATTCTACTGTTGTTGAAATCACATCCCTGAAGGAAGAAATTGGAAGTTTGGTCCTTTCTTCAGAAACCTGCAAACATGAAACCATAAAAGCTTGCCACTCAAAGTACTGCAAAACATTAACCTACAAACAGCAGATAAACAATTATAAGTAATAAAGATGTATAAAATGTTAAGGTAGAAAACCAGTCTCAAGTTCGTGACAGTCTCCATTCTGGTAGCAAGTGCATCAACTTTCATTGCAATATCTGCCTTACTTAGCAAAGGCTTACAGAATATATCATCTATTGTCAGGTTTGACTTGTTATTTTTTCCACCAACTTTTCCTTCCATTTCTTTTCTCTCTTCTCCCTCATAAGGGGGGTAATGTGTAAACAACTCCTGTAACGTCCTTTTTGCTTTCTCAGAAAATATCAAATAAGGGAGATCTTGGCACTCCGTCATGTCCACCTTAGTGTTTTCTGTTTTGTACACAGACACACGCCTTGCCCTCCCACGCCTATGGGATTTTCAGATTTGTAGGAGTTATATTAGGGAATGAAGAGATTGACTGAATTTTAAATTAAGAATTAGGCGGTTTTTCTTTAGTAATTGTGTGAAACTAGAATCAACCATGGTTTTAAATTGCAATTTTGAGGGTCGCATGAGGCTCACCTTAGTAAGCCTCATCTTTCAAACAAGTTAAGGCTTAACCTCAAATGGTTTATTTGAGACTTATGCAATTAGGTGCGTAATTAGGCTATATACCTCAAAATTTATGATTGTGATTGTTTTCTCATAAGTGGATTGAAAATCTTAGTAAACCAATGAGTCCATACTAGGCTAAAAATTAGTTTTTAGAGAGCAAAATAACAAAAATAAAATTATATGTTTGGTCTTAAGTATCCTAATTCTATCCATCATAACTTTTCCCTATTAATATCTCTAAAATCATATTTTGACTTGTTATTATAATCATTCAATGTTACATTTCGACTATGTTATTATAATTTTGTTTCAAACTCTTCAAGATGAGGCTTAAGCCTCGCCTCGTACGAAGATAAACACCTCAAGGGATAAAAACACCTTTTAAAACCTTAGAATCAGCATATAGGTTTAGAATTTAAACATAACATAAGCCACATGTACTTAACACTAGATTGGCCAGTGCTCACCCCGAACTCTTGGATTTCATACCCATTCTCCTGCATACTTCATGCACAATAGCACGATCAGAATTTGACAGGTCAGCCTCAAACGTACAAACTGCAATAAGAATCCACACGTTAAAGTGTAAAGCTTGGAAGAAACTTGTATCAGATGAACAAGATAATTGCAGCAGAGCGGGTAAATATCCTAGAAATGTAAATGCAACTCTTAGCAAACAAAACCTAAAGTGAACATAGGTGTTGAATCCCCATAGTAACGACCCACTTGGGTCTTCTCTCAGTATAATAACCAACAACAAATAAATAAAGAGGAAGAAGAAAGAAAGCAAAAAAGAAAGAGCAAATAACGTAAGAAGAAAGTAGCAATCTCCAGCGTCTTCTTGTTTCGTGCCAGCAATGTATTTTCAGTCAGCCTCATTTTCAACCAGCAGAAAACAGATGCCTGAATAGTCCCTTAACTTCAAGGCTTTTCGCTCAATGAAAAACCAAAAACAAACAAACTTAAAGGCTTCGTCAGTTCACAACTACAAATTGACAATCACATGCAAATTTTTTAGGTAAATCAGAATAAATTTCGCAGGATACTATAAGGAAAGTATATCTTCGGACACGAAGCCATCCAATAAATTAGCATTTCACATCATCGAAATGCAGTTAACGGAATTGTCCGATTCAAATATCAAACACTCGAAACCTCGATTCGCATTCCAGTAGATATCTATTGAACACCGTACCATATTATACATTTTCATTTTCTTCTTTCTACAAACATCATAATTGCAAAAAGAACAAAACTAAACAGGAAACAGGTACATTTATAGCAATAAATAGAGCGGCCAATTCTCGTAAAAATTCATATAAACATGTTACCTTCGTCTATGGAGTTACGGAACGTATTGAGTCTATCAGATATTCGCATCCTAGCAGCTTCCGCAAGGTTAGGGCTTATTGTCTTCTGCTTCTTATTCGTCATTTTACTACTTCCCTTTGTTTTCCTTTCTGTCTCTGATTTCGGAAGTGTGTTAACAACCAAAATGACTTAGACCTTGCAAATAAATGTAGCAGACGACAAATTTGAAATTTTGCGCTCCGGTGCACGGAGCCGCTTGGATGAGTCGGCTATTTGCTCAATTTACCAGCTTTAAATTTGGACAGTGTTTCAGCGGTTCGTATGCCCTAGTCAGGCTAGCATGGCTTTATTTATTTATAAATAAAATATACATAATCTAACATTTACCAATGTATTATTATTTAGGGAACAAGCCACAAAATCCCTTAAATTATACTGTTATTTAATTTTTTAAATTATAAATAATATTATTTGATTCAAATAAATACAAAATATATAATTTTAATAATTTTTTAATTAAAATATATTTTTTAAAATTAATATTTTAATATAAAAATTAAAATAATATAATTATTTTTAATTAACATATTAAAAAATATTAAAATTATGTATATTGTCTTTAATTTATTTTTTAAAATTAAGAAATCAAATAACATAAATAATTTAATCTGAAAATTTTTATGACATTTTTTTTCTATTATTTATTATAATTTAAATTCATATCCTAAAAAAAAAAATATATATATATATATATATATATATGTATGTATATATCCTTCTACCACTATTCCGAACGCATTATCTTACATCATTCTATCAAAGCCATATGCACTAGTGGGACTAATTGAGTAAACCGCTACTTCAAACCACTATTACTGTGTGTGTTATTGAAATTGATTCTTGATGATAACGAAATGACTTACTTTTGTATAATTTAGCCAATATTTTCATTATTTTTTATCCGCGTGCTTATAGTATCACAACACAAATGAATTGAACATGTATACATGTTCATCTCAATGACAAATAAAATTATCAATTGTTCTATATACTGTTTCATCTAAATGAAAAATTAAAACCATGTTGAAGTTTTAGTTGTAAAACTGGGTGTAAAAACTAATGGTTAAATGCTAGTTTGAGGTAACATTTTGAGTATGATTTATTTAATATAAATGTGTGATTATAATTAATTTATATTATTTTTTGAGAAAGCTTTAAAATCATATATTTATATTTTTAAAATAATATTAAAGTTAATAAAAAATTATATTTAAAAGTTGAATCAACTCTACTCAAAATTTAATTAGAAGTGAATAAATTTGACATAGTCTTATTTAAATAATTTTAAAATTAAACTTAATATTAAACATTTATATTAAGAGTATAATTATTAATTTTTCCTAAGGACAAATCCCTACTGAGATTATCACGTTGGAAGTAAAGATAATAACAACAAATAGGAAATGGGGAACATATAATAAAGATATTTTATAATACAAAGAGGGGTAAGGATGAGTATTGCATTTCATGTTCATTCTTTTTGAAAATATATACCTCATTTTAATAAATATATAAATTTATTTATTTTTATAAATTTAATTACATAAAATTTAAACTATTTATAAATAATGCATTATATATTATGTATTTTATTTTTAAATTATATTTTATTATTTTAAAATATCAATAATTATTTAAAAAAAAAATATTTAAACTATTTATTCAAATTCAAAAAATCTAAACTCATGCATATTTTTTTATAATTTATTTTCATTACTTCAAATTAATTTGTAACAAAATTTTATCAATGTTATTTAATATAAAAAGATTATCTATTTATTTATTTGTTTATCATATAATAATATTTATTGGCTATAAATTTTATTTTCCATCTCATCATAAAATATTTATTATTGATTAATTTTTTTAATTTTTTATATAAAAATAAAAAATTACTAAAAAAATAAAAATAATAATTTTAATGCTATTTAGATCCTTGTTACTTATTTGGGAGTTTTTATTCTCTATTAAAAATCTCGATAAGTATCCTCAAATATCTTAAATATTGATGAATAATAAATTCAAAATTATGGATGAAAAATGTGAAGGGAGCTCTCGACACCATTCTACCTCTTTGACAAGCCTAATTATAAGTCTGGTATGAATCTTACCTAAAATGTAAGTTAAGTTTAAATTTTATAAAATATACTTATATTTAAATATATTATATCATTATTTTGTAATTTTCTATATTATTTAAACTTAAGTACTAACTTAAGTTAATTTAAAATTTAAAAAGTTAGAGCCAAATATACTCAAATGTTTTAGGACCGAGCTTTAAACTTACATTTAATATGAAAAAATTGATCCATTATGAGTTCAACCTAAACACAAAATCTTGAGTTTGGGCCAGTTTGACCCATTCGAATTTACATTTCAAGACGTGAGTAAAATCGAGAGATTATTGACTTAATATAACACGTTTTCTTATTCAATGTCTTTTTTTTTCCATTCTTGCTTCACATCGCCGTTTTTACTCTTTATTTTTATAATTTTACCCTTGTCTCTTTCTTGCATATTGCAAAGTCTACTAAGCCTATCTATGGCTCACTTTCATTTTGACAATGATTGGATGTTCTCATCATAATCTCCATGGTAGAAAAGATGTTCAAGATGGCTAATGTAGGAGTGGAAACCTAGCAATTACGTCCAATGCCATAAAGGACATGCTCAACCAAGTCTGGCAAAGCAATGTGATGGTTTGAGGCAATATTATCTCTAAAGCATCCACGATCTTTAGCTCCAGGTTCGTCAAAAATTCACAATCTCAATCGTCTTAAAGCTTAATGAAACAAACTCAATTTTAAAGGTCCATTTTAATTTTGATTCTTTACCGAGCCTATCTCATAGAAGGTGCACATTCTTTTCTTTATTAGTATCCAAACATATTTTATAATAAATATTATTCTTGTAAAGAAATATTGCTTATTTTAAATTTATGATACTTTTGTATCTTGAGTAAACTCACCCTATTTTAACGTTAGATTTGTTAAGAAACTAAAAAAAAGTTAAATATTTAATCCTCCTTCCTATGTTGCATATTTTTTTCCCCCTTAATCAATGACACTTTATCTAGTATCTGACTTATTGGAAGTTCCTATCAAGTGCTAAAGAATGAGAATATCATATTTATTAGTATATAAAGAATGAGAATATCATATTTATTAGTACAGGCATAAACATACATTCTTTCTTAGTTGGATGTTAAGTTTTTTTTTTTGATTTTTAGCGTTTTTTAAAAAGTGAAGACTTCATAATTTTTATAGCGATGGTGCAAACCCTTTTAACAACTATGAATAATGTTTATAAGTCACCACCACGTAGGATGATTATTTTGTATCACTTGTTCTTGAATTCATAATATTGCCTTAGTTTTTTTTTTTTTTTTTTTTGTTATTATTGACTTAGTGGAACATCAATTTAATTATTTTTTATCAAGTTTGTAATTGGCTATTGCTCTTTGAAGAGTTACGAGATCCAAATAGGGGGTGATTGAAATTTTTTGTCAAATAGCTTACATTAGTTGTTATAAAATAATTAAATAGATTAATTTTTTTAATTTTTTTTTTGGTATCTAACATGTTATATATCATTTTGTTGTTATATATAACATGTTATATTATCACATACTTATTCGTCGTTGTATGCAATATGCTACATACTCATCTGCCATTCCTGTGAATTTTTTTAGTATTTTTTATTATTTATGTTTTTAAATTTATCTCTCCTTATTTATCGTTATATGTAATATGTTACATATACTTATGTTATTGTATATAATATTTATCTGCTATTATATGTAACATGATACATACACGTTTGTTGAATATTATATACATATATATTATTGTATGTAAATGTTACATACTCTTATGTTATTATATGTAATATGTTATATACTTATAAGACAAAGTCGTCGGAGCTTGGTAAGATCGTCGAAGCACTATTGGAGTTACTGGAGCTATGATATATGATATATTTGTTTATTAGTTCTAAATGGTATTTTAATAATTTTTATGTAATCAAAACTTTTATGTTTAAATAAATTTTTTTAAATTTTAAAAAAATTAATTTATAATATAAATGTAAGTTATTTAGGTCCAAGTATAATTGATCTTAATTTGGGCATTTATAAAGGAAAATTGGGTTGGGCTGTAATGTTTTTGATGGGCCACAACACAACCTAACAAAAGTCCAAGACTGCGCCAAACCCAACTTGCAGCACCTCCATAATCAAAATTCTACAAACCCATCTTCTTCTAGCAGTACGTACATAACCCCATTGAGTTAGTTTCCTCCACGCAAAAGAGAACTCAGTTTGTTCTACCTTTGAAGGTACCAAACAATCCTCTTCCTACCCATGTATATCATCAACCAATATAGCCTTGGACCCTTTTTTTTTTTTTTGGGTACAAATTGATCATTTTTCTTTATTTATTTATTCTTTTCATTTCTGCAATTATTCTCTCATGTTTATAATTAATTTTGTGGTTCTTGCCCATTACACTAGTCTTAACGTGCCGACTAATGGGAAAAAGAGGGCCCTTGTTTTGGGTGTTATAGTCTCCTATTGTTTATTTATTTCATATTTTGTTTTTGGATTTTTCAATAAACATTTCTGTATTGGGTTAATTTCCTCTTTGATCGGAGGTGTTCCTAAAGCATAATCACTATCTGGGTATTCGTAATTCATCTTGCATAATTGCTATCGCATATGGGAAATACTTTTTATATGTTTTTTTTTTTTTTTTTTTTTAAGAATTTCATTTAGTTTTTTGTTTTTGTTTTGGGGTTTTGGTTTGGTGTTGAATTTAAGGTTGCCTAATGTTTTCTCCTGGAATATTGCTTCAGATTTATCGCTTTCAATGGGTTTGATTGCAAAGTGTTGTAGAAAACTTAATGAACTTTTATGGTGTGGGTTTTGGTTAATTATTTCAAAGGATTTGCCTTGTAATATTAAGATCTTACTTTCAACTAACTTTTCTTTTGTGGTCAATCCCTTCCTTTTTACATATAGGTCAAATTCAGCCTGCTTTTGTTTTTCTGAAATGTCATATTCAGACATTCAGTAATGTACTATGTTTTGCTTGAAATCATGTACACAGAGAGAACAAAAAATTTCATTCTATTAGTGAGTTTTCATAATCTAGAACCTCTTTGTTATAACTGAATGGTTGAGTTTCTTGATCCTCAAATTGCAGGGGTTAGGTGCTGACATTATATTATTTTACTTTTCAAATAAATATTTTACTGTGTTTTTATTCTATAAATATAATTTCAGTGATACATAACAGAAGAATGAGTTGATGCTAAGATTAATTTTAATCGGATGTGCAAGACCCATTGTATTTATAACTATATTTCGGTTCAAAGTGGATTTCTTCCATTAAAATATATTGTCGATGAAATGCATATTTCACCTGGTAACCATGCTCTTTAAAAAATTAACCCTACAAACTCTAGTCAATGGAAGTTGAGTGCATTAGAATGGTTTATTGTAGTTAGATTTCTTTTGTTTGTTGATCTCAAGAAGTCTTTTTTGCAGGGATGCAAGCTAAGAGTGTCCAATTTTTGTTACTGTATCTAAGTTTAATTTGTATATCGGACTAGAAAAACGAATAAATAAAATAAAGAGGTATGAATCAGCTTAGTGATGTAAATACTTTTAAGAAGAACATTCAAATTATTGTATTTCCCTGTGACACCAGACTTAAGCCAATCCACGAGCATTCAAACTGTACAATCTGATAATGACTCTTTTCTTTCTTTCTTTCTTTCCTTCCTTTCTTTATTATTTTCATCAATTGCTAATTTATTAATTTAGTATCCTGCATTCATGATGCCACTGAAACTTAAAATGTTCCTAAGAAGTTGAGGGCCAATTTGGCTGTTTAAAAGCAATCTCCCTTTTCATGATTGAGAACTGTTCATAAAGTTTGCCTCTGTTTTCTCAAGGCCATTTGTAGCAAAGTTATGAACTTGAAAAGAGTTCTTTGAGATTGGGTTATAAACTTATAGTTTGGATTATTTTTTTCCCCCTGCTTTGTGAGAAGTACATATGTGAATGAAGTACAAAAGAACATTATAAAATTTCAGTAATCTATTGAACTTTTTAGTCAATGTTTTTATGAATTTCTGCTTCTTTTTATTTTTCTTTCTCTTCTTGATTCATTATTATCTATTTCTTTTGCGGGCTTGGTACTTTTCTCTTTGTTTTCTTTGAACTATAATACTGGTTTGGCCTTTTTGTGTTGTTTTGTGAAACCATGTGACTATTGCTTACATGTGATTAACTCCATATATTTTGTCTTGCAATTGTTGAATGTATTTTTAATAACATTCTAATATGGGGATGCAGATGGGTATTTTGGTTGATATTTGTAGCATATGTCCACGAAGAAGGATGTTTATCCATCTTGATAATATTTTGGTTTAGTTCTACACACACATGAATATTATTTTTAGGTATAAAACTTACATTGAACTAGATAAAAAGATAAGCGCCATTTAGATACCCCAGAAGCAAAACAAATAATGTACTTTTTTAATTTCTGAAAATGATTTTATAAAAGCATTGGCTAGATGCTCTTATTTTGTAAGAAGAATTATGAGAATGAGTTTCTAGAAACTTGATCCAAATAATCATCAGCTTTTTGAGTGTTTTAACATTAATTGTAGATGCTGATAATTAAATAATAATCAATACTCTATTAACCTTGTAAGTCTTTGGAAAGTGGTGCAGTGTTGGTGGAACTAATTTGTAGTTGGTACATTACTTTCTGTTTCTTGATCGAATTCGACTTCACTCTTGAATTTTGTGTTTATAAGTAACATGGTTGTCAAACTCTTGCATAGTTTTGTGGTGTTTTTATTTATTGAATTATGCCTTGTTTTTATCTTCCATGCACTATATTTATTAAGTTATAAACGATGCTTTTGTTACGCAGGAATTCATTTCTTGTGATTTACTGGAGACATTTTGGAAATCGTCTTTTTGTATTTTCTTCCCATTTTGATATATGGGCTGACGTGCACATTTCATGGGAGGTGTTGAGGATGAAGAACCAGCCTCAAAACGGGTGAAATTATCCTCTGGAGAATTGAGAAGTCTTTCTAACGGTACATCATCTATACTACCTGTAGCTGGCTCTTCAAGAGACTTGATGGCTTGCCCCCTACCATCTGAAGGGGACGAAGATGTTGTTGGTTCAAAAGGAGTCATTAAAAGGGTAGAATTTGTACGAATAATAGCCAAGGCTTTATACTCTCTTGGTTATAAGAAAAGTGGTTCCCATTTAGAGGAAGAGTCTGGGATACCTTTGCATTCCTCTTCTGTAAATCTGTTTACGCAACAAATTCTTGATGGAAATTGGGATGAAAGTCTGGTTACATTGGACAAAATCGGTTTGCAAGATGAAAGCATTGTTAGATCAGCCACTTTAATGATACTGGAACAGAAATTTTTTGAGCTTCTGGATGTGGAAAAGGTCATGGATGCATTGAAAACATTGAGGACTGAGATCACACCTCTTTGCATCAAGAATAATAGAGCCCGTGAACTTTCTTCATGCATTGTTGCTCCTTCATGTGTTGGTTCTCCTGGTCAATATGTTTTGAAGGCAAAGTCTAGGTCTAAGTTAGTGGAGGAATTGCAGGAATTATTTCCCCCAACAGTTATGATACCTGACAGAAGGTTGGAACATTTAGTTGAACAGGCCCTTGTCTTGCAACGGGATGCATGCATTTTTCACAATTCATTGAATGAGGATATGTCTCTGTACACTGATCATCAGTGTGGTAGAGATCAGATTCCTTCTCAAACATTACAGGTCAGAAAAGTAAATTGATTGAAGTTTTTAAGTTCTACGTTAAACTTGTATAGATATTACATTTACTATTTAAACGAGCATGACTTCTGAAATTTAATTGTTTCTTCTTGTTGGACATTACATAAGCCTTTTATGTCTATCCCGCTACATTTTCAGTAACTAATTGACTTTGATTTATGCTTGCAAAATTCTATCTGATCTGGTCTACGGTATGTTAGATATTAAATGTTGCATTCCACAAAGAGGTAGTTTGTGAAATAAAATTATTGGATTAAATGTCATTTCCTCTCATTTTAAAGTGTATTTAACTGTCACTAAGGATCAAAGAAGGGTAATAACAAATTGCCAATGAGTTTAACATATCAATTTTTAATAGAAAACATGGCACTAACAGTCCAACTGTTAGTCATATATGTGAGAGAGGACCTGTATGATAAAAATAGAAAGCAATTAAGTATATTTTCCAGACCCCTAATTATTAATCCTGGAGTGATTCAGAGCTTTACTGCCTAATGGGAGGATTGAACCCTCTCCAACCTGTAAGTTTTTAAATTTTGAGACTGCTTATGGGGTGATATATTGTTGACTTCCATCTTGTAATTTGGTGATTGGGTAAGGCTATGTGAAGTGCACTGTGCAAGATGGAATTATGATTAATGGTCACTCAAAGCACTATCGTCTTCAAGCTTGCTTGTTATATGATAGCTAGTCGAAGGGTTTGCCTAACTATTTGCAGCCTTGTCCTTTTTTCAATAAAAGGACGTGTTGTTTGATTGGTGTGCCCCAGACACCCGAGTTATTAGATATTTGACTTAATTTGAAATATGGTAGAAATATAATGATATAGTTGATAAAGATAAACTAAAAGTCTATAATGCACGAAGTTGTCAAGTCAAGGCTCATACTATTTACTTTTGGTTTCCTTTATTTGTTGGGAGCATACAATTTGTTACTTGTAACCTCTCTTGTTTCCTGGTTATATGTCTGGCTGCCTAGCTTTCTCTTATCGGAACTTCTTGTTTTCCTTTCAAATTTACTCTCTTGGATATTCTGACAGTTGTTGATAGTAATCAAACTGTCCATCCTCCTCTCTCTGTGAGTTTATTCATGTAATTCAGTAATTGTTCTAATTCTTGTAATGTTTCTTTGTCTTTTTGGTTTTTGTTTAAGTACACTCTATTTTTAACCTTGTGTTTTTTCTTATTCGTACAGATATTACAAGCACATAGCGATGAAGTCTGGTTTTTACAATTTTCTCATAATGGAAAATACTTAGCTTCATCTTCAAATGATAGATCAGCAATCATATGGGAGGTGATTTTAAATTATTTGCGAAATATATTTTCTCCATTTAAATGTATTAAATTTTGTTTATTGCAGAAATTGCTTCATGCTGCACCTATGAGTATTAGTAATCCATTTGTCGTTAAACATTTGGATTCCAAAGGAGCCAAAAACTGATCTGTTATTGTATGGATTGGTTGGTAGGGAAAACATTTTTTAGAATAAAGCTTACAGAGAATTAGATGATTAATTGCAAGTGTACTTGCGTACATAACCTCCTTCTAGTTGGAGTCTTATCAAGATGAGTGGGTTTCATACCACTTGTCACAATTTTGGTTGTTTTCCCCGATTATTATTATTTTTTGATAAAACTCTGCTTTACGTCTAAAGGTTGTTTTATTCCCTGCCGTTTTCTTCGTTTTCCACATGATGCTGGTCCTTGCCTGCAGGATCACTTAAACATTATAATTTGTTGTTAATCCCAGCATATGCAAATTTCAACCAGACATCTAGTATTAGCTCCTCTGTGAAATGTGGTTGAATAACTTTTTCGTTATAGTATGCAAGTTTCTCTTTTCATCCCTGTTGACTCTTCAACAAAATTTTCATTCCTAATGTTCACTTTTGTAGGTTGATGCTTGTGGTGGATTATCATTAAAGCATAGATTGTGTGGTCACCAGAAAGCTGTGTCTTCTGTTTCGTGGAGTCCTGATGATCATCAGCTTCTAACCTGTGGAGTAGAGGAGGCCGTGAGGCGGTGGGATGTATCTTCTGGGGAATGTCTCCATGTATATGAAAAACCTGGTCTTGGTCTTGTGTCCTGTGGGTGGTCTCCAGATGGGAAATGGATATTCTCTGGCGTGAATGACAAGAGTATCTGCATGTGGGAGTTAGATGGGAAAGAGCTGGAGTGTTGGAAAGGGCAACGTACTCTAAGGATATCTGATTTGGAGATAACCAATGATGGGAAGCAGGTTGTAAGTATTTGTAGAGAGACTGCAATATTACTCCTTGACAGAGAAGCCAAAACGGAGAGATGGATCGAAGAAGATCAAACCATAACTTCGTTCTCACTATCCAAGGATAATAGGTTCTTGCTGGTTAATCTTCTGAATCAAGAAATCCATCTTTGGAGCATACAAGGTGACATAAAGCTCGTTACCAAGTACAAAGGTCACAAACGTACTCGGTTTGTCATTAGATCTTGCTTTGGTGGAATTGAAGAAGCTTTTATTGCTAGTGGTAGCGAGGATTCACAGGTAACGAGTATCTACAATTTTCAAATTTTTCACACTTTCAAGCTCTTCATTTGATTGAAGAGAAGAAAATAGTTTGTTCCTTTGATTTGCTTGTTCTGGACAGAATATTATTCAGATGTGTTCAGGACCTTTTTGTTTATATTCGTAATTGCTATCGTCGTTGTTATCATGGAGTATCAACTTTTTGAATTGCAGGAGCAACTTTTCTTTTCCAAGTATATGATCCGCTAACTTGATGCAGTCTTTCACTGGATATGCAGGTCTATATTTGGCATAGAAGCTTAGGGGAGCTCGTAGAGGCATTACCTGGGCATTCTGGATCTGTTAATTGCGTTACTTGGAATCCAACTAATCCCCACATGTTAGCCTCGGCCAGCGATGATCGAACAATTCGGATTTGGGGTTTGAATGATCTAAATCTTAAACGCAAGAATACACATTACTGCAATGGCTTCCATTACTGCAATGGGAAATCTTGAGCAGACAGGCTAAAAGAAGCTTCTGTTTGGTGATCATATATCTCTGACGAATGCTTTTGTGTAAATACTTTATGTAAGTCAAAACCCAGACATTCAACTCAAACATGCATGTTGTGGATGATGCATCAAATTTCTCATAATAAGTACTATTTCGTCTTTATAGCTTGCTTTTAATTTTTTTATTTCTCTGTTTTCCTTACTAGTATTTTGCATTTAAAAACATTTTTTTCTTTTAACTCGCGCAAATTATAGGTGGTGATATATGATATAGATTGTGTTCCAATGTTTTTAAAATGATTAATATGATAATTGTTAAAATGCCCATAAATTGATTGTAGGATTTGGTTTGGTTGGTCGAGTATGAATAATGAGATTAAGGAGTATTTGTCTAAAAGGGACTAAAAGTGGTGAAAACATCATATTATATATATATATATATATATCGACTATAAAAGAATAATCTTTTTTAATAAATAAAAAAATTATAAACTTATTAAGTAATATTTTGCACTATTTTAGTCCCTTTTAATATACTTTCTTAATTCTTAAGTTTGTATTTGACCAATTCCAAACATCAAGAAGTCTCTGGATTGAGATTTTATGACCTGACTCAAAAAATGGAAACAAAAGGATTAGAAGTTTGAAGCTGACTATAATGTTTCAAAGAATCTGAACATGTTCGTCCAATTTATAATTGACTTTTTCTTTCTTTCTGGATTGGTCAAAATCAAGTTGCTTTTAAATTAGATCAAGTTGAACAATTTACTCGCATCGACTCCTA
The DNA here is from genome assembly GCA_029378325.1 of Elaeagnus macrophylla. Classification (NCBI taxonomy): domain Eukaryota; kingdom Viridiplantae; phylum Streptophyta; class Magnoliopsida; order Rosales; family Elaeagnaceae; genus Elaeagnus; species Elaeagnus macrophylla. The sequence goes on from CM055646.1 coordinate 12,690,183, forward strand.
CTTCCAAATTTGTCGTCCCTACATAACCAGTAATAATCACTTATAAAGGTAAACAATCCTTCCGTAGAAAATGACCTCCAAAATTGAAACCATTTTAAAACAATAATTACATTTAAAATGATTAAATTTTGTGGATCATCTCTTTCATGTTTTTTTATGTAAATTATTCATTCATTTTTTGTCCGCATTTCATTTTGACATTTTACGTTTTATTACTCCATATTTTGTTAATTATGTTTGACATGTTTTTCATTTGCTAGTATTTAAATCCTATATAATTTCCTACATGGATATGTTTTAAATCTCTATAATTTCATCTTTCTCGAAGTTGAACTTCCTCCAAGTGTTTCACTACTATATGTTGATTTGATCAATTTACTCGAACATTCAAGAGTTTCTAATATTATTATTTTGATTTTTGAATTATGTGAGTATATTTTTATTTTTTTTTCCTCATGTTTACTTATATATTTTTTTCTTTTTCAAATTACCTATTTTCAAATAACTCCTTATAATTGTATTATTAGATTGTAACTGTTATTTCAAAAACTAATCACTATTATTTTTTTACTTTTTTTTTTTTTTTTAATTATGTGCATATTTTTCTAATTTTTATTTGTTTATTTTTTACTTTTTGACTCTTGCTTTCATATATTTTTTCTTTTTCAAACTACCAATTTTTAAATAACTTATCATAACCGCATTATTAGATCTCTAACTGTTTAAAAAAAAATAACAATTACCTCAACTACTTTTTTTTTCATACAATTATTTAACCATCATGTTACATAATTTACAAAATTCATCTTTTAATTTCTTATTTTTTTAATTATTTATTATTATTATTATTATTATTATTATTTATTAATTTGATATTGGAGGTACATATGCTTAAATCCTTTCGATAACTATTTTTTCTATGAAGACTTATCTGCCTCATTTATGGAGGCTTAACTGCTTCTTCTACGAAAGTCCTGCAATATTATTTACCTAAATTTTATCTTTGTGACATGTATTTAAGTTTTTATGTTAAAAGAATTTTTATGCTATTTTTACCTTAAGAAAAGGTCTAAATTTTTTTAAATGTACAAATACATTTTAGGCACAGTGTCAATAAGTTGTTGCTTTCATCTCAAAACTGGATAGCTGTTGTTATTTATGTCACAAAACAAATCATTAGATGATATTTTGGAATTGAGTAATATATATATTGTCTAAACTTTTTCTTGAAGGAAAAGTTTACTTGGAAAAGAAATTTATTTAGAGAAGAAGAATACTTGGAGAGAAAGAATACTTGGAGAAGAAAATACTTGGAAAAGAGATTTACTTGGAGGAGAAGTATACTTGGGAGCTAAGTATACTTGATGGCCAAGTTTTGGGATTTACTTTCTCTCCAAGGATTTTTTTGCCTATATATATTGCTTGCTACAATATCATTTGTGCACAACAACAACATACAAGCCACCACACCAACTTAGAAGAGTGCCACTATATTTGTGTGAGAGGAAGACAATTAGATTTATCCTTTTGAAGATAGTAAAGCCACTATTTAGTTGAAGTCAATTTGGGTTCTTTGAAGCAAGCAGTTTCTTGGTGGAGAACCATCACAGTACATTACTTGTGCTTCTGTCACTGTACAAGGTTAGAGATACTGTGTAATTTAGATTTCATTTTGCAAGTGGTTATTTACTTGGATATTGGTGCCTGTACTCTCCTTTTGGATTTGATAGTGGATTTGCCTCGGTGTGCCGTTGTCAGTGGAGTAGACTTTTCACATTGAAAAGTTGAACCACTTAAATCATTGTGCCATTTATTTTTCTTATTGCTTACTATTTTGCCGTTATCCAAAATTAAATTATTTGTGCAACTAAATTGGACCCAAAACTTCGCTTCTGCTAGCGCCAATTTATAACAAATTGGTATCAGAGCTTTGGGTTATTTATTGAAACTAATCAAGTTTGCTCTTTTGGATATTTTTGAGCTTTTGATTTTTTGGTTGGTTTCATATTTTCTGGGTTGTGCTTCTGTTAATTTAATTTTGGGTATTCTGTTATGGCGACAAAATACGAAATTGAAAAATTTAATGGTAGGAATGATTTTGGTCTTTGGCAAATGAAGATGCGAGCCATATTGGTTAAAGAAGGGCTCGTTAAGACACTTGAAGGCAAGGATAAATTATCAGAAAAATTGACTGAGGAAGAAAAAGATGCATTGATGGAAAATGCTCTCAGTTCAATTCAGTTGTCCTTGTCTGATGAGGTATTACGCGAGGTTGGTGATGAAAGATCTCCTGCCGGATTATGGCTTAAATTGGAGAGTGTGTATATGACCAAGTCTTTGACTAGTCGGTTATATTTGAAGCAACGCTTGTACACTTTCAGAATGTCAGAAGGTATGCCTTTGCACGATCACCTTGATGAATTTACTAAAATTATTCGTGATCTGAAAAATGTTGGTGTTAAGATTGATGATGAGGATCAGGCCTTAGTTTTGTTATGTTCT